>JZKD02S1170080.1:76199-120623 GCA_000966675.3 Picea glauca
TGGAGAGAGATAAAAAGAGTGGGAGGGAGGGGAGAATGAAAAATGAGAAACAAGATATAGGATCATGTGCATGTTCCTAGAATGTGTGCACGTTCCTAGAGTGTGTGCACATTCCTAGAGCATGTGCGCACTATTAGGAACATGTGAGCGTTCCTATATCATGTGCATGCTCTTAGGAATGTGTGTGTGTTCCTACAATATTGTGCACTCTTAGGAATGCGTGCACATTCCTAGAGCGCGTGCACATTCTTTGGAATTCAATTTTTTTTAGGTGGGATTGAAAAATTTAGCATACGTGGATGTTGATTTGGTTGCCTTGGATTTAGCTTTAGAATGAAAACCCTAGTGGTTCGGTATGCAAATAGATACAAACTTCCATTTTTGGGCATACCTCTATATATCTATGTTTTTTATTTTATTTTTATATAGGCTACATAATTCAGTTGTTGACAAAACTATAGACATAGATGGAGTCGGCTATGAAAATTTCAAATATATACTCTCTTTTTTAATTAATGTTGTTTACTATTTTTAATCATTTTTTTCTTCACATATATTAAAATCCTAGAAAACATACCTCTTTTATTTCTGCTGTAACTTTTTGTCGTCTTAACCTTTTCTAAAATGATTTATATGTCGCACTAGAAGAGATGGACACCTACCATATAACATAAAAAGAAATTATTTTGATCATGTTAAGACCCTCTTAGCATGCACGAACAAAAGGCACTGTAATTTCAAGGATATATTGATTTTCATTATTTAAAAAAAAAAATACATCGCACTAGAACAATGGGTTCTCTACAATTATACAAGTTTTTGGAATGAAATTACATCGTTAAGGTACTCAATATGTGCACAAATAGAAACATATACCTTATATTTTGCTAGAAAAATAACATACCACTGTTAGAAAAAAATCAAATTCCACATATTTATTCACAATATATATGAATAATAGTTCTATATTCAGAACTTGCTAATTCAATTTCCTACATTTCATTACATATGATTACATAAAGCATAATAAATAATGTATTCATTGTGGACGTAGACCAAAGTTGGGTGAACCATGTTAGCTCCGTGTCTCTATGTGTGTGATTCATGTGATTGTTTATGAATAGTAGGTTTATGTATGTTATACTAGGTCTGTTTACTATATGATCATTGCACAATAGTTATGGATGTTATGGTGAATAGTTTATGTTGCAATCTGCATCACAAGGGTACTATATAAAATCAATTACAGAGTAACCAAGGAATAACAAACACATGATAATGTGCACAGAGTAGATAAGTAAGAATGAACATGATAATAGCCGCCATCCCCTCACTACTACTGAAACTTGGTTCCTGCATCCCCAATAGATGCCTCAGGTGAGACTTCACTTGCATGAAGGTGATGTCAAAAGGGATGGTATTTGAAGGGTTTTGTTGGTTATATAACTTGAACCTAGGGTCTTACAATAGCATGCCAACAAGGGGGGATATAGAGAGGGAGTGGGTGTGAGAGTGTGAGTCATGGAAAGGAAAGGTATAGGTCTAGGTCATGGTCTAAGTCTATATCTAGGTCTAGGTCTATGTCTTATCATGCCTTTCCATGTATAGGTGTTGCAAAGTCTAGGTCAAGGTTGTGTCTTTCCTTTCCATGCCTTTACATGCAATGTACCAAACTTGCTAGTGTGTGAGAGTGTGAAAGGGAGAGAGAGGAAGACAAAGTGGGGAGTTATAGAGAGAGTGTGTGAGAGTGTGGGAGGGAGAGACTATAAGGAATATATGGGGGCTAGAAAGAGAGTGTGTGTGTCATGCCCCACAATATTATTATTAAATATAAATAATAATAGTAATAATATAATACGTAATTGTATTCAATGAAGAAACCATAAAATAGAATAAATAATAAAATAATAAACCCTAGGGATTGGGTTCTTAACCGGATGGACTCTATATAAAGAGGGAAAGGAGTGAGGAAAGAATCATCTTTTCTTGGTTTCTCTATAGAGAGAGAAGGAGGCATAAGAGTGTTGGTTGAGTAGTAGATTGGGGGCTCGGGGGTGACCTTGCTACCCTTGGGTAGAAAGATATATGGTTGGGTGGATAGTCATCCCCCATTATTTGGTTGCTATATTTTCTCAAGCATAAAGGTAGCATTACACTTATAAGAATAAGAGACTTATAGGTATGTTGGTTCTTCATGAAGGGTGTGATCATTGTCCATGTAAGTTATTGAAATTTTATTAAATTTTTTCATTCATCATATATTCATGTCTAGTTCTGTATTTATTTATTAGATGGGAATTATACATGGTATGATATCCATGTTTTCAACCCTTTAGGCATATCAACCATTATTACCCCAAAATGACCAATTCAAATTACTAATGAAGTAAAGGGTTTCCAGAATTTTTTTTAACTGCATAAATAAAATCCTTGACGTCTTATGATATCTTAGTTAGATTGTTGGAACAAGTTTTTGGATAAGGATGAATAATTCCAAACTAGTGCATAGAAAGGTGTCCTTTATGTATGGATATGTGTGCAAAAGAGAGTGATATAGTGATAAGTTTAATTCAATCAAATACCAATGATCTCAATAAGAGATCTAGTCTCTCTTTCTTTTATATAACATTTGGTCTATGTATGAATTGAAATACTAAGAGATAATATTTAATATATGATTGTTATATGATCTATACAGATCCACAATGTATCCAATGATTTATATTGCAAAGAACCTATCAATTCTCCAATATCATGGTCTTCAAATATTTTGATAGGTTTTCCATTTAATTTATTTTCTTATGTTTAATTAAGTAATATGAAATAAACCCTTAATCTTTGAGTTGTTAAATGATATAATTATGTTATGAGCCACTGCTAAAGGCTTGATAGCTAGGGTAAATAAACTAGTCTCGTTCTTGTGAATAATTTTTTTTATGCAGAATGGCCAATCGTCTGGGGAAAAACCTAATATCTCCCTCTAAAGTTGTACCTTTCTTATTCCAGTGTCCACGTATAGAGCTTTGATCACTACCCGTCGCTCTTTAGTTGGGGATGGTAAAAATCACTTAAAGCTAGAACCAATTGATAGAATTAGAATGCAAGATTGCTTGAAATTGAACATCACACGAAGAAAATCAAGATTTTGTCTCAAATAAGAACCAACACACATATGCCTAGGTATGAAACAAGAAGAGGGGGAGAATGAGAATTGAGACGAAATTGAGTAGCATCAAGATTCTTTAGGAGATGCAATCAAGATTTTGGAGGAGGTAAATTTCTCACAACACTGGTCATTTTGTGTGCAAATTTTAATTTGTTGTTGTTATTACCTCCGACAACATGCATATTCTCTCAAGTTGGAATGATTCATCTTGATCTGGAATTAATTCTTATGTTTTATACAAGGGTCTATACCAAACCCATCTGTTTCCCATATTTTCTGAGCCATTGTTTTTTTCATTGGGAGATGATACCATCTGCAAAATATGACCAGTATTATCTTTGGCTCCAATCAAGATCTGTATATTTCATTTGTAGAAACCAATTTTATTTGCAGGTAACACAAATATTCTCGGAAACTCGTTGCATAGAATAAGGAAAAAAAAAGTGTCAGGAATCGATGATTATACAATACAAAACCTTGGGTTTATTTTTAAAGTAAGCTAAGTATAATATGATAAGTTACTTCGGTTTATTTTAACCTTTTGGGAAAATCAACATGATGGTTTGATGATTAATGTGATTGGTACAAAAAACATGCCATTGTATGGTCATTTTTGGATGTATGATATTAATTACAAGTCGCGAGCTTCAATCTTGCAGACTCTCTATGTCACGGAAACGACACGTCAAGGAAGAGTGTTAGGAGGAGCTTATTTAATGACAAGCTCTGTTAAGTAGGTAGAAATCACTCAAAATTTATTATTGTATTAATTGTTAGAGTCGTTTTTACTTCTACAGGAAGTCTAAGTCTTATCTATATATGCTCGAGTCTTTAGTTAGTCTATAGGAAGATGAACATGCAGAGAAGCAACAACAACAGTTGAAGGTAGTTGAAGAAGTATGAGAGCTCAATCTCTGTCTGTACGTGTGTGTTTGTAAGTTGCAGAAGTTTGTTCAGAAGTCATTGGAGCCAAAGCTCAAAATAGTATTGTATTTTGTATTAACATGCAAAGTCAAAGTTCTTATTATATATCAAGTATTTTGTGTGTTATCAAATTCATGTGTATTTCTCAGCTTCTATTATGTTTATGAGTTTATGTGTTAAATATTACCACAGAGTGAAGAAATTATTTCATTAAGTGTTTTATCACAGTGTGCAGTAAGTTGTGTAGTTTGTGCATTGTTTTTTTCCTAATATTAAACTTAAGGCTCAAAGCATACTGTCAGGAATCAGGAATTAAGGAAGGTTTATTTTAAAGTGTTTTTTCTTCCATTAGTTATGTAAGAAGTAAATCCTCTAATGAAATTAATAACTGAATAGAATAGAGGTCGTGTTTCATCGTCTGAGTCAATTTATCAAAAGAGTGGTGAGGGAGAAAATTACAAAACTATTAAACAAGTTAAGGCATTAATGACATAAGAATCTTACCATGTTTATAGTAGAAGAAAAATGTAAATGCACTCCTTAAAGGATATATAATGTAGTAATCCAAATAACTTGCAGGTCTTTTGTTTGCTAATAACAAATACAAAGGAAAAACTACTTGCTTATTAAATAACTAAATGAAATGTAATCACAGTAGATGTTGTACTAAATTGTAATCATCACTTTTCAAGGAGTAACATAAAGAAAACTAGAAAAATGGAATACAAGAGAAGCACATAACTCAAACAACACAAAATTTGGAATCCCTCTCTACACTTGTATTGATACTCATAAAGGATGAGTTTTCTTAGTTACAATACGACAAGAAGCAAACTTTGTTCATTCTTTTGAATGTATATTTATACAAAATATTCTCAATCCTAAGTGGTTGGAATTCTCCTTATTTCTTAAAAAGCAACGGTTACAAGATGATAAATTTGGAATGCTTCGCTTAGTTTTCCTCTGTCTCTTTTTCATGCTGGCAGAGGCATTTTTCTTTCTTTATTTCCATCTTGGGCACAAATAATCTTTAATCATGACATGTATAGTTGATATGCACAGGTTACCTCATTGGTTCTTTGAGGTACCGCCTTTTCCTCTCTCAATGCATTCGACACACCTACTTACAAATTGTGTTATTAGTCTGGAGGGTTCTGTCACATCCTTTGCCTAAAAAATATACAATTTATTTTCTAATTGTGGAAACCTACCTTCCATTCTTTTGTCTTCTGAAGTCATTGACTGTAGCTTTAAATTAGGTTTCAACAGCCATCTATCTATCTGATTGATATCAACCTATTTTAACTGCAAGATTTCAGCCTGAGCTTCTTCTAAGCTTGTTTTGATATCAAGTTGGTGCTTAGCTATGTCAAATTGTCCCAATACCGCAGAATGATCATTTTTTCTGAGGCCTAATGACTCTTTATTTAGTGATTGAAAATCTTTTTCACAAGTGATGAAGTACACACCCTCCACAACCCTGCAGGTCAGAAGGTCCACGTCAATAGGATATTTCCTTTACCACTGGCCCGAAGAGCTCTCGACAATAGCTCTTCTATTTCCCTTTTGGGAAATATGCACCCACAACAAATTCTCACCGGATCCCATCTTTTCACTTAGGAGATCGGATTTCGCACTTTCGCGAATCTGTTGGTCAAGCGCCCTATCTCTAGATCTCTGAAACCTGAAAACAGTCAACGCTGACCCTTCCTCCTTCTCTATCGGACTTTTCCTTATTGGGATTTCGATAGTCGCGGTGTCAAGCAACTTGTTCCTGTGATTCCCGAAACCTGATATTCTGAATTTCTGACGCACTCACAAGGTTGAATTTTCAACACCCCTTTACTCCATCGAGACTTCGAACTTCGAACTTCACAATATCGCGAATCCTAATGCAAAGAATTCATAACTTCACTCCCCGAAACTCCGAAATGATCAACGGAGTTTGAATCCATGTCAATAGTGCACCACATGTCCACTCGTTGACTCCTCTGTGGCCCAGACAAATCCTTTAATATTTTTGGGACTTCGTGTTTCATGATTTCGTGAATCCTATTGCAAAGTTTATGGAACTTCAACCTATGAAACCCTGATATAGAAATCCACGTGTAAATCCAACGACCCTTGTGGCTCGGATCTATAGTCCTACTCCTCCTAAGATTTAGAACCTTTAGATATACTCGCGGTAACTCCCCTCCTCCTCCGTGAGATCTGGCAGCTCATGGGAATTCACAAATTCTCTTTAGAGAATTCCGACCGTCCATCCTTCCTTTGAGAACTTCTGCACAACTATCCAAGGTGTTTCTCTCCGTGGAAGTCATCCTCTTGTGGTCCCTCATCACTATGCCTTCTTTCGACTCCTTCTGAACTTTCCACGACTCTATGTCTTTTAGAAAAACCCTTGCACACACTCCTTGCGAAAGACTTTCAACCACTTCCAAGTGTTGAAAACCTTCGACTCTGTGCACATCTGTAGCAGTAGTCTCTCAATACTCCACTCAGGTCCACAACCCTAAGAACTCACTCAGATTGTGTACTCCTTGCATGGCTTCTGTGCCCAACTGCACTTCTGTGGAAATGAGAACAAAAGCTTTCTCTCCTGAGCTTTAGAGACAAACCCCTGAACCCTTTGTCAACACACTCTTTGCGAACAATTCAACTACACTCCTTCCAGGAACTCTTGCTCAGATGGAGAAACAATTGAAACTCATTCCTTTTCCCTTTCCTCTTAAATTTCAAACATTCAACAAGAAATCATTCATAAATAGCGTAAAAGCAATTTCATTGCAGAAAGGGTAAACATTCATGAGCATAACATTCAAAGATGCATACACAGAGAATATATGAACACCATGAATCTGAATCACAACTTTTTTGTATTAATTCAGAACTGTTGTACATGGAGTCTACGACACAACTCTCTCTCTCTCTGCTTCTCCTCCTATGCTCTTTTTTTTTATAATGTTACAACACATAATGAGGGTGTCTATATCCCGTTTCCCTCTTGCACTCTATAACTGTCTAATCTAACATTCAATTCTATCTACCTGCATTTACTACTATAAATGCCTCCTACCTACTAAGGATGAGACAAAATCACTCAAGGTTTGATTACATTATACAAGTGCGCCTCCACTTGATGTTTCATTAATGGTTCAAGATATTTCAAAATTTTTGCTGGGCGCTTTTCCAGCTGTCCATTGTCTTCGCGTTGGCTCGCTTGAGATGCTCCTGCATCATACTCCCTCGCTTGAAAACTTTCATGGGCTCTTGTCCATGAGCTCACGTATAGTGTGTCCATGCCTTTGTATCTCCGCTTCGTTCTCCCAGCTGGCATCTCCAACTGGATGGCCCTTCCACTTGACCAAATATTCAAAGTATTCTTTCCGCCTGGTTTTCTTGCTCACTCTTTTGTCTAGTATGCATTCCATCTGCGACCTTTCTGCAATTGGCATCTGCTTTGTCCGCTGGATCACTGGCTGTTCATTTCCTATCCCTATTTCCTCATCTTTATATGGGTAGAAATCTGAGATATTAAATATCGGAGAAATTCCGATCCCATCGCGTAATTCAATCTCGTAAGCATTTGTCCCAAACTTCTTCAAGACCCTACATGGTCTGATTTTCTTCATCTTCAGTTTGTTATATGTTCCTCTTGGAAACCTTTCCTTTCTCAAATGTGACAGAATCAAATCACCAACCTCAAACTGAAGTTGTCTTCTATACTAATCTACTCTACGCTTATATTCCTGGTTCGAACTCTGCAATCGCTCCTTCACCTGGCTGTGAAGTTCTTTCATCGCCTCTGTGAAATCTTCTGCACTAGCGCTCCTAGATACAATCTATTATGAATCCCTCAATTTAGAAATTCCTCTCGGATGCATGCCATAGGCAACCTAAAATGGACTCTTCCCTATGCTCCTATTAACTGAGTCGTTATAAGCAAATTCTTCATGTGGTAATATGTTGTCCCATTGGCTGTGGTGTTCTGTCACCAAGCTTCTCAGTAAGTCTCCCAGACTTCTGTTCACCACTTCTGTCTGTCCATCCGTTTGAGGATGATAAGCCGAACTAAAAGACAGGTTAGTTCCCAGCTTCTTCCATAGGGTCCTCCAGAAGTGTCCTATGAACTTGGTGTCTCAGTCTGAAACTATACTCCTTGGAAAACCGTGAAGTCCAATGACTTCTTTGAAAAACAGGTTCGCAATGTGAGTTGCGTCACTGGTCTTCTGACATGGAATAAAGTGTTCCATCTTGGAAAATCTATCCACCACCACAAATATTGAATCAAATCCTCTTTGCATTCTTAGCAACCCTAATATAAAATTCATGCTAATTGCATCCCACGACCTCTCAGGTATTGGCAATGGTTGAGAAAACCCTACATTATGTTTCCTTCCCTTCGAATGCTGGCAAATTTTTCATCTGTCCACAAATCTCTTGACGTCTACTCGCATTCCCAGCCAAAAATATGACTCATTCAATTTTGCGAACGTCTTGTCATGACCAAAGTGCCCTGCCAATCCTCCATTGTGTTTCTCCTTCAGCAAATTCTCCCTCATGGAGCATTTCGGAATACACAGTTGATTACCTTTAAACAGTAATCCTTCCTGGATAATGTATTATGTCCATTGGCTTCTATCTCTAAGAATTGGATTCCCACCTGCTTCGTACACCTCCTGAAAATCTGGATCATCTCTATACATGTTCCTGAGATCATCAAAACCCAACGTTTTGACTCTGAACTCCTACAATACAAAAACACTTCCTGCTCAAAGCATCAACAAATTTGTTAGCAGTACCAAAAATATGTTTAATCACAAAAGTGAAATTCTACATATACTCAACCCATTTAACATGTTTCTGATTCAACTTCTCCTGTTGAGTCACAAACTGCAGTCCATGATTATCACTTTCGGGATCAAGTAATGCCTCCATTTTTTCAATGCCTGTATAATAGCATAAAACTCCTTATCATAAGTGGAGTATTTCACTTTTGCTTCATTCAGCTTCTCACTAAAGTATGCTATTGTCCTGTCTTCTTGACTCAAGACTGCCCCGATTGCGATTCCACTTGCATCGCATTTCACTTGAAATGTCCTTTGGAAATCTGGAAACACCAAAACTGGTTGTTCCGTGATCTTCCTCTTCAACAAATTAAAACTATTTTCATCTTCTTCAGTCCAGTGAAAAGACTTGTGTATTTTCTTCACTATGTCCATCATTGGTGCACTAATTCCACTGAAATTCCTAATGAACTTTCAGTAGAAACTAGCCAATCCATAAAAACTTCTCACCTCAAAGATATTCTTCGGTGATGGCCAATTCTTGATTACCTCTACCTTATCTGGATCCATCCTCAACTCATCTGCGGAAATAACAAATCCAAAATAAATGAGCTCTATCTTCATGAATGAGGATTTCTTCATGTTTATCAACAACTTCTCCTGCTGTAACCTCTACATCACTGTAGCCAAATGTTTCATATGCTCTGCCATGGTTTTACTGTAAACCAGTATGTCATCCAGATATACGATAACAAATTTTCCGATGAACTCCCTCAGGACTTCGTTCATCAACCTCATGAAGGTACTCGGCGCATTTGTTAAGACAAATGGCATAACAAGCCATTCATACAACCCTTCATTGGTTTTGAAAGCTGTCTTCCACTCATCACCTTCTCTCATGCGAATTTGATGATAATCGTTTTTCAAATCAATCTTTGAAAAGCATTTTGCTCCACTCAAGCAATCCATCAGATCATCCATCCTTGGAAATGGAAATATGTACCTGATGGTTATATTGTTAATCGCCCTTGAGTCAGCACACATCCTCCAGCCTCCGTCTTTCTTCGAACTGATTACTGTTGGAACAACACACAGACTCAAGCTTTCTCTGACCAAACCTTTGTCCAACAAATCCTAGACTTGTCTTTTGACCTCTTCATTCTCTTGCGACATTAATCTGTACATGGGTTTGTTTGGTAAACTGGATCCTGGTATGAGATCAATATGATAAGTCACACTTCTAATCGATGGCAACGAACGAGGTAATTCGTCCACTACTATGTCAGCAAACTCTTCCAGCAGTTCTTGAATCTCTTCTGGTAAATCGTCCACTCTTGTACTGGTCAAAACAATCTTCGGTTTCCTGACCAAAATGAATTGTGGATCCTCCTTCTTCTTGACCTCTGTAAGAAGTTCCTTCCCACTCATGAGAAGCACTGTGTTGCTTACTTCTGGTTTTACCTCCTTATCCTTAATTGGAAGCAACATGTGAGTCCTCCCATTCTTCTCTAGGGTGTATGTGTTCATTCTCCCATCATGAATCACATTCCTGTCATATTGCCATGGTCTACCCAGCAATAGATGACAAAAATACATAGGAATGACATCACAGAGTATCTTTTCATTATATCCTCCTATCTTAAATTCAACTAAACATTGTTTAGTGACAGTTACCTGGTGTCCTTTTTGTAGCCACGAAATTCTGTATGGGCTTGGATGATTGATCATCTCCAGCTCCAGCTTTTCTACCATATCCGTAGAAACGAGATTATCTGTGCTACCACTATCCACAATGACCTTGCATACCCTGTCCTTGGTTTTGCAAGTAGTCTGAAAAAGTTTGGTTCTTTGGACTGAACTCTCCACCTCCTTCTCTGGTGTCAAAAGATCTTTTCGCATCATCAACGATCTTCCTCCTTCAACATCTTCTATCTCAACATCTCGCCTCTGTTCTTTGGCGATGTGAGTTTCTCCACTCTCCTTATTTTTGTCTGGACACTCATAAGACTTGTGCCCATTCTTTCCACATGTGAAGCATGTTATTACTCCACCTCTTCCTCTTCATCTACCTCTAGTACGAGGAAACGTATTATTATCAGCATAATCTCCTTTTTGCTCAGTATGTTGTCCTCTCTGTGAGCTTCCACCTCTCTTAGTTCGAGTCTGAGGTTTCTTCCAGTCCTCCTTGGGCTTCTGATATTTATCCCAGGCAATGGATTTGCCTCTGGGATGACTTCTGCCTCGACCTCTCTGACCCTGCTTTCGGCTCAGTTTCTCTTCAGCTTTTAGAGCCATCTGATAAGCATCCTCCACCATTCGGATGGTTACCATGCTCATCTCATCCTGAATGTCATATCTCAGGCCATTAAGGTATCTGGAAACCTTTTCATCATTGCTTTCCCGATGACTTGCTCTGATGTTCAGCTTGTATAATTCTTCAGTGTATTCTTTCATTGTCGTCAGCTTTTGTCTCAGGTTCTGCATCCTCCTAAGCAGAGTGATCTGGTAGTCTCTAGGGATGAATTTCACCTTCATCTTTGCGATCATTCTGTCCCACCCTTTGATTTTCTGCTTGCCTTTGCAGCGTCTGTCAGCTTGTATTTCATCCCACCACAATGTTGCATGTCCCTTTAACCTTGTGACAACATGCTTGACTTTCTTTTCCTCTTCGACATATTCATAGTCAAAGTATGTGTACAGAGCTCTAATCCAGTCTAGAAGCTCCTTTGCATCCAGACTTCCCTCATAAATTGGAATGTCCATTTTCGCTCTTGCACCCATTCTTGCAATAGATCTAATCAAACATTTGTTTGCTGCATCTTTGGCTGCAACTTCTTCTTCATGTTCAGCCTCAATTTCACTTTCAGAATCACTTAGATCCCCAGCACTGACTGTACGCCTTTGTGTTGTCTCCATATATTCAAGTCTGGATCGTAGATCACGCATCTCTCTCTCCATGGCTGGATCAGTCATCTTCCTGCCTCTTCTTCTCGGCATTTCCCTCTCCTCTAGTGGATCGGGTGTTTGTCTGTCCCTTATCCTTGGTGGCATGGTGAATTCTCTTTTTCTCTGCTACAGAATGCAAAGAAAAATTTCTGCGCTCTGATACCAAAAATGATGACGTACGCACCCTCCACAACCCTACAGGTCGGAAGGTCCACGTCAACAGGATCTTTCCTTTACCACTGGCCCGAAGAGCTCTCGGCAATAACTCTTCTATTTCCCTTTCGAGAAATCTACACCTACAGAAAATTCTCGTGGGATCCCCTCTTTGCACTTAAGAGATCGGATTTCACACTTTCGCGAATTTGTTGGTCAAGTGCCCTATCTCCAGATCTCTGAAACCCAAAAACAGTCAACGCTAACCCTTCCTCCTTCTTTTTCGAACTTTTCCTTATCGTGATTTTGGTGGTCGCAGTGTCAAACAACTTGTTCTCATGATTCCTGAAACCCAATATTCTGAATTTCCGACGCGCTCACAAGGTTGAATTTTCAACGCCCCTTTACTCCATCGGGACTTTGGACTTCGGACTTCGCTATATCGTGAATCCTAATGCAAAGAATTCAGATCTTCACTCCCCGAAAATCCAAAATGATCAACGGAGTTTGACTCCGTGTCAATAGTGCGCCACTTGTCCACTCGTTGACTCCTCTGTGGCCCACACAAATCCTTTTAGCTTTTCGGGACTTCGTGTTTCGTGATTTTGCAATTCCCGTTGCAAAGTTTACAGGACTTCAACCTACGAAACCCCGATATAGAAATCCACATGTAAATCCAACGACCCTTGTGGCTCGGATCTATAGTCCTACTCCTCCTAAGCTTTAGAACCTTTAGAGATACTCGCAGTAACTCCCCTCCTCCTCCATGAGATCTGACGGCTCACGGGACTTCGCGAATTCTCCTCAGAGAATTCTGACTGTCTGTCCTTCCTCTGAGAACTTCTGCACAACTAACCAAGGTGTTTCTCTCCGCGGAACTTGTCCTCCTATGGTCCCTCGTCACTATGCCTTCTTTCGATTCTTCTGAACTTTCCACGACTCTGCGTCTTTTAGAAAAACCCTTGCATGCACTCCTTGCGGGAGACTTTCAACCACTTCCAAGTGTTGAAAACCTTCGACTCTACGCACATCTACAGTAGTAGTCTCTCAATACTCCACTCAGGTCCACAACCCTAAGACCTCACTCAGCCTGCACACTCCTTGCACGACTTCTATGCCCAATTGCACTTCTGTGGAAATGAGAACAAAATATTTCTCTCCTAAGCTTTAGAGATAAATCCTTAAACCCTTTGTCAACACACTCCTTGCGGACAATTCAACTGCACTCCTTGCAGGAACTCTTACTCAGATAGAGAAATAATTGAAACTCATTCCTTTTCCCTTTCCTCTTAAATTTTGAACATTCAACAAGAAATCATTCATACATAGCGTAAAAGCAATTTCACAACAGAAAGGGTAAACATTCATGAGCATAACATTCAAAGATGCATACACAGAGAATATATGAACACCTTGAATCTGAATCACAACTTTTTTGTATTAATTCAGAACTGTTGTACATGGAGTCTACTACACAGCTTTCTCTCTCTTTGCTTCTCCTCCTATGCTTTTTTTTTTTAGAATGTTACAACACACAACGAGGGTGTCTATATCCCATTTCCCTCTTGTGCTCTATAACTGTCTAATATAACATTCAATTCTATCTACCTGCATTTACTACTATAAATGCCTCCTAACTACTAAGGACAAGAGCAAATCGCTCAAGGTACGATTACATTATACAAGTGCGCCTCGACTTGATGTTTCATTAATGGTTCAATATATTTCAAAATTTGTGCTGGGCTCTTTTCCAGCTATCCGTTGTCTCTGCACTGGCTCGCTTGAGATGCTCCTGCATCAATAAGCTTGTTTTATTTCCTTAGTTGTTCTTTTACTTTCGGCTATGTTGTCTTCCCAATTCTTCAATATTATGTCACCTCTGACCTGTTCTGAAATAGACAACCTGGGAACCACAAACATTTCCTCTCTGGCCGATGACACAACCGCTATTTGAAAAGTGGTTCGAGATGTGTTAGCCTCTCTCTCTCTGAAAAAAATGGTATCCAATGATTGGTTCACCGCCCAAAAATGATTTTGGATGATTTTCACCTTGTCAAAAAGGTTTCGTTGCGCTGATTCCAATTTATTACATACCTCCAATGCATGTGATTAGAAAATAGTTACATCTATAACCATGTTCTCAGTCAAGTTCACTTTGTCCTGCAATTGCCTCACCAATTCACTTTGCTAAATGGCCTTCCCTTCACTCACCTGTACATTCCTGTGCATCTCGTCAAGACTGGATTTGAGATGTTGAATTTCTTATCTATTGTTGGCTCTATCCTTTTCAAGACCTTTGTTGACTTCGCTCCTGACATTATTTTCTATAGTCCTTATTTGATCCTACAACTTACTTATTTCCAGATATTTCTTCTTCGGTCGTTCTTTTAAATTTCCGATGGAAAATTGATTGGCCACTGCAAAAGACCCCAGTGAACCTGCTACTTCTTCAGAAAAATCTACCTCTTCTAAGGCCTCTCCAGCAATTAGCACCCTGTGTATTTTTACAGCTGCACCTTCCTTGTGGTGCGTTTCTCTCTTCACCACAGCCTTCCTTTTCTTGCTGAAAAAGAAATCATAAGGAGGCAACTCTTCAATTGAAATGGGTGTGATATCCTCTATGAATACCACCTTTGCATTTGGGTTCCCTCTAGTGGACTGTAACAGTGTGATAAACTAGATGGGGCTGCCGATTTTGGTGGACGACTGTTCCCCAACCATGTCTGTAGTTGATTTATCTGGTGTAAACAGTGGCCCTTCTCCCCCTTTCTTTGTCAATGTCCCAGTCTGGTCTTTAGCTTGGTCACCCGATACATTTGTCGCCGAGGTATATTCTTTCTGAGTCAACACCTCAGTCTTCTCCAAGCTTTCTTAGGTTTCTTTCCTGTTGGATTTTACTGCTTCTGAACTTCAGGCCTCCATTTGTTGTGTAGTTGCATACTTCAGGGTTCCTCCTTGTAACAATTTAGGGAGGCTACTTCTTCGGTGCCTTTGGAAGTCATAAAACTCGATCATTTTATCTAGCGATAGAGCTCAAACCCGACTCAGGACCTCTTGATATGTTCTTGCACCTCAAAATATTTCGTCTTGAGGAGAATCTTCATGCTCATACCTTTTAAAATTGCAGTTGGCCATGTGATTACCTACGATCCTCTATGGATCGTGCTTCTTAAATTCGATATTGACCAAATTTATTTCTTTCAAGGCCACGACCTCTACTTTAGAGTGACCGAAATCTAGTAGGGAAAATGTACCAATCTGCAGGGGAAAAGAAGTTCATACCTTTTTTTGTACTGCTTTGAGCTCCTTACTAATCCCACTGAGCACAGTTTGTCATGCAACCTCGCGGCATACTATTCGGTATGGTAAAAATTGTGGCAGAGCATATGGATAAATCGAACAGTCGAACACCCTAATATAGGAAACGTATTCTTTAATAAACCAGTCTACTATATTGCCTAGATTAGTCACAATTTTGTTTGGAATTCTGGGAGGTGGATAGCCATATATGGCGGTGTGCATCAGCACCACTACCCAGTTGCAAATTTCATAAAAGAAGTCTTTTTCCTTTTCTTCCCAAATTTTTGAATTATAAATATGTATGGGTTCGGGACTATCTGGATTCCAGCTCTAGTTCATCAGAGGAAAAGGCGTCATAAAACATACATCGTCCATGATATAAGCCAACATGAAAAATGGGGTCGGTTTCCCTTTGGATTTTAGGGATTGATACTGTGTAATCTCATTAACCAATTTATCTTATAATATCTTGGCCCAATCAAAAGAGTAACCCTATGCTACTGTGTGTATAATAGGTACCCATTGTAAAAAGAAATGAGTTGTGTTTTTTTCCCATAGATTCTATATAGCAACATTGCTATATACATTATGTGAGATTCCAAAGAAACAACTATGTACATGCCATGGGAGTCAGCTCTGAAATTCTCAGGGTGCAAATACCAATCCTTAATTAGGTCGGGAAAGTTTTTTCCATATTGGTCACATTCCTTCATGCTAAAGTCGGCTAGGAAACTAGCGTTGTAAATGAAATTGGGTATTGGTGAGAGTTTGTACATTACTTGTAGATGTTCAGGCTGGAAAGACCCAACTGGAATGTTTTGTGAATTTACAATGGTTCTAGTTGGGATATCCACATTCTCCAGTGCCCAACCGATCATATCATTGTAGGACAAGAGCCTAGTCCTTGTCGCTATCTTATGTAGCTCTGACTGAGCCACACTTTTGTATTTGGTAGATAGGTACTCCTTCTCATTGTCCCTTGAATCATCTGGGCAATTTACCAATTCATACTCTAGGATCTTGAATACTTGCATCCAGGATTTGATGGTGTCTATGCTTCTAGGCGAGGTGTTGGAGAGAACATCTGTATTTTGGCTCGAACTTTCACCAGTTGCTTTATTTGCTTTATGTGGAGCCATGGTATCAGATCTTATAAATCTGTTATCTTTCAAGGAAAATGCACAAGAATGATTATCTCGCTAAGCTAGCTCTGTCAAAATGCGAATGTAATCCAGAATGAAAAATATTATTTTTCGTAAGCACATCAATTAGGTATACCTTCACTAAAAACATGTTTAATTCCCTTAACAAAAAGATTTAAGAAATAAAGCAACATCTTATTTGAAATCATATCCCCAGACCAACTATTAATTCCATTAATGGTCGATATCTCGTGATTGGGAAAAGTATAGATAAGATTTGAATTTTATCTGATTCATTATTAGGCGACATATTAATTAAGAGATAATCGTTATTAATGCATAAGCTAACACCAATTATGGTTAATTAAATTTTGGAATTTTGGATGTCGGAAGATCCTATAACAGTTTGAGTTAGAACTTATGAAACACGAAATCGCAATGTGATTAATTAATCTTAATCATGTTTAACTCTTTTAATTAATCATGATTAACCTTAAAGATATTGTGGTTTCGGGTTTCGGGTATCGGGATATTGATACTTGTTATATGTTAGAATCCCCAAAATGCAAAATCGCGGTAAGATTTATTAATTGCTAATTGTTTTTAATCTTTAAATAACCCAGTTTAATGCTTACGACCATTTCGTGAATTCGGGTATCAGGACTTTGGAAATATTACATGTTGAATCTTCATGTATCGCAAAACCCCGAAACCCAACGTTTCAAAATCAACGTTCATTGATTTGATCTGTTAATGAGTAGGCAGCTCCATAACCTTTGAGAGTTTAGGATCGTTTGATTATATATGAGACTTCATCCATGGTGAGATTTAAGCAAGCGTTGTTTTTATTTAAATAGGAAAGAAATCCATTTAAAGTCTATAGTTATATATATATGTGTGTGTGTGTGTGTGTGTTCCAACATAGGCTCCATCTAGGGATCGTGTCTCCTTGCGGGACAAGAAGAATAGTAGACCAAGTGCCTTATTGGGTAAATGGAGTCATTATTTCATTTCTATGAAACATATTCTGAAAGAGGACACCTAGAAGGAATTTGGACTTCATCTATATCCAAAAACTTTCAAAACTTAATCATTCATTGATCTTGAGTTTAGGCTTAAATTTCTTTATTTTCTTAAAACTGATTTAAGATCTGCTTGAGATAATCAAAACAACCTTAAGCAATCTATCAAACTTTGTTTGATTTTGTTTGCATTGAGGCAAAGTAATTTTAATGTTTTAAACATGGAGTCTCGTGTTGGCTTAGAATGTAAATCTAGTCTGAAAAAGAACTAGTTACCGGAGTACATTATAATACATGTATAACAACCTTGTAGATATTGTAGACATTGCTTCACTGCCAGCGAGCCTGTTCAATACCCCAGTGAAGTTATCTAATTCCCACATTGAATTTCCTTTCACCACTCCAATTAGTAACTTTGCATTTAAATGCTGAGATGAGGGAAATCATTTAATGAATTTCCTTTCATCATCTCTTTTTGGACTAGATTGGGGAAATCATTTTATGAATTTCCTTTCACCATTTGTCTTATAATTTTAAAACATGAAGTGGGGGAAATAAATTCGTATATAATATAATATAATAGGGATGATATCTATTTATAATTTATAAATATAGGTCTGTTAACCCACTTTGATTACTCTGGACTAATCCCCTTCTGACCTTCAAAACACCTTCGCTTACAGGGAAATTTTCACGGGGAGTTTTTATTTTCCAGGGACTTTCCTTGAGCAAAACTAATCAACTTAAATCTGTTAGGAAGGCTTAAAAAGTTAGGATTATCCCATACATACTTTTCTTTCAGTTAAAGTCAAAGGTATTATAAGAGTTCTTTTCCCATTCTCGTGTTGAAGATTTGTTTTCTAAGCTCTCAGAGTTAAGGTTAAATCTGTTTTCCTTCATGAAGACCATGAAAAGATATCCAGAGACACAAGAAAAATAATATCTCGAGGACAAGAAGGAAAAATAGAATGAGGATACAGAGGTCCTATTGTGAAAAAAGGTCATCCCTATATGAGTTTGTTTATCGATTCTTGAATTCTTTTCTTTAAAGTATTTTATTGCTTATTTTCTTATTATAAATTTTGTTTCATTTATTTTATTTTATTTTATTTTATTTTTTAATTTTATTTTATCCTGAAAAAACTCTTGAGAATTAAGACATAATTTCATATTCCTTTGGTTATAGATTAGGTGACAACATTTGTATAGATGAAACTTCTTTCATACCTAGTGATATCTTTTTTTGAAAATTTAACTTGAGTTAGTAGGGCAGAAGCTCATACCTCATATTTTCTCTATATTTCCGACCAAATAAACTATCTATTTATCACATGTTTCGAGAGAGAGTCAATGTTCTGAAACGTGAGTATCGATTTCTACTATAGATTATCACTTGGTTATCAGCCGGTATCCTGCAATGAAATAAAAATGAGGGCTGTCAAGAACTCCTGTAGATCGGAACCCCACTTGTTACTTATTTTTATATTTTGATTTTTTATGAAATCAACTAACCTATTTTTATTTACAGTGAAAATAAAGACTTACCGAAGAAAAGGAGAATTGTAAACAAAAATGTGAAAATCAAACTGGTATGTACAATGAAAGTTTGGAATTGTATTACTGCATGAAATGCTTGAGGTAGCTCCCATTGATAGGGGCGTTAAGGATCTTTCCATCAAGATTTTCTAACAAAAATGCATTCTTTCATTTAGAAGTTGTAATCATGTACGATCCACATCAGATCTGGTCAAATTTACCATGCTTTCATGTATCTTCTTTCATGGCCTCCAACTTTAAAACCAAATAACCAGGGAGAAATTCCCTATATTTAACTTTCTGGTCAAACAGAGCTTTCATGTTATCTTGATATTTCTGGAGTTTCTCATCCACTTTAGCCCTATTTTGCTGGACTTCAATCAATTGATTTATTCTTCTAGTGATGTCGTTTCTCTCTTATTTTGTGTGTTGCCAGAGTTTCATTATGGGCAGATCCAGATTTATGGGTAGAACAACATCTGTACCGTATACCATTTTAACCGGGGACATTCTGATTGATATTTTAGTGCATATTTTGTTAGCCCATAAAGCATATTTCAAATGTACATGCCATGATTTCTTATTTTCGTTCAGCACTATTTTAATTATGGTGATCAAGCTCTTGTTCGAGGACTCAACTAGTCCATTGCCCTGAGGATTGTAGGCTATAGAATGTCCCAGTACAATGTTATACTTTCAAAAAAACTTATCATAGCCATGGATTTGAAATCCTGAGCGTTATCTGTAACTATCTTTTGAGGACAACCACATCTTTAAGGACAACCACATCTCGATAAAATGTTCTCTTCCAAAAAACTGATCACCACTGCATCCGTTGTGTTTCACATAGGAATGGCTTCCACCCACTTAGTAAAATAGTCGGTAGCTGTTAGAATCCACTTATGCTTTGCACTTGAATGTGGATGTATTTCACCAATGAAATCAAGACCCCATTGTTGAAAAGGAGCTTCAGTTTTAACTGGGAACAAAGGCAGTGCGGGAATCTTTTGCTTGCCTGCAAACAATTGACAGGGGTTACAAGCTTTGACTTTAGCATTCACATCAGTGAATAATTTCAACCAATAATATCCAGGTCTTAGGATTTTTTAGGCCATTTCTCTCCATGCATGATGTCCTCCACACACTCCTTCGTGAAACTCATTTATGACTCTCTCCATTTTGGATTCTACTAAACAACTCAGTAAGAAACCCAAAGGATCCTTCCAATATAATTGACTATCCATGATACAATATTTTATTGCGTGCAACTTCAACGTTCTATCTTTGGAAGGAGTCATATCGCTTGGGCACTGTAGAGTTAGAAGGTAAGAAACTATATCTTTATACCAATCTGAAGAAGAGAATTTCTCTTAGATTTTGGTTTCGGGTATAGTAACATCGAATTCGTCTATGTCTACAAATCCTTCATACTCGTGCAAATTATTTATCCCAAATGCTATGAAATTCGATTTGGCTAGTAGTTTAGCCAAGCCTTGACCTTTGAAAAGTTTGGTCGGTTTTACTTCCAGGTCAAACTCCTGAATTTTGGCTAACCATCTGCCCCTTTTCCATCACTATCTAACTAAACTAATATATCCTTGACAGCACTGGTTGGTACATAGGTGATTATCTTAGAATGGAGCACATATGTCCTGAAATATTTGAGGGCTTTTACCATTTCACATGCATGTTCTTCCAATATATCATATTTTAGTTCAACATCTCTAATACTTTTACTTAAAAATGGGATTGGTTGTTCGAACCCTTCTTCATTTTTCTGTAGGAGTACAGTTGCAATAGTGTGTTCGGAGGCGAAGGAGAAAATCAATAATTCTTTCATATAATCTGGGGTTACCAACACCAATGATTCACCTATGAATTTCTTAATGCGTTTGAATGAATATTTGGATTCGGTTTTCCATTTGACCTCTCTATCCTTCTTGAGCATATCTGTAATCAATTTTACAATTTCAACAAAGTTTGGGATGAATCTTCTTAAAAAAACATTTTTTCCTAAAAATGACTGAATCTCCTTTCTATTCCTAGGAATATTAATAGTATCTATAGATCCAACCCTTTTCAAGTCAATTTTGATTCCATCTCAAGATACTATATGGCCCAAGAGTTTACCTTCCTGCATTGCAAAGTGAGATTTCTTGGGATTCAGAGACAAACCAAATTTTTGACATTTCTCAAACATCTGTTTGAGGTGAACCAGGTGCTTTGCATGAGATTTACAAAACATGGTTAGATCATCAAGATAAATGAAAACGAACTTATCTCTTTCACTGAAAAAGGTGATGTCCATAGCTCGTTGGAAAGTGGCTCCTGTGTTCATCAAGTCGAATGGCATTTTATCATACATAAAGGTACCCCATGGGGTGGTGAACACGGTTTTTTCTTTATCATCCTCATGGTCTGCAATTTGATTATAGCCTGAAAATCCATCAATCATAGAAATTATATTTTCTCCGACCACTTTTTCAAATATGTGATCCATCTTAGATAATGGATAATTATCTTTGAGTGATGATCTGTTTAGATTTTTGAAATCTACACACAGTCTTATTTCACCATTTTTCTTCCTGACTGGAACCAGATTGGCTACCCATTCGAAATATTGGAGTGGAAAAATGATCTTAGAATCAAGGAGTTTCTTTACCTCCCTTTCTATCAAAGGAAATAGTATGGGATTTATCTGTCTGAGCTTCTTCCTAAATGGTTTAACACCCTACGTCAGAGGAATTTTGTGTTCGATTACGGTGGTATCATAAGTTCTTAAGTGGTATCATATTATGGTTTAACACCTCTTTAGGTTGAGGCTGCAAAGTAGACTTTAAGGGACTGTCGTCATGATCAAATAATATCTCCAAAGGAATCAGACCTTTAGGGATCTGATTATTTTTCAGTATTAGCATGCAGTGATTAGCGATCTTATCTCAAAACTCCTGAGGATCTTCACCTTCCTGCATAATCCAAGCAGGGTCATTCTGATTTTCCTGATCAATATGTGTTTCATCAAATTCATCCACCATTTCTAAGAATTGTCTGATTTTCTCATCATCTTCGAATACCCGCTAGTGTTGTATATTGTTTGGTATTGATGGTTTGTGTCTCATTTCTATATGATATTTTAGTTTGAGGACAGTAGGAGGTACAAATGTCGCAGCGACTTTGGCCAAGGAATCCGCCTGTTGATTTTCTATTTTGGGGATGTGGTGGATATTAAACGATTATAAAAAAAATCTCAATCATATCCCAGGCACAATTATATAGGATCTCAAACTTGGTGTTTGGCCTAGTACTACTGCTTTATCTATTTTACAATCAACTCTGCATCACCATAAACTATCAGGTTTTCAATTTTTAGCTTCTTGGCAGCCTCTAACTCGAAGACCAGGGCTTCATATTCATATACATTATTGGTGTAATCGATATACCACTGTAATCTGTAAGAGAAGGGAATAATAAAATCATATCTGGGTTCCACAAACAACACTCCAACTCCTGCTCCTTCACATGACGAAGCATCAAAATACATTTTCCAAACTCCAGTCTTATTTACATTTTTATTTGTCTTTTCTATTTTTTCTTTTTCTGTACAATTTTCTTCTATACATTCATCCAAATCATCATCAATCGATAGTATACAATTTCTTAAATCCCAATCTGCGACATAAATAGGGTAATTATTCAGATTCAGTGGATCACTTACTATATATGCTAGCCTTGTTTCTCTGTACATGCAGATGAACTGTCCACCAAAGATCAGGATTGTAGTGTATGTCATGTCGAGTTGAAGATATCCTCCAAGTTTGGCACCCCAAGACCTGGATAACATAATGCCATACTTTGGAGGGATATCAACAACAACCACATCCATTAGAGCACTTTTTACCGGAATCTGTGCAATATTAACCACTAAATCTTTAATCATACCCAAACATTTAACTTTTCTCGAATCAAATGAATACAAATCTCTGTATGCTCTGGTGATCTCGAGGCCAAGTTGATCCATAATAGCTTTGGGCATCACATTGTGGGAGGCTCCTGAATCCAACATACAGTTATGGATAAGATGATCATGCACAATCAACATGATGTATAAAGGAGCGACATAATCTCTGGCACTTTCAAAATGTGAACCGAACATTATAGTTGGTTTATCATCTTCTAAATTTATAACATCTTCATGACTTTTGACATCAAAAATTTTTATCATTTTGGCAATCTGCTTTCTATATGTAGGATTTTTTTCCACTTCAAGGCACAGGGATCTTGATGATCTTATTAATCTTTTTTTCTAGACTAAAATTACTCGTTGTCTTATCAGTTTCTCTGGTGGGGATTTCTATTTCCCTTTTTTCTTATTTATTGGTTTGTGTTGCTTTCTTTCAATTGTCTTTGTTTTGGCAGTCTATGTTTCATCTGCTTTCATTTTGGTAGTCTGTGTTTCAACTACTTTTGTTTTGGCAGCCTGTGTTTCAACTGCTTTTGTTTGAGCTGCCTCATTATATTTACTTCTTGACAAGATTTTTTTTCGGTTGGGAAGTTGTGATATTTCTATATTTAGGCCTCAAATTATACTTCTGTTGGAGCTCGGTCATTATATGGTCGGGGATTCCTTGATAAGAAGAATCTTCTATAATATTTATGCTATCATCCTTATTAAGGAGGTATTCTACGTTTAAAGACCTTTCATAATCTTGTCTCGTCAAATGAGGTTCTGGACAATCATTGTCAAGATTATTCATGTCTTCCTCTAATTCCTCAAAATTTTGCATGTCATCTCCTCCTATAAAATTTTCATTTTTAAAGGGGGCTTGAATTTTTTGATCTTCATTTTTTATTTTTCTTTGTTGTGCTTGAGGGTTAGGATTCCTTCTGAAGTCTTTTCTAGTGAATTGATCTGTCTTAGATTGGTCCAGTTCCATCTTCGAGATTTTATTTGATAATTCTTTGATTATTTTCACCATGTCATCCATCTTATCTTCAACCGACCTCCCAGATCCGGATGGTCCTGCTTGTTCTTTGAATTGTCTGGTTTCTTTATTTTCCGTTTCGATTTTAGATTTTAACTTCCCTGATGCCATCATATTTGAATCAATTTGTACAACATCGTCTTGCATTCTAGTGAGGTCGAAAAATCTCCTTTCCCTCAACAGTAGAGTAAAATCGGGCTCAAAATTCCCAACGAAAATTACTTTTGTTGCGGGTTGGGAAGGTTTAACCTCAACTGGAATCTTGTTATATGATTTATTAAATCTTTGAGTGAATTTGAGAACTGTCTCTGAATTTTTCTTTCTTAAAGCCCCAAACTCAGTTAAATAATAAAGGTGGTCCTTCCTCTCTCCCCATTGTCTGAGAAAGGCATTTTCTAACTCATCATATGTTCCTATAGAACCTACCGGCAGACCTCAAAACCACATTCTTACTTGTCCCTCAAAAGTTTGAACTAGAAGCCTTGAATAAACATCTTTGTGTTCAAGGCCAAGGATATCAGCGAATTGATCGAAAAAATTTATGTGTTCAGTTGCAATTAAGTCTCCCTCTCCGATGAACTTTGGCAGGTTTTTCATATAGTTTTCAGGTAAATCATGGAGGGGAACTGGGAGGACTAAAGGAGTGTATCTAGCAGCTACTTTAGAAAAAATTCTAGGAGGTGGGGGTAGTACTTGACTGCCTCCTCCTCCCCCTCCAGCACCATGTTGTCCTCCACCTCCGCCAGCGGCTCCGGCACCACCTCCAACACCACCTCCTCCGGCTGCAACCATTGATAATATAGGGAATGAAACTTGGAGATTATAGAGGGTATTTTCAAAGATGTGCAGTGACCTTTGGGATACTTTGGGATGAAGCAAAATATGTTCTGGGAACTGATCGTCAGGAGATAAAAAATCAGAAAATGGGGGAAAAGAGAGTTGAGAACTAGGTTCTTTGGATTTGAAGGATATATAAATGGGAGAACCATGAGGAGTTGAATCAAAGTGTGGGGTGTATTCTTCAAAACTTTGGGAGATTGGAACCTTTAATTCAGGGAACAATGGAATGTCAATCAAGGGTTGTTTACCTTTATTACTAAAATAGGAAGATAAATCAGTCTCGGATTTAATCTTGGGTAAAACCAACTCAAGGTTTATGATTTTGGCTTCAAATCTATCTTTTGATGTCTCTCCGAAATAGATTTGGGTGGAACCTTCTTGCGAAGTTAAATGTTCAGGTGTAACCTTAGCATTAGACTGTGTGGGTTTAGGTTGGTAAAACTTACTTGTAGACGCAGTGGTCTTCTTGAGGTATCCCCTTGGTTTTAAAATTTTTCGAGGGTCGAATACATGCATAGTCTACTTATCGTCTGGATTCGTTCTGGTATTCCTTCGACTGAATGCCAATTTATTAGTGGTGTAGTCGCCAAGTGAAAAATAAAAAATTATCCTTAATACTATATTCAATCTTTGTTCACTATCAAAGAGAGAAACTTACCATGTCATACTCTTAGGGAAAAATAACTTCATTTCTCCGTCCCCGACAATGACACCAAAAAGATGTTGTTCCTGAGATTAAACTTGTTGGCACAGGGGAAGACCCAGGGTTCAACGCTTAAGAGCGCACCAACAAAGCCCTATCTATTGGCCCTTTCAGCAGCACCTGCGAAGCAGATGCAGTCTCACCCGAAGCAACTATGAGGGGGTTGCAGGATAGAGATGTCTACAACCAGGGGAATATCAAGTGGATCTTGTATAATGGAAATCACATCATTCATATATCTCTTATCAGTTAGATCTACTCTGCACAGCTATAAATCAGATCGAACACAATAATACAAATAACAACATAACAATGACAGAGATCTGGGCATCAATCACCCACTCAACACAAAATATACGTGGTTCACCCTCTCTCTAGGGCTATGTCCACAAAACTGTGCTTATGATATATTTAAGACAAAGCTTACAGTTCTTGTTTGCGCTCTGAGTTAGTAGATCTTTATTCTTCTCTCTCTTTCTCTCCCCTTCCTACACACCCAATTGTAGGACTTGACCTTCGCACACAAGTGAAGATCTTACAATACCAGAAGGCTCTCTCACTCAACACTTCTATCTCACAATACAACAATCTCTCATGCACATGAATAGCACACCAATACTCAATGACCAACAATGACCTGTCCCAGGTTCTCTTGACCTTTATGTATACATTACAATCCCTCACCAATAGCATTAGGCCAAAACCTAGGTGTCAAAACCCTAGGTGCAAAAACCCTAGGTGTCTTAAAACTTTTAGGTCAACTTGACCCGCTTTTTTCGCTTCTCTAGCCTGTCTTTCCTTCTTCATCGTGCCGTGCTCCAAAGCATCTGATGATGGATTTCTGTTCTTGTTGAGTTTTCCACGATCCTTCTTACTTGTTGATCTGTCATCCCTGATCTCCTCATCCAACGGTTTGCTTTTTCATACTTCTCTCAGGGTTTTCTGTTCTTTTTATTAATTCGACCTAGTGACAGTCACTGTGTCTCCCATGCAGTTCACGTTTGACATTTTCTTCCTCTATCTTCACTTCCTTCCATAACCAAGGGCCAACAGGCCCCCAACACTCACATGTGACTTGTCCTGAGGCACTTCAGATCCGATCCTTCCATTTCACTTCGACTTTGGACTACGCAGTGCAACCTTTGCTTTATGCTTTATGCCTCCTTCCCATCCTTGTGAAGACTATCTTTTTTTTGTCTGGTACCCAGTTTCAACTGCACCTGGTACCTGGACCCTTTTCCCCTTGCTTTTATTGAGAGCTATGAGGTAGCTGGTTGTCATGATACAACTTCAGTCGACTCCCGTTCACTAATCCTTCCTTCCAGTCTCCCTTTAATGTCTTCAGCTGCACAACTCATCCTTCTGTAACATAGGTGATATCATATGGTCTGAGACAATGCATTCTGAACTTCCCAGGGTGTTTGATAAACTTACTGTCATACACCAATACTAAATCACCTTGCTTGAATATCTTCTTCTTGATGTGCCTGTCATGGTAGGCATTTTCTCATTCCTTCTGAACTTGCTGATGGAATCCTGCAATGAATCTGTCTTCTTCTGGTTCAACCAACTGTGCTAGCCTCTCACAAATAGCGCTGGTATCATCCATCTCTGTAAATGCAGCAATTCTTAAGCTTGGTACCAAGTACTCCATCGAGACAACAACTTCCAGACCATAAACCAACTTGAAGGGGGTATGCGTTGTTAATTTCTTGCAAGTGGTTCTATAAGCCTAGAGTACTGTTGGTACTCTTAAATCCCAATCATCCCTGCTCACACTACAAATCTTTGTCAATGTTGTCTCCAAGATCTTGTTGAATGCTTCAATCGTTCCATTTTCTTGTGGATGGTAAGGTGTACTCTTTTGATGGTGAACTGCAAATTCTTCAGTCAGGGCTTCAACTATCTTATTGATGAAGTGTGTACCCTAATCACTCATAAGTATCTTAGGGCATCCAAACCTGGTTATTATGTCATCAAATATAAAACACGCAGCTGTAGCTGCACTACAGTCCTTGACTACTCTGGCTTCGACCCATCTGGTTAAGTATTATGTGGCAGTAATAATGTACCTTGCCCCTGTGCATTTTCCAGGTGGGTTTATAGGCCCCACGAAGTCAATGGACCACTTTTCAAATGCTTGTAGGGTCATCTATGGTGATAATGACATTTTATCTCTTCAGGATGGTTTTCCAACTCGCTGACATACATCACATGCTCTGGCGTACTCTTTATCATCTTTGTGTAACGTAGGCCACCAAAGGCTAGCTCACACAACCTTTTGCGCAGTTGCTTTCCTTACGTAATGTCATCCTACGATGCCTTCATGAGCTTCTGCGAGGATCAGCGAGCGCTCTACCTCCATCACACATCTTCTTAGTATCTCATCAGGTCCCATTTTGTATAGTTGTCCAGCTATAATTGAAAAGTCTGCAGCTTGCACCACTAGTTGTTTCTTTTGAGGAATTGTATACTCACTTGGAGCCATTCCCGCTAATAGGAACTGGACTATGTCTGCGAAGTGGTCATCAATATTTCTAATGGAGAGCAATTGTGCATCTGGTAATGTATCCTCCAGACTGATAGGTTCTTCACCATGTTCCAACCTCGATAGGTGGTCGGGTCCCTTGTTCATTCTTCCTGGCTTAACTATGATCTCAAAATCATATTCTTGGAACAACATAAGCCATCTGCATATTCTCCCCCCCAACACTGGCTTGTTGACTAGGTACTTCATCACAGAGTGATCAGTAAACATTTTAAAGTGTCCTCCCAACAAGTAGTGGTAGAATTTTTGCAGTGCATACACCATAGCTAGTCCCTCTCTCTCTGTAGTGGTATAATTAACTTTAGCTGTGGATAACTTCCTCCTGGTGAATTCTAATGGATGATCAATGTCCCCTTCTCCAGGTTGTTCAAGTACTACTCCTAATGAAATAGAATATGCATCGACATGCACATGGAATTATTTTCTCCAATCTGGAAAAACCAGAATGGGCGCTGTGACCATCTTCTGTTTTAGTGTGTCGAAGCTCTATTGACATTCATATGTCCACTCATACCGACAGTCCTTCTTCAACAACTTCTCCATTGGAGCTGTAATTTGGGCATATCCTTTGATAAATTTCCTGTAATATCCAATATGGCCTAGTGTAGTGCGCAGTTGTTTAACTGAAGTAGGAGGTGGCAAATAAACTATAATTGCAATTTTAGACAGGTCAACCAATAATCCTTTCTTGCATACAATATGACCTAATAATACTCCAAATGGTGAGAAAAAGATGCATTTCTTCAGATTCAAAGCAATTTGACACTGTCTTCATTTGTCCAACATTAGCCTTAGACATTCAATGTGATTTTTCAACAAACTAAAAATAGTCCAGTCATCAAAGTATGCTTCTAAAAATTTATGCAAAAATTCTTTGAATGCTTCGACCACCACCCTGGAAAAGATGGTTGGGGAATTCTTCAATCCAAATGGCATGACTGTATATTGGTAGGATCCCCACTCTGTGGAAAATGTAGTCTTATGAAAGTCCTCCTTGGTGATGCAGATCTGATGGTATCCTAAAAACCCATTTGTAAAAAAATATACTTCTTGGCCTCCCACATTATCCAACACTTCGTCTATGAATGGTGTAGGGAAAGGATCATACAAAAAAGCATCATCAGCTTCCCGAGATCTACGCAGATCCTGTTCTCACCTGTTTTATTGTCTTGCACCACCATAGGGATGATCCACTCCGACTCTTCGACAGGTTCAATAATCCCTGCTTCTAATATTCTATCGAGCTCAATCTTCACTTTTTCCTTATATTTCGGGCTCAATCTGTAAGGTCCTTGCTTGACTGGCTTTGCATCTAGTTTCAAAGGTATTCTCATCTCTCCCACAGGTCCTTTTTTACCTTCATATCAGTGAACTTGGTCGGGAACAAGTCTTGATATTCGCGCAATAACGTTGTAATCTTGTTAATGGTAGCAAAGTCCCAATAATCTCTGACATTGGCAAGATTCGGTGTCTCCTCTATCCCAATATTGACTTTCGTTATTTTGATAGGCTGTCCTATCAATGGAAGCTCAACTTTTGGTCCTTCAACATTTATGTGTCCTTCTATCTCAGCGATGTTTACCTTCCTCGGATCATCGTCTTCATCGACATTAATGTTGTAACATCCTTGCAATTTATGGAATGTCGCGGTCCATTCATCCTCTTCTTTCTCCAAAGGGAGGCTAGATGCCTCCTTAAATACTTTTTGCCTCACAATCTGTAGTGCTTTATCTACTAAAGGAAATTCAATTTCAAACAAAAAGGTGGTTACAAAATTCTAAATCATACCTTCCCAATCTAAAGTGACGAGGCACAGCTCCGCTTGAAGGTACCAGTTGATAGGGATCATGTTCAGTGTGTTATTGAATCTGTGCACCCATTGTTCTCAAGGAATGTCACTCCAGGCCTCTTCACAGCTTCGCACATGGTCCTTTGGGAAACTTCAACATGTTTACCTCACTTCGCAGTTTCCTACTTGTGCTGAGAATCGCATTGTCAACAAAGTTCGACATTGTGTCCAGTCTGTGATGTTCCCTTTGTGCGTTCCCCACCATCTTGCTGGTGTGGCTTTCATGGCCCCATCCATTACCAACAACCTCGATTATGTTGGTACACTTGTCTCAAACTCTGATAAGAAGTTTTCTAAGGGGTTCAACCCATCAAATGTGGTTAAGTTACTCACTGTTGTGCCGATCCAACGAACTTCTCTGGTTAGTCTAGCACATCTTCTTGTAGATATTTCATACATCTGTTTCTGCAAGTTCTCCAGCGCTTCTTCTGAGTCTGATGAACATGTGTTGTCACTTTGCCAACTCAGATTTCCATCGGCAATAGGGTTGATATAATCCTACTGTCTAGCTATTAATTTGTAGATGTTTTCAAGTTCATAGGCGTGGCCTTATTCTCTGATAGGTTATGTATATCACGGACCCTCATTTGGATCTAAGGGTACAATGACCCTAAGGCCAGCTCTCTCAAATGTCATTCATCTTTTCTTTCGATCAAAAACAATAGAATTGTCAAAGGCCCAATCAATTCCTAGTAATGTAGGGTAAGGGCAGTTATCATCAACAATTTCAACTACCCCAAAATCTGCAAAGGTTCTTACTCTTTCGATGTCCACGGGGACATGCTGTAATTGTCCAAATGGGATGACAACTTGATGATTGGCCATGTGAAGCCTCAAAGGGGAATATATCAACTTAGGTTTTCCCATTAGTTCCAAGTTTTTTTCATCATAAAATTGACCTCCGACCCTAAGTCGAGGATCACATAGTCTATCTCATACTCTCCTATCTAAGCATTCAAGTGTAATTCTTTATTTGTCCTTCTCTTCTTACCAATTTGGTGTACTTCCCTATTTAKTAAGGGGAYTATCTTTCCTAGCTCATATTGTTTAACCAGATTTTGCAGTTCTTGTATAGCTTTCCCATCTTTAAGCAGTTCTATAAACATATATAAGAAACTGATAAGTTTACTTACCTCTTTTCCCCCTCTGCGTGAAGAAGACTGATCAAATGCGTGAGGCATTCCATATTCTCTTATTTCTGGTTGTGTTTTTGAAGAAGACCCTTGATCTTCTTTGAATTCTTTCCTTTAATCTTCAAAGATTTGCCTTTCCTTCTTTGCATAAAAAATCTGGGTCTTTTCTGTAGCTTTTCTGACACCTGAGTCTTCTGCAATATTCTCTTTGGTCACTCTATCCTATCTTGTAGCAGTGCCTCCTCTTGTAATAACATCAACTCTAGGATCAACTTCACAAGGTTCCTCTTTGATTAATTGCATTTTTGGATTCTGTTGAGGTCCTCGTCTTTCTTGAATCTTAGCCAACAACATTGGACAGTCCTCGATGACATGCTCGAAGGAATTGCAATAACTGCAGGTTGTGCAAGGGTTCTGGCCGTCCCTCGCTAAATGTCCTGGATGCACGCAGTTTTAATAGATTATTTGTCCTCGGCCTCAACCCATACCTCCTCCTCATCCTCATCCTCTCTATCCACTGCGAGAATTGAAGTTTCCTCTCCCTGGAGAGTTGTACTGCTGGGTGTCTCATTCTTGTTGTAGTTCGCCTTGAATCTGATATATGTCCCTCGAACTTTCATGCATGAGATCGTAAGCTCTACAATCTCTATCATCATGCCCCACTGATTTACAGAATGTGAAATACAGGTTTTTGGGTGTCTGAACATACTTCTAGATGTAATAACACTCACCTGGGCAATGCCTATTTCTGCATACATCGCACCAGGGAAGGTTAACTTGCTTCAATGGGATTGATGCTCCTGAGATCAAATAATCATGAAATAATGGATAGTGTTGCTTATCATGACCTTCATATTTTCATCTTACACGCCATATATCTTCTCTTTTGTCCTTCCCCCTTTCCCTATTCATATCCTTGACCTGTAGAGACAAAATAGTCAGCTGGCTCAAGATCTAGCTCATGTCTGAGCTATATTCTCCCATAGGTGTCGATTCAAGCTTCATGGTGATCTCCAAAGCTTCTACATGTGATGCAATCTTCGAATGCATCAGAGGGAATCTGATGTGTGGTAACAGTGCCGCGATGAACCATTCTTTGTTATGTTCATCGGGGATCTGAAAAGTTAATCATCCTGTTAGGGTCTTGAATCTCTGATCGAACTCCCAAACAGGTTCTGCTACCTTTTGTTTGATCTCTTTTAGCTTTGTAACACATTGTGACTCCAACTTAGGTTTTTTAAACTATGCAATCAGGGCATTCTTGATCTTGTTTAGGGACAAGTTTCATGTACCAGCTCAGTGCGTGGTCCCTTAGCGTAGTGCTTAACTGGGTTCTCTTGATGGCTTCGTTGGTGATACTTTTAATATTCCACACGGCCTTACACAGGAACCAATGTTGATAGAGATCCTCAGATCCATCTCCCCTAAAGATAGGGAGCCTCATCTCATCTGCCATAGAGTTCCCTAGGCTTCCTGTCTGAGTATAGGATGAATTGCTAGTAACAATATTTTGGTGGTTCTAGCTATTCTGGCTACTTAGTGATATTGAAAAAACAAGAGGGTTAATGTTACTTACTTCAGTAATCTGTGGAGTTCCTAAGGTTTTTGATCGCTTTAGCGAAGTTATTCAACCTCCTCTTCCACTTCTATGGTGGGTTCTGAATGTTCTTCGTCTGTCAGATCTGCCTCTTCTACACTATAGAAACCCTCATCTCCGTAGTTTTTCTTGAACAGGTTCTCAAGGTGAATCCCTAGAAATACTTTCCCACTGTGCATATGTCCATCTTCTGTGTCACTGTCACTGTCTGAATTCTTGAACATTAGCCTTTTCGGATCCAACCAATCTACTGTATTTTCAAGATGTTCTTTTCATGCAACAACATATTGATTCTTAGCTTCAGAAATTGTAAACCTTTTCCACATGGGTCCTTTGAAGAAGTATCTCTTGACATGGGTATATGATTCTCTTCTATCAACAACAACTTTGGTGATATACCCTCCAATGGTACTATCAAACCAGTGATCTACAGCTCTAGATACAACGTTCTCAACTCTCTTGACCCTCTGGATTAGCGTTGGTGTCCAAACCACAAGAGGTCTAGATCTGATCTCTATTTGGGTATCGACTAACCTAGCCAACCACTCGTATAACTCTTGATGGATTCCTCCAAAGAAGATCTCATGAATATTGGTGAAGATGTGTCTCTACATCCAATCTTTAGTACTCCGTTTAGGGTTCTTGTTCTGGGCTTCAGCAAAGTCCCTCTCTTGATCCTCTATCCACTTTTGAATATCTGTCTTCGATGGGAACCACCTTGACATTCCCTTACACAGATTTCTGTCCCAGAAATGGAACCATTTGTTGGCACAGGGGAAGACCCAGGGTTCAACGCTCAAGAGCACACCAACAAAGTCCTAGATACTGGTCCTTTCGATAGCACTTGCGAAGAAGATGCAGTCTCACCTGAAGCATCTATGAGGGGGTTGCAGGACAGAGATGTCTACAACCAGGGGAATATCAAGTGGATCTTTCATAACAACAATCACATCATTCATATATCTCTTATCAGTTAGATATACTATGCGCAGCTATAAATCAGATCTAACACAATAATATAAATAACAACATAACAATGAAAGAGATCTGGGTGTCAATCACACACTCAACAAAAAATATACGTGGTTCACCCTCTCTCTAGGGATATGTCCATAGAACTGTGCTTATGATATATTTAAGATAAAGCTTACAGTTCTTGTCTGCGCTCTCAGGTAGCAGATATTTGTTCTTCTCTCTCTTTCTCTCCACTTCCTATGCACCCAGCTGCAGGACTTGACCTTCGCACACAGCTAAAGATCTTACAATACCAGAAGGCTCTCTCACTCAACACTTCTCTCTCACAATGCAACAATATCTCTTGCACATTAATAGCACACCAATACTCAATGACCAAAAATGACCCGACCCAGGTTCTCTTGACCTTTATTTATACATTACAATACCTCATCGACAACCTTAGGCCGAAACCTATCTGTCAAAACCATAGGTGTCGTAAAACTCTTAGGTCAACTTGACCCTTTTTTTCCAGGCTTTGCCAACCTATCTTTCATTCCTCATCGCGCGGTGCTCCAAAGAATAGGATGATGGTTTTCTCTACTTTTTGAGTTGTCCACGATCCGTCTTCCTTGCTGATCTATCATCCCTGATCTCCTCATCCAATGGATTAATTTTCCATACTTCAGTTCGGCTTTTCTGCTCTTTTTCTTACTTCGAACCAATGATAGTCACTGTGTCTCCCGTGCAGTTCACGTTTGACCTTTTCTTCCTCTATCTTTGCTTCCTTCCATAACCAAGGGCCAACATAACTTAAGGCTCAAAGAATAATGTCAGGCATCATGAATTAAGGAAGGTTTGTTTTAAAGTTATTTTTCTTCCGTTATTTATGTAAGAAGTAAATCCTCTAATGAAATTAATAACTGAACATAACAAAGGTCGTGTTTCGTTGTCTCAGTCAATTTATCAAAAGAGTGATGAGGGAGAAAATTACAAAATATTAAACAAGTTAAGGCATCAATGACAGAAGAATCTTACCCTGTTTATAGTAGAAGAAAAATGTAAATGCACTCCTAAAAGGATATATAATGTAGTAATCCAAATAACTTGCAGGTCTTGTATTTGTTGATAAAAAATATAGAGGAAAAATTGCTTGTTTATTAAATAACTAAATGAAATGTAATCACAGTAGATGTTGTACTAAATTGCAATCATCACTTGTCAAGGAGTAACATAAAGAAAACTAGAAAAATGGAATACAAGAGAAGCACATAACTCAAATAACACAAAATTTGGAATACTTGTCTGCACTTGTATTAATACTCATAAAGGATGAGTTTTCTTAGTTACAATACGACAGGAAGAAAACTTTGTTCATTCTTCTGAATGTATATTTATACAAAAGATTCTCAACCCTAAGCGGTTGGAATTATCATTATTTCTTAAAAAGCAACGGTTACAAAATGAGAAATTTGGAACGCTTCGCTTAGTTTTCCTCTGTCTCTTTTTCATGCCGACAGAGGTGTTTTTCTCTATTCCTTTCCATCTTGGGCACAAATAATCTCTAATCATGACATATATAGCTGATTTGCACAGGTTACCTCATTGGTTCTTTGAGGTACCACCTTTTCCTTGCTCAATGCATTTGACACACCTATTGTTGGCCCTTGACCAAGTTTTGAGGATCCTTGGTCATGTTTGACCTACTTTTGGGACTTCGACAATCTATCAAAGGTGGAGCGCAAGTTGAAGCGGAGATCATGGGATCTCGGCCCCTTTTAAGGGATTTTTGGGATTTGGGCTTATGTAACAAGTATGGGGATGTCGGCCCATGGGTTTACCCATGTTTAGGCTTGATTTTGTAATGTATAAATAAATTTCTAGGAGATGTAAGAAGGGGACATCTATGTGATTCTAGGTGCTAAGTGAAAATGGTGGTTGTAATTTCTTTGTGCATACTGTGTAAGACTTGCAGAGCTAAGAGCAAGTGATCATAAGAGAATATGGAAGGCTTTGTGTTGTAACTCAAGGAAGGAGGATCTAGTGAAGTGCACAGATCTTCTATCCTCTGCGGAGTAAGATCTCAAGGCTCTCTGCATGTAGAAGATTGACAAAAGACAATAAAAAGAAGAAGAATTGGTGGACGTAGCCCCATGGAGGGGGTTAACCACGTATATCCTATGTTGTGGTTGCTTTGTGTGTTTTGTGTGTTCTCTTGTTCATGTGATAAAATGCTTAGTGCATTGATGTATGTTATATGAATTTGATATGATAGCTTAGTGTTGAATAATATGGATGAATGCTAGATCTAACCAATGTGAATTTGCTTAGTGATTGAATATGCTAGATCTGATCTATTTCTTTATGCTAAGTGTTGCTAGATGTTATATCTAGTTGAATACATTGATGATATGTAGTTAGGGTTTTATCTGCAAAGTAGATATTGGTTAAATATTGATGAAATGTAACTGCTAAAGTTTTACAATCGCAGATCGATGTCCCAGCTAAGGTTGCAGACATTGGAGTCCTGCAACCACCCCTGCCTCTACCTCGGGTGAGACTTCATCTGCTTCGCAAGTGTTGCCGAAGGGGTCGCTAGTTAGGGTTTTGTTGGTGCGTTGTTGTACCGTTGACCCCTGGGTCTGCCCCTATGCCAACAAATGGTTCTGTTTCCAGGACCAGAACTGTGATTGCCGGGAACTTAAGAAAAGAGAAAGCTCCGTGCATAGATCTATTGCTTTAGTGAGCGGTAGTCTACTTGACTGGTAAAGCTCTGTGCTAATAAGAGAAGTCAGATCTGAAGAAAAGATGTAAGATCGTGAAGCCTTGTGCTTTGAAAAAGGAAAGAATAGTGAAAATTTATAGATCTGAAAGATTTGTGCTCTGTTGAAAGCAAGATAAGCGGAAATTTTTGTTTCAAAAGTATGGATCTAAGTATGTTTGATAAAAAAATTCCTAGCTTGAAAAGTAGGGCACAACTAGATGAAAGAACGTTTGATATGAGTAGATCTGACAAAAGCAATGAAAGATATGTTATTCCTATGCATAGAAAGAATGTTTGGACTAAAAAGTGGGTGCGCAGTACATGAAATGTTGGGGATCAGTTAAAAGAAAAAGAGGATTAACCCTTTGTTATAGTTGTAGAATACCGGGACATCTGGCTAAGGAATGCCCTGGTAGAATACTTAGCTGTCTTTGTTTTAAAGATATGGATAATGAAGTTTTAGATCTCCCTAGAATGATTGGTAAGCTTGGCAGATATCACACTAGGAGGATAACACACTTGATTGAAGAGCAAGAGAACATATCGAAGCTACTTAGATCCAGAAACTTGGATGTCGAAGTTAAAATAACACAAGAAGACTCCCAGAGGACTCAAGTACCTACCCCGGACAAGGAAGAAATACCACTCTCAAACCCTACGAAAGAATATCAACAACGCAAATTTACTATGCCAAAAGAAGATAAGAATCAGAATGGAAAGAGAAATAATGAGACAAAGATCATAGGGAAGAAGGCTAGAAATCTCAATAAGAAGAGAGGAAAGCTAGAAAGCTTGCAGAATATTCCAGAGGGAACTTTCCAGAAGGAAAAATTGCAAAACTAGAACTTCGTTGGGACATCAAAACAACGCAACATGGAACTTCGCCATGGAAAAGAGATATAGCTATTGGAAGAATTATAATCGTTAGATCAATGACCCAAATGGTTAGAACCATAGTAATGGCCCGAAGACTCACCATCGGACCATTGGGACTACACCACAATGGATAGAATGGCATTGATGAAGACCTCTCATCTATTGGAGATATATGTTATATCATGTCTACTTACTCCATCGATTGTTGCATCGAGAACACTTTTGGGAATTGTATCCAAGCCAACTCATTGCTACCGCACTGTGTTTATTGAGATCAACATGTGTTCCATTGCTTACACACTCATTCATTGACCCGAGTTTTCCGAACGAGAGCATGCATGTCAGATGAGCTCAACGTTATGGAGAAGTCAGTCAAGGAAGTTTTAGTTGATCTGATGGCCGAGAGAGTGATGTCCAAAGGAGTTCAAGCATCATTGACGAGAGGAGTGAAAGCCTCTCTGTCGACTGCTCGTGGTTCCAGACCATCTTGACTTGCAACAGAGAAGAGAACCAAGCACAGAGATGACTACATGTTGCCTCTTGCCAATGCGGTGAGTTGTGACAGCGTCCCAAGGGACTTTGATTATACCATGGTTACCGCATACCTCCCGAAGGGGATACGTGCAGTTAGAACGCAACAAGATAATATCGTGACGTTGAAGTTCAATGACTTCAACCTAGGAGATCGCGAGAGCCATAGTATTCTCTCTCCTTACAAATACTTGACCAGGACGAAGGGGAAGAGCTCAAAAATAATCCCCCAGCCATGGATTATGAACCTCGTGCAATCCACCTTCTTGAATGTAATGAATAATCTGCACTTTGGAAGGCACCAGGAGGTTAACACATGTGTTAATATTCTTCTCTCATGTTACCATGGTGGCTACCTATGGCTAGACCGACACGTCACAGTCAATCCGACGTTGATCCATAGGATCACCAGATTGAGCATACAGGGACCTGACCCACAGGACTTCTACCCAGGAAAGGCTACAGATCTCTCATTGGCACAGAAGATCAAAGACACATATGGCGATGTATAAAAGGGGATGCAAGGCTACAAGGTAGCTTCCATCCAAAATGGTGCATTGTGCCTGGCCTGCCAGCTGATCGCAGGAAAGCTCGTAAGAAAGAATAGACCTACATAGGTCACAGGATTTGTTGTTGACCTCGTCGGGAAATGTGTATAAGGAATCAAGATGAACTGGGCGAAGTACTTGGTCAAATAATTGGAATTAGACTGTCGTGAAGCTCAGGATCAGGGCTATGATTTCCATTATAGCTTCCTACTGATCCTCATCACATTTACCGCTTAGGAGATGTCGTAAGGTGCGACCTTCCTAGACATCGAGCCATTCAGGCCACTCGCTGCGAAGTTCACCACGCTTTGGTACTCGAGCGATATGGGAAAATAGTGGCAGTCGAACATGGTCTTCCACACGTACTATGTAGCGCACCCACTGCGCCACTCTGATGATATTATGTTTAATCACTCTGGAAAGGAGACTATAACAACACTTTGTACATAACTTATACAAATGTTATTTAACCGACTTGCATTTAAACGAATAAACACATTTAACTCAGAGTAAAACATATCATTACTACTATAATTAAACAATCCATAACATTCCATATTAATTCGTATATACAGCGGAAAACATGATAATATTTACAGTAGAGACATGATAAAATGTGATAAAACATAGTTAGACACTTATCTTGTAACAATGGTGGGATCCACCAACCAAGCGCAGGCCTTCCACGAACCTCCCAGCCTTAGACCACACTGCTCATCAGCTCAGCAGTGGATCACCCCCGAGCTAGGACTAAGCTCCACCCCAAGGCAAGGAATCCTAGCTAGGCTGAGGTTACACGGAAAACAACACTTAGAATCTGGAAGGATTCTTCCTAGGATGCCATCTTACGCCCACTACTACCAGACTCTCATTCCCCACATGCATGTTCCGCCCGAGAGTATACACCTTCACAAGCATAGTTCATCGGTGCTAACCTCTCTCTCTGGGTCTCAAAAACAGGCTGGATTAGGAAGTCTCAGAGCCTAAAGCTGGTGCTAGACACTATCTAGAAGAAACCTCTTCCAACAACATCCACCTCCCTCACCTAAAGATAGATCACACACAGGCTCAATTACCACCTGCACTGGGCAACAATTCACACACAATCCATCTCGGCATAACCCCCCCACATTCAACCAGGAATATAGACTCAGACCTCTCAGGACAAGATCAACAATGGCAGTCAGGCCTCACAGTGTTTATTTTCAGAATTGCCTGAGAAGAAATTTCCGCAGGGGATTACACAGACTCTCTCCCCTTGGCAGAATGGCAACCCCCCCCCATTTCCCATCTGCCCTCCCCAGGATAGACTCACGCTCTAGTTGTCGGGAATGCATGACAAACAATCCATGCAAGGGTCAACGCAGGTTTGGACGGTTCAGACCGGGGATGTACCAGCTATCCTAGAACAAACACAGATACACGCCTTTTCGGTTTAGAGGATGTACGAGGGTTTCTCTACAGGAGTTAGACCCGTTCTCTTCTGGCAGTCCGTGAGTCAAATGGAGGAGGAACCCCCAACATGGCTCATCTTGGCCTTATATTGCATGCGCCAGGGTTGACACTTGTCACCCATGTGACTGCATGCGTTCCTTCAGCATGCGTGTCTCCCACCATTTGGAAAATCACATGTCCTTCCAAAAGGACTTAGGTTAAAACATATAATGCACATATCTTTTTGGAATAATATTAAAATATTATTCCCAAGGCTTAAGCCCCCTAAGCTCAACACTTAGCCCCTTTTCCCACCTTCAGCCCCTAATTCCTTGCCCACTCTGTGGATTCTTAGTCCCCCTTCACTCATTCATCATGGTCGGTCTACACATGGTGGTGTTTATGTTTTATTAATTGTTCTGCGTGATTACGTATACAACAGTAGGCTCGTAGCCTTCAACACTCAGGCTCCCTGGCCTAACAACACATAAGCCTCCAAATTATGCAAACTTGGCTCACTAGCCTATAAAACATAATTACAATTCCTTTCAAAACATGGTTTACAATGGGGCTTGGCCTTGGGGACACTACAATCCCCCTCCCCTTATTTTTGCACTGTCCTCAGTGCAACTTACACTGTCTCTACAATCCTTTCAAAATATTCAAAAAGATGTGGGTACTCTGCCCACATAACCTCTTCATGCTCCCATGTCACGTCCTCAGGACTGTACCAGGTCCACTAGGCCTTTACAAGTTCTATAGCTCGATTCCGGAGCTGTTTGTTTTTCCTTTCCAATATGCGCACAGGATGCACTTGCAGGACACCTTCTGGTTCCACCTGAATCATATTCCAATCATTTACATGATTAGAATCATGTATATATATTTCTTAAGTAATGAAATATGATACACCTTAGGTACAGTCATGGATGCAGTAATGCAACCATATATGCAATGTATATGTATGCATATACAAACAAATTCAATAACATTAAAACTATATACAACATACACAAGATAGAATAAATAGAGAATTGTACTTATCTTTTGACTGAGAGACCTTCCACCCCATGGCAGAGCTATGAATCCATCGGGCAATGGCTTCCCAAGATAGCCATGGTCCACAATCCTTATCCACATGGTCTAGGCCAAGGTACCAGACCTCGGTAGCACTCCCACCATTCAAACCTCGGCAGTACTCCAACCAACAGTCTCTCATTCCCCACATGTCTGTCCACCCGGGAGTATACACCTTCACAAGCATAGTCCATCGGTGCTACACCTCCCTTCCTTGGTCTTGGCAATAGGTCGGACCGGAAGTCTTAGAGCACCGTGGCTCCAAGAGTTCCAACTGCCCTCAAAGGTTTCCAAGCAGCATCTTCCCAAGATACTCTTTGTAGCCAACATTTTAACTTTTATCAACATCATCTCATCTGCATCAACCACATGCAGTTATCATGAGAGAACATACAAGAATTCATTTAGGAATTCCAATTAATTCGAAAGGAAATTCATCTTTTATTCCCAAAACATGACATACTATTTCATGATTCATCTTGGCTTTTTCCACATTATGAATGGAGTCATCCTTGTGATTTTTCCCCAGGCACAAAACTGCCTACAATTTTCCTGCAAGACTTCTTCTTGCATGCTGCCAACAAATTGCCGGTATTTTCTATACATCATTATTCAATATGTACAACATCTTATGCAATAATATTAGAATTTCTACACCTGGCAATTCAATCACAATTACCAAACAACTTGACCAATAGAAAGAATCGTCATTCTATGCATATGCATGTCGACAGTTAACAACATTAAGTTAATTATTTCAATTTTCTGAACATAAAATTTTATGTCGTCTCCATTCTTGTGACTACCTGGCTTGTAACTTTCCTATTGCAGTGTTTAACAGTTCCTGAAATGTTCTCAATTTCATGGGTTAGCAACATTTCAGCCATCAACATAATTATTTCCATGCAATAACATATATGCATGTACTTACCAAACATATTCAACCATTGCACTTAGTATGCAATTATATCACTTATTATGCATGAGTGCGATTCTCAATGCATTCTTATTCCGAGCACCTTGCATTGAATTACATAATGCTCTTTATCTCAGTCATGTATCTCACCATCCATGGGTTGGAATTCTGGCCAATGTGTTGCCAGATTCTCCATACCCTTCCTATTATCTTTCCAATTAATTGGATGCCTTCCTTTCTGACCCAAACACTACACCAAGAATATAATTATGCGGTATTCCTTAGTGTTAGCAAGAAGGTTGCAGCCCAAATTTATTCAAAAGTAGGAATCTTCTGGTACTTGGTGTGGCTCATAATCTTTCCATATATGTACCTTTCCATATCCAACCATGTCCTGGTCTCATACATGACTAGCTTTCTTGCATTCATTCTGGTAACAAGTTCTTATCTTTTAATTCTTTGGTTATCACCCCATAACCAAATTAACATAACATTCTACTATGTCGATGTGTGCATTCAGAAGCTAAAAAGATTTGAATTAACACAGACCTACAACCTTTACCACATCCGGTGGTATGCATTCAAATAATATAATCATGTGATTTAATAACATAGCTCTGGCTGAGGAAATTCTTACCATAATTTCCTTTCAACAATTATGCAAAAAGAGTGATAAAACTCATACCTGCATGACTTCCATTAAAAATTATACTACCTGAATATCTAATAGCAGTAGAAGCTTTCATGCTTCTTTTATCAGACATATAACTAGCTCTTCAGCTCTCTGTTGCTTCCTTCATGAGGTAGCGAAATTACCAACAATACCTGCAACATGCAATCATTCTTTCCTTGGGCTGGCCAATCAAGCCATAACATACTTACTGCCACAAATTGCAACAAATTCTTTCTCCCTATGACCCTTTTTCTTACGGATCCCAAAAGCATTCAATTCTTCCAGGATTCCTACAAGTTTCTCCTACATGGACACTAGCTATGACCACGCACCTATCCAAAAAGCGTTTCAGGATTTTGCGTATCGGGTGTTTTGATATGAGTCACCCTCGACTCTCTCTATCCCTGAAATCTGAAACAAGAGTCTAGCGCATCCTAGCTCTTCCTTTAACTTCCACTGGTGTGAACTCTAGTGAAATTCGAGGATTAGCTCTCCTCCTTTCTCCCGAGGTCCGATCTCCTGAACCCCTGTTGCCTTAGATCAAAGGTCCATAGCTTTCTGGGTTCGACGATTCCGGTCAATTCCTCGCGAATCGACAATTAGCATTTTAGGGTTTCAAAAAATAGTTTCCTTTTCTTTTCTTTTGGTCTTTATTTTTCCAAAATCTACGTGAGTCAGATCCAAGAACCACTTGATGCAGATGCGAGGCTACAACCTCACCTCGCCCGCTCTCAGGATCGCTCGCTCAATTCATATTCGTGAGCCGAAGTGGCTCATTAGACTCCCTTCTGGAATCTCAGTTGAAGACCCGATCCACAGGTCCTTCTTTCCCTGTTACGGCCTCTGCATGTACCTATGACATTTCCCCGATTCAGACTTCAGGTTTCAGGGTTTCGTGATCTCCGATGATAAGAGTTCCTGTCCTCTCGAACTCTCGATCTCTGATGAGCCAATTCGCCGATATGGCCCTTTACGCATTAGCCCTCCTGGCTAAATTCCTGGCCCATGTGACCACTAATTCACAAGATCACAGCCTTGTCTCCTTTCGGGGTTTTAGACTTCGCAATTCCAAAATGCAAGGGATTCGTGTCTTCAGGATCTGCGAAATGCCGATCCCCAACTTTCTGTGGATTCTTGACATGCATCCCAGATGAATGAGCGGTCCAGATTAAACCTTGAACTTCACCCAATGCCAAGTCAAACTGCTCCCTTATGTGAGTCCCGATGGCCAATTTTCTGGTTGGGATAATCACACGACATGCGTCCTTCCTCAGATCCATGGCTAAAATCCTTTCACTTTTTTGCGAATCAAAAGGGCCTCGGAATATTTCTTTCCAAATCTCTGATATGTCAATGGGCCCTTGATCTCGCTCACGTGTCCCAACTGACGGACGACTCAGATCAGTTATGGGAAATTTTCCCATGGAAATTCCTGATCTCTTGTCCACAGAACTCCCAATTTGCCGAGTCCCAAAACTCCGATGGAGTCTTCCCTTTTCGGAACTTTCCTGAGATCTTATATCTCGCCATGCATCCCCTCAAGATTGATGGTCCTTGTTGTTCCAAAGTTTGTGTTTTAAGGCTATAAAACACACCGTCTGGGCATCTATAATAATGATCTTTTCTTTCAAAACAATAGGTACTGAAGATTAGACCAGATTCAGTTTCTCAACTGTCTCTGTCTTTCTTCCCTATGTTCTTGGATAGTTATGTCCCGTTCTATTGCTGCCCACGATTGTTCTAGTTCGGTTCTGTTTCTGGCAGTTTGCAAGATAGTGTTGAAAAGGTTCAATGAGATACTAGTTTGATCTTGCAATCCTATGTCTACGTTGGGTTGTCTAACGTTTGGGACAGTCATAGGTAACTAATTTTTATATTTTCTTTGTGAAAGGGTTTTGATAAGTTTGCTACTTCAGATATTCAGGCCGAATATTAAATAAACAACTTGGAAATTTGAAACAGAAAATAATAACACAAGTAAGGCCGTTCTCTGGTTCAGTGGTAATTTATAAGATGATAAACA
>JZKD02S1170080.1:125920-139161 GCA_000966675.3 Picea glauca
GACGTGCCGATGGACTCTCTCCTTTCGGGACTTCCCCCGATGGTCTGGATCTCTGCCACGTGTTCCCAACAGATGGACAACCCTGATCCAACCTCACTATTTCAGGATTTTTGATGCCCTGATGACAGAAATCCTCTGTCAACTCAAAACCTCAGTAGCCAATAGACCGACAGGTCGCTCGATCTCTGCCACGTGTCTCAACTGATGGATGACTCCGATCGATTCCAGGATTTTCACCATGAAAATTCCTGATCTCATGTCATCATGACTCCCGATTTCATGAATGTCGATATCCTAATGGCCATGCCTCTCGTCGGGACTTTGCCTCTGTTGTTCACGAAGGCTTTAACCCCCGTGCAACTCTCGATAGATCCAATGGTTGTCGGGTCTCTGGATCAAGATCCAACGGTCCAGTTCTGTTCTTCCTGTGCGCACACTCCAGAGACTAAACTCCGAGCATCTTCACCCATTCCAATGGCTGACCGGTTCTTTACTCTAGATCTGACGGTGTAGATCATTTATTCCTGTGCTTGCGCTCCTCCTATTGTTCCCTGGATGTGAAAACCAATGGTCCAGATCTCCTTCTGCCGCCAATCTGACGGCTGCTATGCTCCCTCCTAAGCTTGCACTCTTTCTTCCCAGCCTTGGAAGAATTCCAAGTCCTCAAAGGTCTCGACCTTTGCTTGTTTCTCCTCTGCGAGCTCCATGAATTTGAGTCCTCACCTACGCTCTCAATGACGTTGTTCCTCCTAAGCTTATCCTTGAAACCCCAAGGGATTCTTTGACTTCTGCGCCTCTGCAGAGTCTTCACATGCACACAGTGGTGCTATCCATATTGAGCTTTCCTGTAGCTTCGACCTCCACAAAAACTCAGTTCTTTTTCTTTCCTTTCTCCCACAGATAGAGAATTTGATGCCCTCTTGGTTTTGCTCCTACTCAAGCAACCTCCTGCTGAGCCTTCAAGGTGTTTAACAAACCTGTGAAGATCCTTCAGTGTATTCTTCCTCTAAGTTCCAGAACTCAAAGAGTTCTCTTGTCTTACTATGCCTCTCTGCACAATGTCTCAATGCCCACCTGGCAGAGTATCTTTTCACAGAACGTTCAACAGTTCTGTCCTCTATGCACTCCTTTCACCTGCTCAATGCCCACTTGGCAGAGCTCTCAGAATCCCCTAGTGATTCTGGTTCTTCTTGAACTCACAGCAGAGTTCTTCCTCAACACCACTATGCATATGCTCAATTCCCACTTGGTAGAGTGTCAAGAATCCTCAGTGATTCTAACTTCTTAAGAACTCACAACAGAGTTCTTCCCAATGCACCACTGTGCATATGCTCAATGCCCACTTGGTAGAGCTTCACAAAACTCCTTAGAGATTCTGTCTACAACTGTGTTTCTCATACACAACCTTCCCTCCTGAGGTGTTTAGAAACATCAAGGTCTTCTCTCTTTGAGTTGTTGATTTCAGTTGTGTGCCCACCTGGCATGTCTTTGTCTGAATCCGGAGAGTTCAGATATGCAACTTCTATGCATGGCTATCAGAACCCGCAGTGTTCTGTCACACCCTTCTGGTATGAAGCCTCAAAGACCTCTCAAGCCTGAAACCAAATCAACTCTTGCAAATGCACAACTACATCTACAACATAAATTCACTGCATAAAATAGAACACACCAAGACATTCATTCAACATAGAAATACATGCAAGTAAAACTGCTTTTGTTTGTATTAATAAAATGCCTCTTTACAAAGGTGTTCCTGAGCTCAGACTTTAACAGAGTCTCAGCTCCTTCTCTCCTCTTCTCTCTACTCGAAGACTCTCTCCTATGCTCCCACACACTTCTGGTGTGGATTCCTCTCTCCCTATGAACTTATGCCACACTGGTTGCGGTCTCATAATGCCGCTATACCTCTTGAGCTTAAAAACTTGTCTAGCAACTCCTTGACACTTTGGAGCAAACCAAAGTCTGAAATTGGCCTTCCAGACCCAATTTCCCCTCGCATTCTCGGTCCAAATACCGTTCCACTGGCCCATATAGGCTCAGTGTCGAAACCTTGGCTCTAATACCAATTTGTAGCGCACCCGCTACGCCACTCTAATGATACTATGTTTAATCGCTCTGAAAAGGAGACTATAACACCACTTTGTACATAACTTATACAGATGTTATTTAACCCACTTGCATTTGAACAAATAAACACATTTAACTCAGAGTAAAACATATCATTACTGCTATAATTAAACAATCCATAGCATTCCAAATTAATTTGTATACACAGCGGAAAACATGATAACATTTATAGTAGAGACATGATAAAATGTGATAAAACATAGTTAGACACTTATCTTGTAACAATGGTGGGATCCACCAACCAAGTGCAGGCCTTCCACGAACCTCCCAGCCTTAGACCACACTACTCATTAGCTCAAAAGTGGATCACTCCTGAGTTGGGACTAAGGTCCACCCCAAGGCAAGCAATCCTAGCTAGGCTGAGGTTACAGGGAAAACATCACTTAGAATCTGGAAGGATTCTTCCCAGGATGCCATCTTACGCCCACTACTACCAGACTCTCATTCCCCACATGCATGTTCTGCCTAGGAGTATACACCTTCACAAGCACAGTCCATCGGTGCTAACCTCCCTCTCTGGGTCTCGGCAACAGGCCAGATCAGGAATTCTCAGAGCCTGAAGCTGGTGCTGGACACTCCTTGGAAGAAACCTCTTCCAACAACATCCACCTCCCTCATCTACAGAGAGATCACACACATTGGCAAGATTCGATGTCTCCTCTATCCCAATATTGACTTTTGTTATTTTGATAGGCTTTCCTATCAATGGCAGCTCAACTTTTGGTCCTTCGACATTTATGTGTCCTTCTGTCTCAGCGATGTTTACCTTCCTCGGATCATCATCTTCATCGACATTAATGTTGTAACATCCTTGCAATTTCTGGAATGTCGCGGTCCATTCATCCTCTTCTTTCTCCAAAGGGAGGCTAGATGCCTCCTTAAATACGTTTTTCCTCACATCTGTAGTGCTTTATCTACTAAAGGAAATTCACTTTCAAACAAAAAGGTGGTTACAAAATTCTAGATCATACCTTCCCAATCTAAAGTGACGATGCGCAGCTCCGCTTGAAGGTACCAGTTGATAGGGATCATGTTCAGTGTGTTATTGAATCTGTGCACCAATTTTTCTCAAGGAATGTCACTCCAGGCCTCTTCGCAGCTTCACACATGGTCCTTTGGGAAACTTCAACCTGTTTACCTCACTTCACAGTTTCCTACTTGTGTTGAGAACCGCATTGTCAACAAAGTTCGACATTGTGTCCAGTCTGTGATGTTCCCTTTGTTTGTTCCCCACCATCTTGTTGGTGTGGCTTTCATGGCCTCATCCATTGCCAACAACCTCCATTATGTTGGTACACTTGTCTCAAACTCTGATAAGAATTTTTCTAAGGGGTTCAACCCATCAAATGTGGTTAAGTTACTCACTATTGTTCCGATCCAACGAACTTCTCTGGTTAGTCTAGCACATCTTCTTGTAGATATTTCATACATCTGTTTCTGCCAGTTCTCCAACGCTTCTTCTGATTCTGATGAACATGTGTTGTCACTTTTCCAACTCAGATTTCCATCGGCAATAGGGTTGATATAATCCTACTGTCTAGCTATTAATTTGTAGATGTTTTCCAGTTCATAGGCGTGGCCTTATTCTTTGATAGGTTTTGTATATCGCAGACCCTCATCTAGATCTAAGGGTACAATGACCCTAAGGCCAACTCTCTCAAATGTCATTCATCTTTTCTTTAGATAAAAAACAATAGAATTGTCAAAGGCCCAATCAATTCCTAGTAATGCAGGGTAAGGGCAGTTATCATCAACAATTTCAATTACCCCAAAATCTGCAAAGGTTCTTACTCTTTCGATGTCCACCGGGACATGCTGTAATTGTCCAAATGGGATGACAACTTGATGATTGGCCATGCGAAGCCTGATAGGGGAATATATCAACTTAGGTTTTCCCATTAGTGCCCAAGTTTGCTTCATCATGACATTGACCTCCGACCCTAAGTCGAGGATCACATAGTCTATCTCATACTCTCCTATCTAAGCATTCAAGTGTAATTCTTTATTTGTCCTTCTCTTCTTACCAATTTGGTGTACTTCCCTATTTAGTAAGGGGACTATCTTTCCTAGCTCATATTGTTTAACCAGATTTTGCAGTTCTTGTATAGCTTTCCCATCTTTAAGCAGTTCTATAAACATATATAAGAAACTGATAAGTTTACTTACCTCTTTTCCCCCTCTGGGTGAAGAAGACTGATCAAATGCGTGAGGCATTCCATATTCTCTTATTTCTGGTTGTGTTTTTTAAGAAGACCCTTGATCTTCTTTGAATTCTTTCCTTTAATCTTCAAAGATTTGCCTTTCCTTCTTTGCATAAAAGATCTGGTTCTTTTCTGTAGCTTTTCTGACTCCTGAGTCTTCTGCATTATTCTCTTTGGTCACTCTATCCTATCTCGTAGCAGTTCCTCCTCTTGTAATAACATCAAATATAGGATCAACTTCACGAGGTTCCTCTTTGATTAATTGTATTTTTGGATTCTGTTGAGGTCCTCGTCTTTCTTGAAGCTTAGCCAACAACATTGAACAGTCCTCGATGACATGCTCGAAGGAATTGCAATAACTGCAGGTTGTGCAAGGGTTCTGGAAGTCCCTCGCTAAATGTCCTGGATGCATGCAGTTGTAATAGATTATTTGTCCTCGGCCTCAACCCATACCTCCTCCTCATCCTCATCCTCTGTATCCACTGCGAGAATTGAAGTTTCCTCTCCCTGGAGAGTTGTACTGCTGGGTGTCTCATTCTTGTTGTACTTCACCTTGAATCTGATATATGTCCCTCGACCTTTCATGCATGAGATCGTAAGCTATACAATCTCTATCATCATGCCCCACTGATTTACAAAATGTGAAATATAGGTTTTTGGGTGTCTGAACATACTTCTGGATGTAATAACACTCACATGGGCGATGCCTATTTCTGCATACATCACACCAGGGAAGGTTAACTTTCTTCAATGGGATCGATGCTCCTAAGATCAAATAGTCATGAAATAACGGACAATGTTCCTTATCATGACCTTCATATTTTCATATTACACACCATATATCTTCTCTTTTGTCCTACCCCCTTTCCCTATTCATATCCTTGACCTGTAGAGACAAAATAGTCAGCTGGCTCAAGATTTGGCTCATGCCTGAGCTAGATTCTCCCATAGGTTTTGATTCAAGCTTCATGGTGATCTCCAAATCTTTTGCATGTGATGCAATCTTCGACTGAATCAGAGGGACTCTGATGTGTGGTAACACTTCCGCGATGAACCATTCTTTATTCTGTTCATCGAGGATCTAAAAAGTTAATCATCCTGTTAGGGTCTTGAATCTCTGATTGAACTCCCAAACAGGTTCTGCTACCTTTTGTTTGATCTCTTTTATCTCTGTAATACATTGTGACTCCGACTTAGGTTTTTTAAACTCTACAATCAGGGCATTCTTTATCTTGTTTAGGGACAAGTTTCATGTACCAGCTCAGCGCGTGGTCCCTTAGCGTAGTGCTTACCTGGGTTCTCTTGATGGCTTCGTTGGTGATACTTTTAATATTCCACACGGCCTCACACAGGAACCAGTGTTGATTAGGATCCTCAGATCCATCTCCCCTAAAGATAGGGAGCCTCATCTCATCTTCCATAGAGTTCCCTAGGCTTCCTGTCTGAGTATAGGATGAATTGCTAGTAACAGTATTTTGGTGGTTCTAGCTATTTTGGCTACTTGGTGCTATTGAAACAACAAGAGGGTTAATGTTACTTACTTCAATAATCTGTGGAGTTCCTGAGGTTTTTGATCGCTTTGGAGAAGTTATTCAACCTCCTCTTCCACTGCTATGGTGGGTTCTGAATGTTCTTCGTCTGTCAGATCTGCCTCTTCTCCACTATAGAAACCCTCATCTCCGTAGTTTTTCTTGAACAGGTTCTCAAGGTGAATCCCTCGAAATACTTTCCCACTGTGCATATGTCCAGCTTCTGTGTCACTGTCACTGTCTGAATTCTTGAACATTAGCCTTTTCGGATCCAACCAATCTACTGTATTTTCAAGATGTTCTTTTCATGCAACAACATATTGATTCTTAGCTTCAAAAATTGTAAACCTTTTCCACTGGGTCCTTTGAAGAAGTATCTCTTGGCATGGCTATATGATTCTCTTCTATCAACAACAACTTCGGTGATATACCCTCCAATGGTACTATCAAACCAGTGATCTACAGCTCTAGATATAGCGTTGTCAACTCTCTTGACCCTCTGGATTAGCGTTGGTGTCCAAACCACAAGAGGTCTAGATCTGATCTCTATTTGGGTATCAGCTAACCTAGCCAACCACTCGTATAACTCTTGATGGATTCCTCCAAAGAAGATATCATGAATATTGGTGAAGATGTGTCTCTACATCCAATCTTTAGTACTCAGTTTAGGGTTCTTGTTCTGGGCTTCAGCGAAGTCCCTCTCTTGATCCTCTATCCACTTTTGAATATCTGTCTTCGATGGGAACCACCTTGACATTCCATTACAGAGATTCTTGTCCCAGCAATGGAACCATTTGTTGGCACAGGGGCAGACCCAGGGTTCAACGCTCAAGAGCGCACCAACAAAGTCCTAGATACTGGTCCTTTCGACAACACTTGCAAAGAAGATGCAGTCTCACCCAAAGCATCTATGAGGGGGTTGCAGGACAGAGATGTCTACAACCAAGGGAATATCAAGTGGATCTTGTATAACAAAAATCACATCATTCATATATCTCTTATCAGTTAGATCTACTATGCACAGCTATAAATCAGATCTAACACAATAATGTAAATAACAACATAACAATGAAAGAGATCTGGGTGTCAATCACACACTCAATACAAAATATACGTGGTTCACCCTCTCTCTAGGGATATGTCCATAGAATTGTTCTTATGATATATTTAAGATAAAGCTTACAGTTCTTGTCTGCGCTGTCAGGTAGCAGATATTTGTTCTTCTCTCTCTTTCTCTCCACTTCCTACGCACCCAGCTGTAGGACTTGACCTTCGCACACAGCTAAAGATCTTACAATACCAGAAGGCTCTCTCACTCAAGACTTCTCTCTCACAATACAACAATATCTATTGCACACTAATAGCACACCAATACTCAATGACCAAAAACGACCCGACCCAGGTTCTCTTGACCTTTATTTATACATTAAAATCCCTCACCGACAACCTTAGGCCGAAACCTATCTGTCAAAACCATAGGTGTCGTAAAACTCTTAGGTCAACTTGACCCGCTTTTTCCAGGTTTCGCCAGCCTATCTTACCATCCTCATCATGCGGTTCTCCAAAGCATCTGATGATGGTTTTCTCTACTTTTTGAGTTGTCCACGATCCTTCTTCCTTGCTGATCTATCATCCCTGATCTCCTCATCCAATGGCTTAATTTTCCATACTTCACTTCGTCTTTTCTGCTCTTTTTCTTACTTCGACCCAATGATAGTCATTGTGTCTCCCGTGCAGTTCATGTTTGACCTTTTCTTCCTCTATATTTGCTTCCTTCCATAACCAAGGGCCAACAAAACTTAAGGCTCAAAGAATAATCTCAGTCATCATGAATTAAGGAAGGTTTGTTTTAAAGTTATTTTTCTTCCGTTAGTTATGTAAGAAGTAAATCCTCTAATGAAATTAATAACTGAACATAACAAAGGTCGTGTTTTGTTGTCTCAGTCAATTTATCAAAAGAGTGGTGAAGGAGAAAATTACAAAATATTAAACAAGTTAAGGCATCAATGATAGAAGAATCTTACCCTGTTTATAGTAGAAGAAAAATGTAAATGCACTCCTGAAAGGATATATAATGTAGTAATCCAAATAACTTGCAGGTCTTGTATTTGTTGATAACAAATACAGAGGAAAAATTTCTTGTTTATTAAATAACTAAATGAAATGTAATCACAGTAGATGTTGTACTAAATTGTAATCATCACTTGTCAAGGAGTAACATAAAGAAAACTAGACAAATGGAATACAAGAGAAGCACATAACTCAAATAACACAAAATTTGGAATCCTTGTCTGCACTTGTATTAATACTCATAAAGGATGAGTTTTCTTAGTTACAATACGACAAGAGGCAACCTTGTTCATTCTTCTGAATGTATATTTATACAAAATATTCTCAACCCTAAGCGGTTGGAATTCTCCTTATTTCTTAAAAAGCAACGGTTACAAGATGAGAAATTTGGAACGCTTCGCTTAGTTTTCCTCTGTCTCTTTTTCATGCCGGCAGAGGTGATTTTCTCTATTCCTTTCCATCTTGGGCACAAATAATCTCTAATCATGACATATACAACTGATATGCACATGTTACCTCATTGGTTCTTTGAGGTACCACCTTTTCCTTGCTCAATGCATTTGACACACCTGTTGTTGGCCCTTGACCAAGTTTTGAGGATCCTTGGTCATGTTTGACCTACTTTTGGGACTTCGACAAGCTGTCAAAGGTGGAGCGCAAGTCGAAGCGGAGATCATGGGATCTCGGCCCCTTTAAGGGATTTTTGGGATTTGGGATTATGTAACAAGTATGGGGATGTCGGCCCATGGGTTTACCCATGTTTAGGCCTGATATTGTAATGTATAAATAAATTTCTAGGAGATGTAAGAAGGGGACATCTATGTGATTCTAGGTGCTAAGTGAAAATGGTGATTGTAATTTCTTTGTGCATACTGTGTAAGACTTGCAGAGCTCAGTGCAAGTGATCGTAAGAGACTATGGAAGGCTTTGTGTTGTAACTCAAGGAAGGAGGATCTAGTGAACTGCACAGATCTCTTGTCCTCTGCGGAGTAAGATCTCAAGGCTCTCTGCATGTAGAAGATTGACAGAAGACAATAAAAAGAAGAAGAATTGGTGGACGTAGCCCCATGGAGGGGGTTAACCACGTATATCCTATGTTGTGGTTGCTTTGTGTGTTTTTTGTGTTCTCTTGTTCATGTGATTAAATGCTTAGTGCATTGATGTATGTTATATGAATTTGATATGATAGCTTACTGTTGAATAATATGGATGAAAGCTAGATCTAACCAATGTGAATGTGCTTAGTGCTTGAATATGCTAGATATGATCTGTTTCTTTATTCTAAGTGTTGCTAGATGTTAGATCTAGTTGAATACATTGATGATCTGTAGTTAGGGTTTTATCTGCGAAGTAGATACTAGTTAAATATTGATGAAATGTAACTGCTAAGTGCTCTATTAAATTTTTACAATCACAGATCGATGTCCCAGCTAAGGTTGCAGACATTGGAGTCCTGCAACCACCCCTGCCTCTACCTCGGGTGAGACTTCATATGCTTCGCAAGTGTTGCCGAAGGGGTCGCTAGTTAGGGTTTTGTTGGTGCGTTCTTGTACCGTTGAACCCTGGGTCTGCCCCTGTGCCAACAAATGGTTCTGTTTCCGGGACCAGAACTGTGATTGCTGGGAACTTAAGAAAAGAGAAAGCTCCGTGCATAGATATGTTGCTTTAGTGAGCAGTAGTCTACTTGACTGGTAAAGCTCTGTGCTAAGAAGAGAAGTCGGATCTGAAGAAAAGAGGTAAGATCGTGAAGCCTTGTGCTTTGAAAAATGAAAGAATAGTGAAAATTTATAGATCTGAAAGATTTGTGCTCTGTTGAAAGCAAGATAAGCGGAAATTTTTGTTTCAAAAGTATGGATCTAAGTATGTTTGATAAAAAAATTCCTAGCTTGAAAAGTAGGGCACAACTAGATGAAAGAAGGTTTGATATGAGTAGATCTGACAAAAGCAATGAAAGATATGTTATTCCTATGCATAGAAAGAATGTTTGGACTAAAAAGTGGATGCGCGGTACATGAAATGTTGGGGATCAGTTAAAAGAAAAAGAGGATTAACCCTTTGTTATAGTTGCAAAATATCGAGACATATGGCTAAGGAATGCCCTGGTAGAAGACTTAGCTGTCTTTGTTTTAAAGCTATGGATAATGAACTTTTAGATCTCCCTAGAATGATTGGTAAGATTGCCAGATATCACACTAGGAGGATAACACACTTGATTGAAGAACAAGAGAACATATCGAAGCTACTTAGATCCAGAAACTTGGATGTCGAAGTTAAAAGAACACAAGAAGACTCCTAGAGGACTGAAGTACCTACCCCGAACAAGGAAGAAGTACCACTCTCCAACTCTACGAGACAATATCAACAACATGAAGTTACTATGCCAAAAGAAGATAAGAATCAGAATGGAAAGAGAAATACTAAGACAAAGATCACAGGGGAGAAGGCTAGAAATATCAATAAGAAGAGAGGAAAGATAGAAAGCTTGCAGAATATTCCAGAGGGAACTTTGCAAAAGGAAAAATTGCAAAACTGGAACTTCGTTGGGACATCAAAACAACGCAACACAGAACTTCGCCATGGAAAAGTGATATAGATGTTGGAAGAATTATAATCATTAGCTCAATGAACCAAATGGTTAGAACCATAGTAATGGCTCGAAGACTCACCATCGGACCCTTGGGACTACACCACAATGGATAGAACGACATTGATGAAGACCTCTCATCTATTGGAGATATCTATTATATCGTGTCTACTTACTCCATCGATTGTTTCACCGAGAACACTTTTGGGAATTGTATCCAAGCCAACTCATTTGTACCGCACTGTGTTTATTGAGATCAACACGTGTTCCATTTCTTACACACTCATTCATTGACCCGCGTTTTCCGAACGAGAGCATGCATGTCGGACGAGCTCAACGTTGTGGAGAAGTCAGTCAAGGAAGTTTTAGTTGATTTGATGGCCGAGAGAGTGATGTCCAAAGGAGTTCAAGCATCATCGACGAGAGGAGTGCAAGCCTCTCTGTCGACTGCTCATGGATCCAGACCATCTTGACTTGCAACAGAGAAGAGAACCAAGAACAGAGATGACTACATGCTACCTCTTGTCGGTGCGGTTAGTTGTGACAGTGTCCCGAGGGACTTTGATTACACCATGGTTACCGCGTACCTCCCGAAGGGGATACGTGCAGTGAGAACGCAACAAGATAATATCATGACGTTGAAGTTCAATGACTTCAACCTAGGAGATCGCGAGATCCAAAGTATGCTCTCTCCTTACAAATACTTGACCAGGACAAAGGGGAAGAGCTCAAAAATAATCCCCCAGCCATGGATTATGAACCTCGTGCAATCCACCCTCTTGAATGTAATGAAGATTCTGCACTTTGGAAGGCACCAGGAGGTTAACACATGTGTTAATATCCTTCTCTCATGTTACCATAGAAGCTACCTATGGCTAGACCGACACGTCACAGTCAATCCGACGTTGATCCATAGGATTACCGGATTGAGCATACAGGGACCTGACCCACATGACTTCTACCCGGGAAAGGCTACAAATCTCTCATTGGCACAGAAGATCAAAGACACATATGGCGATGTATAAAAGGGGATGCAAGGCTACAAGGTAGCTTCCATCCAAAATGGCGCATTGTGCCTGGCCTGCCAGCTGATCGTTGGAAAGCTCGTAAGAAATAATAGACCTACATAGGTCACAGGATTTGTTGTTGACCTCGTCGGGAAATGTGTATAAGGACTCAAGATGAACTGGGTGAAGTACTTGGTCAAATAATTGGAATTAGACTGCCGTGAAGCTCAGGATCAGGGCTATGATTTCCATTATAGCTTCCTACTGATCCTCATCACATTTACTGCTTAGGAGATGCCGTAAGGTGTGACCTTCCCGGACATCGAGCCATTGAGGCCACTCCCTGCGAAGTTCACCACGCTTTGGTACTCGAGCGATATGGGAAAATAGTGGCAGTCGAACGTGGTCTTCCACACGTACTATGTAGCGCACTCGCTGCGCCACTCTGATGATACTATGTTTAATCACTCTGAAAAGGAGACTATAACACCACTTTGTACATAACTTACACAAATGTTATTTAACCCACTTGCATTTAAATGAATAAACACATTTAACTCAGAGTAAAACATATCATTACTGCTATAATTAAACAATCCATAACATTCCATATTAATTCGTATACACAGCGGAAAACATGATAATATTTACAGTAGAGACATGATAAAATGTGATAAAACATAGTTAGACACTTATCTTGTAACAATGGTGGTATCCACCAACCAAGTGCAGGCCTTCCACGAACCTCCCAGCCTCAGACCACACTGCTCATCAGCTCAGCAGTGGATCACCCCTGAGCTGGGACTAAGCTCCACCCCAAGGCAAGGAATCCTAGCTAGGCTGAGGTTACAGGGAAAACAACAGTTAGAATCTGGAAGGATTCTTCCTAGGATGCCATCTTACACCCACTACTACCAGACTCTCATTCCCCATATGCCTGTTCCGCCCGGGAGTATACACCTTCACAAGCACAGTCCATCGGTGCTAACCTCCCTCTCTGGGTCTCGAAAACAGGCTAGATCAGGAATTCTCAGAGCCTGAAGCTGGTGCTGGACACTCTCTAGAAGAAACCTCTTCCAACAACATCCACCTCCCTCACCTAGAGACAGATCACACACAGGCTCAATTACCACCTTCACTGGGCAACAATTCACACGCAATCCATCTCGGCATAACCCCCCCACAGTCAACTAGGAATACAGACTCAGACCTCTCAGGACAAGCTCAACAATGGCAGTCAGGCCTCACGGTATTTATTTTCAGAATTTCCTGAGAAGCAATTTCCGCAGGGGATTACACAGACTCTCTCCCCCTGGCAGAATGGAAACCCCCCCCCATTTCCCATCCGCCCTCATCAGGATAGACTCACGCTCTAGTTGTCGGGAATGTGTGACAAACAATCCATGCAAGGTTCAACGCAGGTTTAGACGGTTCAGACCGGGGATGTACCAGCTATCCTAGAACAAACACAGATACACGCCTTTTCGATTCAGAGGATGTAGGAGGGTTTCTCTTTAGGAGTCAGACCTGTTCCCTTCTGGCAGTCCCTGAGTCAAATGGAGGAGGAACCCCCAACACGGCTTATCTCGGCCTTTTATTGCATGCGCTAGGGTTGACACTTGTCACCCATGTGACTGCATGCGTTCCTTCAGCGTGCGTGCCTCCCACCATTTGGAAAATCACATGTCCTTCCAAAAGGACTTAGGTTAAAACATATAATGCA
>JZKD02S1170080.1:140340-156417 GCA_000966675.3 Picea glauca
AACAAATTGTCGGTATTTTCTGTACATCATAATTCAATATGTACAACATCTTATGCAATAATCTTAGAATTTCTACACCTGGCAATTCAATCACAATTACCAAACAACTTGACCACTAGAATGAATCGTCATTCTATGCATATCCATGTCCACAGCTAACAACAGTAAGTTCATTATTTCAATTTTCTGAACATAAAATTTTATGTCGTCTCCATTCTTGTGACTACCTGGCTTGTAACTTTCCTGTTGCAGTGTTTAACAGTTCTTGAAATGTTCTCAATTTCAGGGGTTAGCAACATTTCAGCCATCAACATAATTATTTCCATGCAATAATATATATGCATGTACTTACCAAACATATTCAACCATTGCACTTAGTATGCAATTATATCACTTATTAAGCATGAGTGCGATTCTCAATGCATTCTTATTCCGAGAACCTTGCATTGAATTACATAATGCTCTCTATCTCAGTCATGTATCTCACCATCCGTGGGTTGGAATTCTAGCCAATGTGTTGCCAGATTCTCCATACCCTTCCTATTATCTTTCCAATTAATTGGATGCCTTCCTTTCCGACCCAAACACTACACCAAGAATATAATTATGCGGTATTCCTTAGTGTTAGCAAGAAGGTTGCAGCCCAAATTTATTCAAAAGTAGGAAGCTTCTGGTACTTGGTATGGCTCATAATATTTCCATATATGTACCTTTCCATATCCAACCATGTCCTGGTCTCATACATGACTAGCTTTCTTGCATTCATTCTGGTAACAAGTTCTTATCTTTTAATTCTTTGTTTATTACCCCATAACCAAATTAACATGACATTCTACTATGTCGATGTGTGCATTCAGAAGCTAAAAAGATTTGAATTAACACAGACCTACAACCTTTACCACATATGGTGGTATGCATTCAAATAATATAATCATGTGATTTAATAACATAGCTCTGGCTGAGGAAATTCTTACCATAATTTCCTTTCAACAATTATGCAAAAAGAGTGATAAAACTCATACCTGCATGACTGCCATTAAAAATTATACTACTTGAATATCTGATAGCAGTAGAATCTTTCATGCTTGTTTTATCAGACATATAACCAGCTCTTCAGCTCTCTGTTGCTTCCTTCATGAGGTAGCAAAATTACCAACAATACCTGCAACATGCAATCATTCTTTCCTTGGGCTGGCCAATCAAGCCATAACATACTTACTGCCACAAATTTTAGCAACTTCTTTCTCCCTATGACCCTTTTTCTTGCGGATCCCAGAAGCATTCAATTCTTCTAGGATTCCTACAAGTTTCTCCTACATGGCCACTGGTTATGACCACGCACCTATCCAAAAAGCGTTTCAGGATTTTGCGTATCGGGTGTTTCGATATGAGTCACCCTCAACTCTCTCTATCCCCGAAATCTGAAACAAGAGTCTAGCGCGTCCTAACTCTTCCTTTAACTTCCACCGGTGTGACCTCTAGTGAAATTCGAGGATTAGCTCTCCTCCTTTCTCCCGAGGTCCGATCTCCTAAACCCCTGTTGCCTCAGATCAAAGGTCCACATCTTTCCGGGTTCGACGGTTCTGGTCAATTCCTCGTGAATCGACAATTTGCATTTCAGGGTTTCGAAAAATAGTTTCCTTTTCTTTTCTTCCGGTCTTTAGTTTTCCAAAATCTACGTGAGTTAGATCCAACAACCACTTGATGCAGATGCGAGGCTACAACCTCACCTCATTTGCTCTCAAGATCGCTTGCTCAGTTCATATTCATGAGACGAAGTGGCTCATTGGACTCCCTTCTGGAATCTCAGTTGAAAACCCGATCCACAGGTCCTTCTTTCCCTATTACGGCCTCTGCATGTACCTATGACTTTTCCCCGATTTAGACTTCGGGTTTCGGGGTTTCGTGATCCCCGATGATAAGAGTTCCTATCCTCTCTAACTCCCGATATCCGATGAGCCAATTCGCTGATATGGCCCTTTACGCATTAGCCCTCCTGGCTAAATTCCTGGCCCATGTGACCACTAATTCACAAGATCGTAGCCTTGTCTCCTTTCGGGGCTTTAGAATTCGCAATTATGAAATGCAAGGGATTCATGTCTTCAGGATCTACGAAATGTCGATCCCCTACTTTCTGCAGATTCTTGACACACGTCCCAGATGAATGAACGGTCCAGATTAAACCTCGAACTTCGCCCAATGCCAAGTCAAACTACTCCCTTATGTGAGTCCCGATGGCCAATTTCCTGGTTGGGATAATCACGCGACACGCGTCCTTCCTCAGATCCACGGCTAAAATCCTTTCACTTTTTTGTGACTCAAAAGGGCCTCGGACTCTTTCTTCCCAAATCTCCGATATGTCGATGGGCCCCTGATGTCACTCACATTTCCTAACTGACGGATGGCTCAGATTAGTTCTAGGAATTTTTCCCATGGAAATTCCCGATCTCTTGTCCACAAAACTCCCGATTTTCCGAGTCCCAAAACTCCGATGGAGTCTTCCCTTTTCGGGACTTTCCTGAGATCTTAGGTCTCGCCATGCATCCCCTCAAGATGGACGGTCCTGATCATCTGTCATGATTTTGCGACTTCTGTTGTTCCGGAAGTCTTGTCCTCAGGATTCGTGATCTGTCGAATCCCGACGTGCCGATGGAATCTCTCCTTTCGGGACTTCCCCCAATGGTCTGGATCTCTGCCACGTGTTCCCAACAAATGGACAACCCTGATCCAACCTCACTATTTCAGGATTTTTGATGCCCTGATGACATAAATCCTCTGTCAACTCAAAACCTCGGTAGCCGATAGACCGACAAGTCGCTTGATCTCTGCCACATGTCTCAACTAATGGATGACTCCGATAGATTCCTGGATTTTCACCATGAAAATTCCCGATCTCATGTCATCGTGACTCCCGATTTCATGAATGTCGATATCCCGATGGCCACGCCTCTCGTCGAGACTTTGCCTCTGTTGTTCACGAAGGCTTTAACCCCCGTGCAACTCTCGACAGATCCGATGGTTGTCGGGTCTCTGGATCAAGATCCAACGGTCCAGTTCCGTTCTTCCTATGCGCACACTCCAGATACTAAACTCCGAGCATCTTCACCCATTCCAACGGCTGACAGGTTCTTCGCTCTAGATCTGACGGTGCAGATCATTTCTTCCTGTGCTTGCGCTCCTCCTGTTGTTCCCTAGATGTGAAAACCAACGGTCCAGATCCCCTTCTGCTGCCAATCTGACGGCTGCTGTGCTCCCTCCTAAGCTTGCACTCTTTCTTCCCAGCCTTGGAAGAATTCCAAGTCCTCAAAGGTCTCGACCTTTTCTTGTTTCTCCTCTGCGAGGTCCATGAATTTGAGTCCTCGCCTATGCTCTCAATGACGTTGTTCCTCCTGAGCTTATCCTTGAAACCCCAAGGGATTCTTTGACTTCTGCACCTCTGCAGAGTCTTCACATGCACACAGAGGTGCTATCCATATTGATCTTTCCTGTAGCTTCGACCTCCACAAAAACTCAGTTCGTTTTCTTTCCTTTCTCCCACAGATAGAGAATTTGATGCGCTCTTGGTTCTCCTCTTACTCAAGAAACCTCCTGTTGAGCCTTCAAGGTGTTCAACAACCCTGTGAAGATCCTTCAGTGTATTCTTCTTCTAAGTTCCAGAACTCAAAGAGTTCTCTTCTCTTACTGTGCCTCTCTGAACAATGTCTCAATGCCCACCTGGCAGAGTATCTTTTCATAGAACGTTCAACAGTTCTGTCCTCTATGCACTCCTTTCACCTGCTCAATGCCCACTTGGCAGAGCTCTCAAAATCCCCTAGTGATTCTGGTTCTTCTTGAACTCACAACAGAGTTCTTCCTTAGCACCACTATGCATATGTTCAATGCCCACTTGGTAGAGTGTCAAAAATCCTCAGTGATTCTAACTTCTTAAGAACGCACAACAGAGTTCTTCCCAATGCACCACTGTGCATATGCTCAATGCCCACTTGGAAGAGCTTCACAGAACTCCTTAGAGATTCTGTCTGCAACTGTGTTTCTCATACACAACCTTCCCTCCTGAGGTATTTAGAAACCTCAAGGTCTTCTCCCTTTGAGTTGTTGATTTCAGCAGTGTGCCCACCTGGCACATCTTTGTCTGAATTCGCAGAGTTCAGATATGCAACTTCTATGCATGGCTATCATAACCCGCAGTGTTCTGTCACACCCTCCTGGTATGAAGCCTTAAAGACCTCTCAAGCCTGAAACCAAATCAACTCCTGCAAATGCACAACTACATCTACAACATAAATTCACTGCATAAAATAGAACACACCAAGACATTCATCCAACACAGAAATACATGCAAGTAAAACTGCTTTTGTTTGTATTAATAAAATGCCTCTTTACAAAGGTGTTCCTGATCTCAGACTTTAACAGAGTCTCAGCTCCTTCTCTCCTCTTCTCTCTACTCACAGACTCTCTCCTATGCTCCCACACACTTCTGGTGTGGATTCCTCTCTCCCTATGGAATTATGCCCCACTGGTTGCGGTCTCATAACGCCGCTATACCTCCTGAGATTAAAAACTTGTCTAGCAACTCCTTGACACTTTGGAGCAAACCAAAGTCTGAAATTGGCCTTCCAGACCCAGTTTCCCCTTGCATTCTCGGTCCAAAGACCGCTCCACTGGCCCATCTAGGCTTAGTTTCGAAACCTTGGCTCTAATACCAATTTGTAGTGCACCCGCTACGCCACTCTGATGATACTATGTTTAATCGCTCTGAAAAGGAGACTATAACACCACTTTGTACATAACTTATACAGATGTTCTTTAACCCACCTTAATTTAAACAAATAAACACATTTAACTAAGAGTAAAACATATCATTACTGCTATAATTAAACAATCCATATCATTCCATATTAATTCGTATACACAACGAAAAACATGATAACATTTATAGTAGAGACATGATAAAATGTGATAAAGCATAGTTAGACACTTATCTTGTAACAATGGTGGGATCCACCAACCAAGTGTAGGCCTTCCACAAACCTCCCAGCCTCAGACCACACTTCTCATCAACTCAGCAGTGGATCACCCCCGAGCTGGGACTAAGGTCCACCCAAAGGCAAGGAATCCTAGCTAGGCTGAGGTTACAGGGAAAACATCACTTAGAATCTGGAAGGATTCTTCCCAGGATGTCATCTTACGCCCACTACTACCAGAATCTCATTCCCCACATGCATGTTCTGCCCGGGAGTATACACCTTCACAAGCACAGTTCATCGGTGCTAACCTCCCTCTCTGGGTCTCGGTAACAGTCTAGATCAGGAAGTCTCAGAGCCTAAAGCTGGTGTTGGACACTCCCTGGAAGAAACCTCTTCCAACAACATCCACCTCCCTCATCTAGAGAGAGATCACACACATGCTCAATTACCACCTGCACTGGGCAGAAATTCATGTGCAATCCATCTCAGCATGACCCCCCCACATTCAAATGGGAATACAGACTCAGACCTCTCAGGACAAGCTCAACAATGGCAGTTTGGCCTCACGGTGTTTATTTTCGGAATTGCCTGAGAAGCAATTTCCGCAGGGGATTACACAGACTCTCTCCCCCCGGCAGAATGGCAGGTCCCCCCCCATTTCCCATCCTCTCTCCCAAGGATAGACTCACGCTCTGGTTGTCAGGAATGCGTGACAAACAATCCATGCAAGGTTCAATGCAGGTTCATACAGTTCAGACCGGGGATGTACCGACTATCCCAAAACAAACACAGATACATGCCTTTTCGGTTCAGAGGATGTACGAGGGTTTCTATGCAGGAGTCAAAACCATTCCCTTCTGGTAGTCTGTGAGTCGAATGGAGGAGGAACCCCCAACATGGCTCATCTCGGCCTTTTATTGCATGCGCCAGGGTTGACACTTGTCACCCATGCGACTGCATGCATTCCTTCAGCATGCGTGCCTCCCACCATTTGGAAAATCACATGTCCTTCCAAAAAGGACTTAGGTTCAAACATATAATGCACATATCTTTTTGGAATAATATTAAAATATTATTCCCAAGGCTTAAGCCCCCTAGGCTCAACACTTAGCCCCTTTTCCCACCTTCATCCCCTAATTCCTTGCCCACTCTATGGATGCTTAGTCCCCCTTCACTCATTCATTGTGGTCGGTCTGCACATGGTGGTGTTTATGTTTTATTAATTGTTCTGTGTGATTACATATACAACAGCAGGCTCCTGGCCTTCAACACTCAGGCTCCCTAGCCTAACAACACATAAGCCTCCAACTTATACAAACTTGGCTCACCAGCCTATAAAACATAATTACAATTCCTTTCAAAACCTGGTTTGCAACGGGGCTCGGCCTTGGGGACACTACATACTATCTCCGACTAAAGAATGCCATCGAAGTTGTCCCTCCCATGATGCCAAACACCATGTACTAGTTTATACCTCTCATGAAGTTCTGTGTAGATCGACACTTCATCTATATCAGTGCATGCATAGATGAACATAAAGAGGAGCTTCAGTCATACTATAAGCTCACAGAGGAGGACCTTGAAGAGATAACCAAGGACTAGTCTACAGAGCTCCCCATCCTTGCTAAACCAAACTCGACAGCTCGGAGACTGCTCACAAAGAACACGACACACCTGGAACTAGCAGAAGAAAGAATACTGAAGAAGTCCAAGACTTGAGCAACCCACGGGAAGAAACTACTTCAGTATCACCTGGCTGATGGGGTGATGATAACGTAGAAAAGACAAATGGTAGAGAATATTAGTAGAAGCAAGGTGAAGTAACACTACCTAAGGATCTTGTTGATTAGGCTGATCCCTTGAAGAAAAGGAAGGTTTCCCCCATGAAACCCACTTCCTGAAAGAAATCCAAAGCCACCTTGACTAAGATGTAGATTGTGCTCATTGTAGATGACTTTGACTTCATCATCACAGCTGGAGAAAATGCCTCATAGGAAATATTGTAGAAACATGAGACCAAGTAGGAGGATATGTATGATAGAATTGAGGTTGAACTTAGAGGGGTACAACATGCCATTCAATCCAGCCACACATTATCCACTCCGCCCCTGCCATCAGAAGAACCAGAGTTGGGAGATGAATCTGCCCAACTCTGCAGACTTGCTGATGTGATTGAAGATCACCTTCATCGAGAACAAGATGAGAAAGACCAGGCCACAACATCGCTAAAACAATCCCATGAAGAAATGGTAGAGCAACGTTGGGTTTCACAAAAGGAGAAGGAGGACCTTCAAGCCAATATTGAAGAAGAGAGGGCACAAGCCAAGCAAGAAAAAGAACAGTTGCTCATAGAACAACTTGGAGTCAAATAAGCATTTGACAGAGCACTTAGCTCTATGATGGGCTTAGAACCAAAGGTAGAAGACCAAGTGGAGGAACAAGTAGCATAGCTCACGGAAGCTATCCAATAGCTTCAACAAATAATAGAAGACTTAGAGCTATGAATAGTGCCCAACACTCTGCAAGATGTGTGATACCACAGAGAAGCAACTGCTCGAAGCACAATTGAGAGAAGCAAGACCCTCGCCATGGAATGTAAACAACTAAGTGATCGTAGTGCCCAGACTTATGAGTGACTCCCTGATGATTCTGAATTAAAGGCACTGGAGTCACAACTCCAAGAGGCAAAGTAGCAAGAAAAAATAGTACAGTGGCAGTTGAATCCCCTGTCAGGCATTGAGAGGATGAAGCGATCCTAAGAACAACACATTGCTCAACAGTGGGTCCACACCATTCAAAGCAAAGTCATGGAAGTGACTCAGAGGATTCAACCAATATAGGACAAGGCTTGCCAACTATTCGCAGAGATTGAAGGCCAAGGAGAAGAACTGGAGAAAGTCATTGCTGCAGCTGAACAACGCTTAGAGGGACTTGTCAATGAAGCAATAATACAAGAGTTCGTTGAACAGGAGGGTGTGGCACAACAACAGGTCGATGTAGCTTGAGCCAATCTCGAGGCTTTCGAGGTAGAGCTACCCAAACTAGAGTGAATTGGGACACGTCATAGTTGAGTGTTGGAGGCATGTTGGACCTTGACCAAGTTTTGAGGATCCTTGGTCATGTTTGACCTACTTTTGGGACTTCGACAGGCTATCGAAGGTGAAGCACAAGTTGAAATAGATATCATAGGATCTCGACCCCTTTTTAGGGAATTTTGGGATTTGGGCTTATGTAATGGCTATGGGGATGTCCCCCCATGGGTTTACCCATGTTTAGGCCTGATTTTGTAATGTATAAATATATGTCTAGTTGATGTAAGAAGGGGACATCTATGTGATCCTAGGTGCTAAGTGCAAATGGTGATTGTAATTTCTTTGTGCATACTATGTATGACTTGCAGAGCTAAGTGCAAGTGATCGTAAGAGTTTGTGGAAGGCTTTGTGTTGTAACTTAGGGAAGGAGGATCTAGCAAAGTGCATAGATATCCTGTCCTCTGTGGAGTAAGATATCAAGGCTCTGTGCATGTATAATATTAACAGAAAACAATAGAAAGAAGAAGACTTGGTGGACGTAGCTCTAGGGAGGGGGTGAACCACGTATATCTTGTGTTGTGGTTGCTTTGTGTGTTTTGGGTGTTCTCTTGTTGATGTGATTAAATGATTAGTGCACCGATGTATGTTAGATGAATCTGATATGATAGCTTAGTGCTGAATAATATGGATGAATGCTAGATCTAACCAATGTGAATGTTCTTAGTGCTTGAATCTGCTAGATCTGATCTGTTTCTTTATGCCAAGTGCTGCTACATATTAGATCTGGTTGAATACTGCGATGCTCCGTAATTAGGGTTTTATATACGAAGTAGATATTGCTTAAATATTGATGAACTGTAACTGCTAAGTGCTCTGTTAAAGTGTTACAATCACAGATCGGTGTCTCAGCGAAGGTTGTAGACACTGGAGTCCTGCAACCACCCCTACCTCTACCTCGGGTGAGACTTCATTTGCTTCACAGTTGTTGCTGAAAGGGCCTATATCTAGGGTTTTATTGGTGCATTGTTTTAGCATTGAACCCTGGGTCTACCCCTGTGCCAACACCTGCTTACAAATTGTGCTATTAGTCTAGAGGGTTTTGTCATATCCTTTGCCTCAAAAATATACAATTTGTTTTTTAATTGTGGAAACCTGTCTTCCATTATTTTGTCTTCTGAAGTCATTGACTGTAGTTGTAAATTAGGTTTCACCAGCCATCTATATATCTAAGTGATATCAACCTGCTCTAGCTGTGAGATTTTAGCCTGAGCTTCTTCTAAGCTTGTTTTGATATCAAGTTGGTTCTTAGCTATGTCAACTTGTCCCAATACCTTAGAATGATCATATTTTCTGAGGCCTAATAACTCTTTATTTAGTTATTGAAAATATTCTTTGATTTCCTTAGCCATTCTTTTACTTTTGGCTATGTTGGCTTCCCAAGTATTCAATATTATGTCACCTCTAACCCGTTCTGAAATAGAAAACCTGGGAACCACATACATTTCCTCTTTGGCCGATGACACAACCGTTGTTTAAAAAGTGGTTCAAGCTGTGGTAGCCTCTCTCTCTGAAACAAATTATATCCAATGATTGGTTCACCGCCCGAAAATGATTTTGGATGATTTCCACCTTGTCAAAAAGGTTTCGTTGCACTGATTCTAATTTCTTACATACCTCCAATGCATGCGCTTGGAAAACAGTTACATCTATAACCATGTTCTCATTCAAGTTCACTTTGGTCTGTAATTTCTTCACCAATTCACTTTGTTGATTGGACCACCCTTCACTCGCCTATACATTCCTGTGCATCTCTTCGAGACTGGATTTGAGTTGTTGAATTTCTTGTCTATTATTGGCTCTAGCCTTTTCAAGACCTTTGTTGACTTCTCTCCTGACATTCTTTCTGTAGTCCTTATTTTATCTTGCAACTTACTTATTTGCAGATCTTTCTGCTTCATTCGTTCTTTTAAATTTCCGATGGAAAACTGATTGGTCGTTGCAAAAGCCCCTAGTGAACCTACTACTTCTTCAACAAAATATACCTCTTCTAAGGCCTCTCCATCAATTAGCACCCTATGTCTTTTGACAACTGCACATTCCTTCTGGTGTGTTTCTCTCTTCACCACAACCTTCCTTTTCTTGCTATAAAAAAAATCAGAGGGAGGCAAATTTTCAATTGAAATGGGTGTGAAATCCTCTATGAATACCGCCTTTTCATTTGGGTTCCCTCTGGTGGACTGTAACAGTGTGATAAAATGGATGGGGCTACCGATTTCAGTGGACGATTGTTTCCTGGCCATGTTTGTAGTTGATTTATCTGGTGTAAAAAGTGTCCCTTCTCCCCCTTTCTTTGTCAATGTCCCAGTCTAGTCTTTAGCTTGGTCACCCGAGACATTTGTCGTTGGGGTATATTCTTTCTGAGTCAACACCTTAGTCTTATCCAAGCTTTCCCAGGTTTCTTTCCCTCTAGAATTTACTACTTCTGAAATTTGGGCCTCCATTTTTTGTGTAGCTTCAGATGTTGGGGTTCCTCCTTGTAACACTTTAGGGAGGATACTTCTTCGATGCCTCTGGAAGTCATAAAACTCGATCATTTTATCTGGCGACAAAGCTCAAACCTAACTCAGGACCTCTTGATATGTTCTTGCTTCTTAGAATATTTCATCCTGAGGAGAATCTTCATGCTCATACCTTTTCAAATTGCAGTTGGCCATGTGATTACCTACGATCCTCTGCCAGATCATGCTTATTAAATTTGATATTGACTAGCTTTATTTCTTCCAAGGCCACGACCTCTACTTTAGAGTGACCGAAATCTGGTAGGGAAAATGTACCAATCTGCAGGGGAAAATAAGGCCATACCTTTTTCTATACTTCTTTGAGCTCCTTGCTAAACCCATCGAGCACAATTTTTCATGCAACCTCACGGCATACTAGTCGGTCTGGTAAAAAATTGTGGCAAAGCATATGGAGGAATCGAACACCCTAATATAGGAAAAGTGTTCTTCAATAAACCAGTCTGCTATCTTGCCGAGATTAGTCAAAATTTTGTCTGAAATTCTGGTAGGTGGATAGCCATATATGGCGGTGTGCATTGGCACCACTACCCAGTTGAAAATTTCATAAAAGAAGGCTTTTTCATTTTCTTTCCAAAGTTTTGAATGATAAATATGTATGGGTTCGGCACTATCTGGACTCCAGCTCCAGTTCATTAGAGGAAAAGGCGTCGTAAAACATACAACGTTCATGATATAAGCCGACATGAAAAATGGGGCTGGTTTCCCTTTGGATTTTAGGGATTGATATTGTGTAATCTCATCAAACAACTTATCTGATAATATATTGGCCCAATCAAAAGAGTAACCCTCTGCTACTGTGTGTATAATAGATACCCATTGTAAAAAGAAATGAGCTTTGTTTTCTTTCCCATAGATTCTGCACAACATCATTTCTATATACATTATGTGAGATTCCAAAGAAACAACTACATACATGCCATGGGAGTCAGCTCTGAACTTCTCAAGGCGAATACCTGTCCTTAATTAGGTCGGGAATTTTTTTTCCATATTGGTCACATTCCTTCATGCTAAAGTCAGCTAGGAAACTAGCATTGTAAATGAAATTGGGTACCGATGACAGTTTGTACATTACCTGTAGATATTCAGGCCTGAAAAACCCAACTTTGGTATTTTGTGAATTTATGATGGTTCTGGTTGGGATATCCACATTCTCCAGCACCCAACCAATCATATCATTGTAGGGAAAGAGCCTAGGCCTTGTCGCTATCTTATGTATCTTTGAATGAGCCACAATTTTGTATTTGGTAGATAGGTCCTCCTTCTCATTGTCTCTTGAATCATCCAGGAAATTTACCAATTCATACTGGAGGATGTTGAATACTTGCATCTAGGATTGGACGGTGTCTATGCTTCTAGGCGAGGTGTCAGAGAGAACATCAATATTCTGGATCAAACTTTCACCAATTGATTTATTTTCTTTACGTGGAGCCATGGTATCAGATCTCAGAACATTGTTATCTATCATGGAAAATGCACAAGACTGATTATCTCACTAAGCTATCTCTTTCAAAACACGAATGTAATTCAGAATGAAAAATACTGCTTTCCTTAAGCACATCAATTGCATATACCTTCACTAACAATGTGTTTAATTCCCTTAACAAAAATATTTAAGCGATAAAGTAGGATCTTATTTGAAATCATTTCCCTAGACCAGCAATTAATGCCATTAATGGTCGATATTTCGTGATCAGGAAAAGTATAGATAAAATTTGAATTTTATCCGAGTCATTATTAGGCGACGGATTAATTAAGAGATAATCTTTATTAATGCATCAACTAACAACAATTATGGTTAATTACATTTCAGAATTTCGTCTCTCATGAGATCCTATAAGAGTTTGAGTTAGAACTTACAAAACACGAAATCATGATGTGATTAATTAATCTTAATCATGTTTAACTCTTTTAATTAATAGTGATTAACCTTAAAGATTTCGCAGTTTCGGGTATCGGGATATTCATACTTGTTATATGTTAGAATCCCCGAAACGCGAAATCGCGATAAGATTTATTAATCACTAATTGTTTTTAATCTTTAAATAACCCAATTTAATGCTTAAGACCATTTTGTGAATTCGGGTATCGGGACTTTGGAAATATTACATGTTGAATCTTTGTGTATCGCGAAATTCTGAAACCCGACGTTTCGAAAGCAACATTCATTGATTTGATTTGATAATCAGTAGGCAACTCTATAACCTTTGAGAGTTTAGGATCGTTTGATTATATATGAGACTTCATCCACGATGAGATTTAAGCGTGCGTTTTTTTTATTTAAACGGGAATGAAATCTATTTAAAGTATAAATTTATATATATATGTGTGTGTGTGTGTGTGTGTGTTCCAACACATTGCGTGGTGAGTCCTGATAGTTCGGTGTCAAGGTTTAGTGGCACGTATTTTTTGCAACTGCGCTACGCAGAATCAGTCCATGTGTTGTAGATCCGAGATCTAGTATCAGAGCACGTTCTATCAGAGCAGTTTGGTCATATTAGTTTGATCACAACAAGGTTTATCGAAGTAAGTTTCAAGAGCAACATCTTTGTAGTAAGGTAAAATATGGATTCTACTTCAAATATACAACCTCTGCCTTTTACATGAAAACATTATGAGTTATGGTCCTTGACCATGAATGCATTGTTCTAAGGTCAATATGTATGGGAGATAGTCGAGAATGGCTATATGGAACCAGCGGATCAGGCAACATACAATGCACTCACACAAGCTGAGATAGATGCCTTGAAAGATCAAAAGAAGAATGATTGAAATGCTATGTTTTAAATACATCAAGCCATGCATGAAGGAATACTCCCAAGAGTTGCATCAGCAAAGAAATCCAAGGAAGAATGAGACATACTACAAAAAACTTATCAAGGTATGGAAAAAGTTAAGACTTCAAAACTGCAAATTCTTAGAAGAGATTTTGAAACTCTATCAATGAAAGATACAAATTAGTAGATTCATTTTATACCCATGGTATTGTCCTGATTAATCATAATAAGTCTCATGGTGAAACCATAGAAGATAAAAAAAATTGTTGAGAAGGTACTTAGGAGTCTTCCTCCTAAATTTGATACCCTAGTTGTGACTCGGGAAGAGAGAAAAGACTTGAGTCAATTTAGTCTAGATGAAATGAAAAATTCTCTCATTAATCATGAACATATATTGAATAGTTCAAGTATGACATTAGAGAATGCATTTTTTGTGCAGTCATATATAAGTCATGGAAGAGGAAGGGGGAGAGCTAACTCCAGAGGTAGAGGAAGAAGTTTTTCTAGAGGTGGACGAAATACAAGTCCTGGAAACACTGGTGGAAGAGGTCAAAATCCAAATATCAATAAGACAAGTAGTAAGAGAACTGACAAATCAAATATTCAGTGTCATTACTGTAAAAAGTGTGGACATTATGCATATGAGTGCAGAAAGAGATAGTATAATCAGAACAAGCAAGGAGACGATCACTCACACAACAAAAATAGTTTATCCATTCCTATTTTATGGAACGCACTGAAGAAATCCCTATAGTATCCCCAGTTGAATGCAATGTTGCTCAAGAAATTCCATGTAACATCCCCGACCATCCACAGACTGGGTAATGCTACCATGCAGAATGTAAAGTTATATGATATATATGCATTTTAATCGAAATAAAACACATAACACAATAAACACAGAATTACTGCTACCAGTTCAGATTCAAACAAGATTAACAGTAAATCCACATGCAACGGAATACATGATAATATTCAAACATCACAAAACATGCATAATACATAATTAAGCACAACAATGATACTTATCTTTTAGTTGTAGTAAATACACCAACTTCGTGAAGACCTTCCACGAAACTCCCAACCTTAGACTGCATTTCTCATCACTTTCAACAGTAGGTCACCCCAAGTTGGGACTAAACTCCACTGGGAAAGGGAATTCTAGGCTTGGCAAGGACAACAAGGAAGTTGCACAAAGCACCAAGAAGGATCTTTTATCCCAGGAGGCACTTACACCCACAACACATAGACCCTCATTCCCCACACACTTGCTCCACCCCAAGAGGTTACACCTTCACTAATACAAGTCCATCAGCCAGTACACCTCCCTTACCTTGGTATTCAACAATAGGCTGGACCAGAAGTCTCAGAGTATTGTGGTTGCTACGAGACTCCCTTCTAGGAGAACTCACTTCCCAACAAACTCTCTTACCTGGGAGAGTTTCTCATAGGCCTGGCAATCTGCCTCTTCAACCAGTCTTCGACTCAGCTACAATCGAGTACAGATGAAAACAACAACAACAGAAACCAGGAAAAACAGGTATGGACACCCAACAAGACAACAACCTAACGCTAAGTCCCAACATGGCTCAGGTGACTACAATTGTGTCGGGCTTCACAGGAAACAACACAGGATGGATTTCCCATTTCTGGTTTTAGAGATGCGTGAGGCTAAGTAGAGGTCAGATGCAGAGGCAAGAACGGTTTCACGTGCATGATGGGAGAATGGCAGGATGCACAACCTTTCCATGAGGGTTTCCTTCATCATGAGTGGATATGTAGATGCAGAGACAAAACGATTCAGATAGAGGACGATCAACGAAATCAGGCAGAGGATGACAAAATGGAAACCGAACCCCCAACATGGCTGACTTCTTCAACTTTAATTGCATGTGCCAAGGTTGAAACTTGTCTTCTTGGATTTGCATGTGTTCCCTTTTTCACACGTCGCATTTTCCAGGAACTTAGGATAACAAAAACATATCATGTTCACCTTAGTCTTCAAGAAATAATATTAAAATATTATTCCTCTAGAGGTAATCCCCCTAGATTATCCCCTAGACCTAGACACTTAGCCCCCTCCCTTGTGCTATCTAATGGAGCTTAGTCCCCCATAACTCTTTCTTCATGGAGGGTCTACATGCAACAATATTTATATTCTATTAATAATGCTTTGCATAATTACATATACAACAAAATCAAGCTCCTTGCCTTGGAATCTGGCTCACTAGCCTAATAAACACCTAAGTTTCTCATCTTACAATCACTCGGCTCACCAGCCTATAAGAAAAATTACAATTCAACGGGGGCTTGACCTTGGGGTATTACAATCCCCTCCCCTTATTTTTGCACTGTCCTCAGTGCAACTTATTTACAAAACAACAGCAAGATTTCCAAAATCTTCAAAAAGATGTGGGTACTATGGCCGCATAGAATCTTCATGCTCCCATGTTGTGTCCTCGGGACCGTACCAGGTCCACTGGACTTTTTCAATCCCTATGGCTCGATTATGGAGTTGCTTTCTTTTCTGGTCCAGTATACGCACCTAATGCACCTGCAAGATGCCTTCTTACTCCACCTGAATCACATTCCAATCGATTACATGATTAACATCAGGTATATATTTCTTAAGAAATGAAATATGAAACACATTATGTACAGTCATGGATGCAGGCAATGCAAGCATATATGCAACTGGTCCAATCCTTTCTAGGATTTCAAATGG
>JZKD02S1170080.1:181155-194884 GCA_000966675.3 Picea glauca
GAAATCCAATCACACAGTCGATATAAGAATGCCCAATGAGGGTACCAATGTGTGCGAGTGTTATACCGTAATGTTCAAACGTTCGACATGCAGTTTAAAAACCCAAAATCATATTCTCGCCAATGCATTAATCAAATGTTTAACTAAGGTGTCAAATCGATACTACATACAATTGATATGCCAAGAGTTAATTTAATGATCAACAATAAGGATCACAAAAGATAAATCATGACCTCGATGCGATTCAATGAATCAATGTTTTAGGCAAGTCATGAAATGCGAATGCAAAGGCTAAATGCCTCCAATAAAACTGAGTTATATAATCCATCGCAGTATGAAAACCGATCAATGGATATTGCTGGTCATGTGAAGATCAATAAAAAGATAGGCACAATAAGCATGATAACACAAAAGATATCGGCAATTCAGATAATGATCAAAATGTGACCTCGAAAGGAGAAATTTTCATGCTTACAATTGTGAAGACTTAGCGAAGACAAGCGTTCAAAAAGGCGCAAAGAATAAGGGCGTCGTTCATTTGAAATTTGCGACGGAAAATCAATGTTTGTGAAACATTGGTGTAGGCAGCTTATGAGGTAATGAAAAATGTGAATTGGATGCGAACACCATAGAATTTAGGAATGTCCGATGGAAGCTTGGCGGGGATAGCAGGCCATTGAGGAGAATGACGAATAGGATCATTTAAAATCCTAGACAAATCTGGTAAATCCAAAGTAGCAAGAAAAGGTAATTGTCGATTCACCTGCAGGTACTGGTGACTTTGGGGTGGAAGCCCTGTTGGTAAACAAGTAGGCTGGTACATAGTCTTCCCATTGTGAGAAGACGTCGACTGATTCGGTGGTGGCTGGAGAGGATAGTAGTTCCAAGGATTGTAACCATGAGTTTGAGTAGGGACCCGAGGTTGAGCATTTTGACCCTGACCCCAAATAGGATTAGGTATACCTGGATATGGTTGGTCGATAGTAGGGACAGGTTGTTGCCCCCCAGTCATTTGAGGAAGATTTTGTAACATATGATTCCAATATTGGGCCAAAGCAGGAGGTATATTTTGTCCAAAAGGGGAGGTTGGTCCCCCTATCGTAGGTAAAGTTCCAACTGGAAGTTGTGTGCCAATTGTAGGTTGTGTAGTAATTATATTGTGTCCGGTAAGAGGAAATGGAATTGTACCACCTTGTCCACCAACAGGAATCTGCAAGTTTGGTGCAACAGTCAGGATAGTGCCACTAGGATTAGGATTGCCAGAAGGAAATTGAGGGACTATCGGAATAAAACCAGGAATAGGGTGCCCATGAAAAGAAGGACCACTAGGAGTACCAGAAGGAGTTTGCGGAGGTGTTGGATTTGAAGCATTCAACAAAGCATTCAACACATGGTAGCTGGGTGGTAGTGTCGAAGTAACATGGGTCGTTCGCTGGGTGTTTATAGAAGGAAGACCAGTTGTAGTGAACCTGGTTGGGACACTCGTAGTAATCGCGAGATGGGCCATCTTGGCAGGGAGAGTAAAGTGATAGGTGGTATTCATCGGTACAGTCTATATCTCAGAAAACACCGGAGGGTTGATTTCAGAGACGACAAGTGACTCAGGACTAAAGAGGGGCCTGCGGACGTCTGCTAACCAAAAAGGATCTTGGCCTTCTACACTAGGAAAGGTCCCAACGGGTGATCCAGAAGAGGTAAAAACTACGTCTCCAGAAGAATTTAATCACACAAAAGGTCATTCACCATGACAAATTCGATAGTCCTCTTTAGTATTAGTAATTCGAAAAGGTTCTAGAGACTCAGTTGATTCCACTTGAGGTGTGGTAACAACTGTGACTTCACCGTGCTGAGGAGAGTCCTCAGGTGTAGTTGTAGGCAAGGGTTGTGACTCATCTAGATGTTCTGGAGATAAACCCTACATTCTATGTGAGCGACGTGGGGGAGCTATTGTAAACGAATGACAAGCTCTACAAAGAAATTCCTACGGCCAACTTCGAGAAAAAAACAACACGCTCTAGTAAACAAAATCTAGGAAGCAACACCAAGCAAATAAGACCTTCTAATTTCGAAGCCACTAGTTGGTGATGAAATCCAACATCACAACAATGAGATGAGAAGGGGTGGGGCTAGAGTGGAAAAGTTACACTGACGACCTTCTTAAAGGATGTACACCCTGGTGCAAGCTCCCACACACAATCGTGGGTATACCCTCCAAGGAGCCCGAGTGAGTTTGGTCAACGTCAATTCCAGGTACCATGAAGACTTTCCCCTCCACAGTCACCTTGGGTAAGAACCTAGAAAGATAGGCCACTAAGGTCACCAAAAACAATAGTAAATCTTGGGGGAACAATCGTCAGTCCGATCCACACGCAAGGGCAGGGTCTCTAGCCTGAAATCAACTCAAAAGGCTTTCACTCATCATTGTGGGTATACCTCCGAGTGACCCTCATAATACATGCAATCTCTACACTGATGTCATCAAAGCAGGGTGAGTAACTCTGCCAACACCAATGCGACCTAGTGCTTGACCCTTGTGTAATAAGGGCTTCCCAGGACAATATGTTGCAAATGGAATTTAACACTCCCTAACTCAAGATGCTATTGTGTGTTTTGAGATTTTGGAGAGTGTATCTCTCTTCCTACTCCAAAGCACTAGCTTAGCTAAATGTTGGTGTAAAAGAGCCCTAGAAAAGAGTTACTAGATAAATTTTATGATTACGCAATGTTCTTAAGAGTTGTTGTTTACTCAAAGGTAACGGAAGTGAAACTTATGTTGTATGAATCTGACCCAATAATGCAAAGATGAGAATGAAATGTATCACTTTTCGTTCAATGAATCCTATATATGGGAGAGAGAGAATATTTTTTAGATCAACCCTGTACTACAATGCAAAATTTCCTTCCAAATGTCATCACAAACAATCACTTATCAAATGACAATGCTCTATGTGTCTTTTTCAAATACTTCAACAATCTCTAAAATTTGATTTTTCAATGTTTTCTAAAAGACCAAAACAATTTTTTGAAAGAAAATCTTGTTGTTCACTTTCCAAAAAGAACCCTCACTATACAAATGAGAGAGCAGAAAATCAAATCATAAAGAATCAAGTAATAACAACCCAATCAACTCTTTCAATGAAAGCAAAAATAAAGAGCAAACCAATTAGTCTTCTCAATGCAAACGAAAATGTTCTTTCAAACCAATAAGCCAATGAGAAAAACCAAGTACTCAACTTTCAACCAATCACTGGTTCTCAACTAATCATACACACTCAACATCTGAAGTCAGAGAGAATGGTTTTGCCAAGAAGAGTCAAGAAACGAAAGTCAAGACACAAAGGACAAGAAAAACCTTGAAACCCTAAAACTATTCAAGCATTTAAACTAGAGCAAGAAATATATCAATCAATGGTCCAAGAAACTCATAAGAGGTAATTCAACTAATCTAAGTAGTTAGAAAAACCAAAACTCAATTTCAAAATTTTGAAAAATTGTGTTTGCAGGTATGCAATATTACACAGTGCGAGAATCTATGATTCTCGCAGGTGACCTTTTAGAAACGTGCGAGAACCTCGCAATGAAACCTATGTTCAGGGTGTGAACCCTCTCAATTCTCCCAGGCTGCAATGAATTGTAGTGCAAGAATTCCTGAACATATCCAAAAATTTGAAAAATGAAGTAAAATTCCAAAAAGCTTCTAGACTCAGAAGGTCTATCAGGATATCCTGAAGACTCAGAAATCGATAGGACAGGAGAAAAATGAAACTAGAGAAAATGGCCACAGAACAACACAAAAGTCCACAAAGAAAAAGGGATCCTTCCTCAGTATGGTCGCCAATTTTGTTATTGGATAAATCCGTAAGTGCGAACACAAACCGATCTCCCTAGATCCACCTGGATATAGAACAAAGCAAGACAGAATGATACTCTTTCCCTAGATTTTAACTATTGAATGTACTAGAAGATACGATCAAAGAACATACCTTATGATCACTTCCTTTGGTCTTTGTTGTTCCTGCTTCGCTCTAGTGCTCTCGTACAGTCAAGATCAAAACCATAAAAACCAACCAATGTGAAAGAAACACAATCTATTCAACAGTCAATCTATGTATATGATCAAGGAGTTATACAATAAAGTGGAATTAACTTTATGGGAAAGGGACACATTACTGTATTATATTGATAGAAAGTAAATATTACAACCTGAGCCTTGATGTTACAAACTTCCTTTCAATGGCCCTTAGCTCTGACACACACACTTGCTCACTTGCATGAAGAAGATCAACCACTTTTGATAAACTTGCTGGAGTTCTCTAACTGTTGTAGCTTTAGTCCTTCACATAATCTTTCACCAATTCTCCAATGTCTCACTTAACCTTGTTTGCTTCTAACCTTTTCCATGAGAATCCCCTCAATATATAGGAGAGAATGAATTAGTTACTTGCATAAGAATGATCCCAAAATATCAGGAAATCCAGTACTTAGATAACCATTCGAATGCCATCTCATCCTTCTAGAAGATTCCCTTCTAGAAGCTTCGAGAATTCACCTTTTTCCCTTCTTTAGAAAGAGTTCGCACCCTAGTAGTTAGACACAGTGCGAACTTCTCACACCCTAGCTTAAGGTAGCCTGCGAGAATCATGCATTCTCGCAGGCAAATGTATTAGTAGCCTATGAACCTTCCTCAAAATTGTGTTTTCTGGAAAGAGATGAAGGTAACTTTTCTCAGGAGAAAGTTCTAATGAAGAGCCTGAGTACACCATCATCAATACATCATCATGAGGACCGAAATTATGGTTAAAAACTGAAAAGGAGGTCATAGCACATCAACAGGTCGAAGCAGCTTAAGCCAAGCTCGAGGTGTTCGAAGAAAAACTAGTCAGACCAGAGTGACTCGGGACGAGTCACAGGTGAGTGTTGGGGGCATGTTGGCCCTTGACCAAGTTTTGGGAGATCCTTGGTCATGTTGACCTATTTTGGGACTTTGACAGCATGTGAAATATGGAGCGCAATATGAAGAAGAGATTGTGGGACCTCAAACCCTTTTTGGGTCCTTTTTGGGATTTGGGAATATGTAACGGGAATGGGATGATGGCCCGTGGGTTTACCCATGTTTAGGCCTATTTTGTATGTATAAATAGAAGGATATGAAATGTAAGAAATAGATAGAAGAGGAGCTAAGTGCTAGATCTATGATTTGTAGATGCTTTATGCATATTGTGAGAAGCATGCGAAGCTAAGTGCAAGAGGTTGTGAAGGATTGTGAAGTGCTTGGTGTTGCAATGCAAGGAAGAAGGATCTAGCGAGCTACGCAGATCTTCTATCCTATGCGAAGTAGGGTTTTGAGGCTCTGTGCATGTAACCCATTAAAGAAGCTAATAAAGAAGAAGAGTTGGTGGACGTAGCCTCAGGGAGGGGGTGAACCACATAAATACTATGTTATCTACTCTGTGCGATGTTCTGATGTGTTTATGTCTTTCTTTATCTGCTAAGTGCTTGATATAGATAAATAGATAGATAGATCTGTTTATGATTTGTACTTATGATGAATCTAGATGCTAGATCTGACATATGTGAACTTGATTAGTGCTTGAATCTGTGATATCTGATCCATTTACTTATGCTAAGTGCTTATATACATTAGATCAAGGTGAATGTTGTGATCCTCTGTTTTCTCTGCGGAGTAGATATTGGTTGAATAATGATGAACTAATGGTGCTAAGTGCTCTGTTAAGTGTTATAATCATAGATCTGTGTCCTAGCTAAGGTTGTAGACACCTGAGTCCTGCAACCACCCCTGCCTCTACCTTGGGTGAGACTTCATCTGCTTCACAAGTGTTTCCAAAAGGGTTGGTAGTTAGGGTTTTGTTGGTGCGTTTTTGTAGCGTTGAACCCTAGGTCTGCCCCCATGCCAACAATCATCTTGGGAATATGGTGCAATTGTGCTACTTCTCTCAAAAATATATCGGCAACATTATTTGCCTTATGAGTAGTCTTTAATGGAATACAATGGGAAGCTTTCGTAAGCTTGTCCACCACCACCATGATTGAATCATGTTGCTTTCCTGTTCTGGGCAATCCTATGATGAAATCCATTGTCACTACTTTCCAATTCCAATCAGGGATGGATAAAGGCTACAACAACCCTGTTGGGTTCTGTTGGCTATCGGAAGTCACTCCTGGATTGCTAGCAGGAGAAGAGCCTGACGCCCATCAGTTTAATGTCACAATTTTGTTTTAAAGGGTGATCAGATGGAGGAAGACTCGAAAGAGCACAATCTCAACTTAAAAAACTAGACCAGGCATGCATGAACGAGTGAGGTCTTGATAAACTCCAAACAGTGAGTCGTAGTAAAGGGTGAGTAGGTGGAAGACTTATGCAAGAAAGGTGCAATATCTATCACAGACATCCAGTTTGCAACAGACCGAAGAAGAAATGTATTCGAACACAAAATCCTTTTACATTCAAACACATATACCAGAGAATACAAAGATGCCACAACAAATCCTTTATCGCAACAAGATTGTTAAGTCCACATGAATCCTTCACTGTGAACCCTCTAGAAAAGATGAAACAAAGATGGAAAAGAAAGGAAACTGTTTGTTATAAACCAAGAAGTCTCAAACACAGAGGCATAACTAGGAAACCAGAGTATCGCTGAAACTTTACAGTCGGGAGCTTAGCTCTACCATCGATAGATACAAAAATGGAAAAAATGCCTACATATACTCAAAACAACAACAGCCGCAGAACCAAGAAACCGCATTGAAATCTTTGCGTCTGCATGGCTTCTGACACCCTGCGGCCGCAGTCTTTGACTAATCGTGCAACTTGTGGCAGACACGATAGATCTTCTGACAGTTACATCGGTGAATCGACGTGCCTTTAATTCATTGTAAGACGTCCCCATTATGGCGGAGATGATGTCTAACTACCACCAACTGCTTCCATAACTGCTTCTTGGGATTGAGAACGGCCTGGCCAACTCAGCACTTCGGGATCTGGATGACTTCTCGCGCTGCCACCTAGAATAACTGAATAGCTCGAGGGACATGTATGGAGGCCAGCGCGGAGGACATGGTGCATGGTAGGAGTGGCGAGAAGTGAGAGTGATGACAGAGAGGGGTGACAGAGGATGATTCATGGCGGAAGACACCCGGGTAGATGGAAAGAAGACAGGAGAACGAACTCGTCTTCGGGTGAGAGACTGATGTGGAAAGGAACGAGACACGTGGCAGGTAATGAGCGGATGGTGGGAAGAAGGGAGAGAAAATCGGACCAAAGAGGATAGGTGAATGGATGACACACGGAAGAAGGGGAAAGGAGGAAGGAAGAATGAAGTGACAGGAGGAGGGCCCACACTGGTTAAGCACAGGGCAGCTGAGAGGAGCGGGGCTGCACAAGCGTCGTTGATCTGGGCGCTGCGATCGTGGCCGTCGGGAAGCTACACATGGGATTCCAGACCCCCCCCCTCCATTTAAAGGTAGAAAGGCCCGGGGGGGGTTTGGAATGCTCTTCATCTCCGTTGATCCAGGCGCGCTAATCTGAACCGTCGGAGAGGTGTGCCCCCAATTCCGGACCCCCCCCCTGCTTAAAGGTCGGAAGGCAAGGGGGGTCCAGAATCCAACGCGCGCCATTGATCTGGGCACGCGAATCTGGACTGCTCAGAATTTCTCTTTTCTTATCATGGGCACATAATCATCCAAAACTTAGGACAAAGGGGGGTTTTTAACCCTTCTCATGCATTCTACCCCCTTATACAAGAAGTATCGCTAACAGGTTCCTGTACTCAACTTTAACCTTCTGGTACTCCATATATCTGGTAATGTAATCTACAATCTCTTTCTTCATACCTGACCAAAAGTAATGGCTCTTGACTGCTGCCATAGTTTTCTGATATCCAGGGTGCCCTACATAAGGCACATTATGCATTTCTTTCAAAATCATAAGTTTCAATTCCTGAACATTAGGTACATAAACTTTGTTTCTGCACAGGAGTGTTCCATCAACTCCAAACTTATAATCTTCCACTCCATGTATCTTCTTACCTTACTGTAGCTTTGCTACCAATTCCATGTACTTCAATTCTGCATTTGCAGCTTCCAAAATTCTTCCCTTAATATTAGTTTGGTACATGCTAATGGTTATAGCATGTAGTTCATGCACTCTCCTGCTAAGTGCATCAACCACTTTGTTTTCCTTTCCTTTGATATGCTTGATATCAAATTCGTACTCGCAAAGGAATTCTAACCATCTACTATGCCTAGCATTTAAGGTTGGTTGATCAAACAAGTACTTCATACCATTATGGTCTGTCCTCAATTCAAACCTCCTTCCCATGAGGTAATGCCTACATTTCTTTAGAGCGTATTCTATAGTGGGAAAACCCCCTATGGACTACACTAGGGTTCTAAAGTGTAGGAAAAGCTAATCATCTAAAGTCTCCTACTTTTAACAAATATCCCGACAATACCCCACATTCATGCATAAAGTACAAAGTATAGGGATCTGGTAGTCTTACCTTAAACTTTGCATCCGGTGTCGATCCCTATGCACTCAGTCGCTTCTCGACTACAAATCTCCTCCCAAGGCTGATCTGCATTCACCAAAAGACAAACAAGAAACTACGAACATGCATTCTATATATGAATTAGTGGGTTAGATGTCATAACAAAATCTAAATCAAACATAAAAATTGAACACATCATATGGCGGGACGGAAAAAGTACTTCTTTATATTAATCTCACAAAGTCACTTACAAGATGAGATCGGTGACTGCTCCTCAAACCTGGTCCTAGGCTCCTCTTAACGAAGATCCAACTACTTCCACATATCCTTCTTCTCTCACACTTCTCTCTAGAGAATGGGCATAGGCTTATGAATGAAGAAAAAGGGAAAGAACAAGGAATTCTGGCTCAAAACTCACAATGTGGCTTCAAATTTTTGGGGCAAGGGGGGAAAGTGAAATGGGAAGAGTTTCACTATTCTTATGTTTCTCCTTGGAATGAGACCCCAAGACCTCCTTTTATATGAAAAAAGGATTGTTATTTGGTTGGGTGACGGGATATAGGCGGTGAATTGGTTGAGAAACCACCCAGTAGCCTGTAATCTCAATGAATTCCTTGCAATGTTTTATTTTTTGCAACTTGTGTGGGCATACGTGGGTTGTAATGTTACAGTTAACATACGTATGTGGACACTAGTGGGGCAGGGCATGTATGTCTTAAAAAATAGTGTTTTTAAGAAGAGTTTATCAATGATGGCTTAACAAAAATAGCAAGTAAGATGGTCTGATGCCAGGTATGCATGTATGGTTCAATTTAGGGTTATAATAGATTCCCCCTAATGTCTGAGGTCAGAAGAGAATCTGATGGCCAAAATACATTACAAATCTTCACCAACGTACGAATCGAGTGAGCCCGAGACCAGAGTTTGGGAGGTGCCATCTGCAAAATAATAATTGTCTCACCAAGGCGGGCATACCCATGCTCGAGATGAAATAAATCATGGTTTCCAATCAAATACACTGTAGATCCATGTCATATAAAAACGTGTAGTCGTGAACAATACACAATGGATCTACATCTCAAAATCAAATATATACATGTATAGTATCCATCTTCAAGAAGCCAAATGATGCCTGATGGCTAGAGGTGAGGCCTTCAGATCTCGAGCAACAACTTCAAGATCTTCAAATTCGGGTAGGAGTGTAATGAGAGTGTAGAAATTCACTACCCAGAGGTCTTCGACGGCTCATCGGGGAACATACAAGAGGATCTTGATGATCAAGCATAGAACTTCACTGATTTCAAATAAGGACTTGATTGGACTCTCAGGATGGCCAGGCATGAGGTCAAGAGACAAAATGCAAAAGGGTTTACTCAAGTTGGGTAAAAATTCCCTTGGACAATAGCACAACTGATGATCAAACTCATGCATCATGAAATTGACATAAGTTCACAATGCAGGAGGCAATGCAAACTCTCCATATGTTTGGAATAATAACCAAACGAAGGAGGACACATCGCTATGTTACAAGAACAAATTCCTAATATCATATAAATCTCAATTCTTGATGACAAACAACAGGATGTGCTTTGTCCAAGGGTGACTCATTGTGCTACCATAAAAAAGAAAATACTTTTCCCTTCCTCTCTTTGGGGTATATTTGATTTTTTTGTCTTTTTCAATATTTTGAAGAGCTTGAAAAAGAATAAAAGAATGCTACATTACAAAGGAGGAATGAGTGTCGCAAACATACTAGTTCCAAGCACAAGGAACACACTAATGCTCATAGAAAGGAGACATGTGCTGTAAAAGGAAACTCAGGTAAAATTCCTCCATGGGTCAAGGTGTCAGATCATAGAGGAAAAGTGCTACAAGGCTTGCGTATAAGGCATGCTTCAAAGGTTCAGTGAGAGCAACATGGAGTCGGCATTAAGCCAAAGACACAAAGATGCAACTGTGATTAGCAAGACACGATGAAATCCCCTTTAATTCATTTTTTACAAGCCCAGAGAGGGTAAGCTTGGTGGTTTTTCATTTTTAGAGAGTCTGAAAAAGCATAAAATAAGACTCCACTGGGGTACCTTTTTCGAAGATAGTCTAGTCAGCTTGAAAAAAGGATAAACTAACACCGAAAAGATGTCTATTCAAAACCATTTTAACGAGTGTGACACAGACAAGATCACTCAGTAATCTTTTCAATTTTAAGGAGTCTGAAAAGAGATTAACTATGGACTCACTACCTTTTTCTAGATTTAGTCTCCTTAGCCCAAAAAAGTACAAAATCTAATAAAGAGAACTCTACTGGCAAGACGAATCTCCCCAGTTGCACCTTTTTCCTTTTTAGTCTATAGGATGGAAAAAGGGGTAAACTCATGCCAAAAGATGTTTTTATGTACCAATTAAAGTGTGTGAAAGAACAAGGTCACTCGACGATCTTTTCACTTTCAGGGAGTCAAAAAAGAGCTTAAATATGGACTCTATAATGGATGTTCTTCTAGAATGTTTAACAAGTGTGAAGAAACAAGCTCACTCGACGATCTTTTCAATTTTAGGGAGTCTGAAAAGAGCTTAACTATGGACTCCATGGGGGTTCCTTTTTCGTAAATTTAGTCCCTCATGCCCGAAAAAGGGTTAAACTTATACCTGAGAATACTCTTCTAGTGAACCGAAGTTCCCAAAGTATACCTTTGTTCATACAATTGACCATATGGACTAAAAAATAGGTAAACTACCTCTTGACAGACATACCTTCAAATGTTAGTTTGGCGAGTATGAAGGGAAACAAGATCTCTCGGCAATATTTTCATGTTTAGAGAGTCTGAAAAGGGATTAAAGAAGACTCCAAGAGGTTAATTTTCTTAGTTAATCTGGACGAGATCAAAAAGCATAAATGCAATCTCGCAAAATGTTTCTTTTGAATCTCAAATTGAGCTTGAAAGACAACAAAGCTTTCTCATGCTCGACACCTTGTGGGTCGATGCTTGGCATCTCCTTAGGGGAGCAGTCTGCTCTGACGAAGACATTCTCCACAATGCCAAGGGTTCTAGAGATATCAATAGGTATCATTTTAGAAATAGTTTCCATATTAACCTCAGCATAAACTATGTGCGTAGCTAGAGGATTAATAAGACAAGACCTATATCCAGTCATAGTCAACACAAATTCTCCTGACTCTATTCTTCTTAAATCTCGAAGGAAATAACATCTATGATGTATATCATCCCAGGGTCTGTCTGAATCAGTCAATGCCTCTAGAATCTCCTCATCACAAGCCAATACTAAGTCTAAATAATGAGTAGTGGCAAGGGAACCTTGAGCCCAAGAAGGCTCAAGAACTGGATCTAAATTTGGTGCAAGAGTCGGATTGGGGTTGGCTGAAGCTTGTTGGACTATAGAGTATGCAACTTTTTCCGTAGACAAGGGAATGGACATGCCATGATGCCCTATCCCTTCCATCATGGCTAATGGGGAAGGGAGAATCCACAGATCGTTAAAGTAAGTCGTACAGAATGATGACACTGAGAAGATTTCATCAATAGGCCGGTCGGGTGTTATCACCGAAATTTCCTCCGCACATGGCGACAAGAACTCCACATTTTCAAAACAACAATGAAGTCATTCATGGCACTGAATTAATTTCTCAGCATTCCAAAAGGGTCAAAAACTATACAAAGTAACCAAAAATTGAAGGGCGTTTTACAATAGTTTGGTGCGCATGCACATGTGCAGGACAAAAACGTATGATGCGCGCATGCACGCACGACGCGTGGTTGTCAACGCAAAAACCTGCGCACCTGCTAATACGGTGCATTTATTGAATTGGCTAGCCTCCCAACCAATTTCGGACCAACTCCCAATCTGATTTGACTCCCAAATCTGAGCTGAATCCATAGGGTAGGCGGGTTAATGACCTAATGAAGCCCTAAAGAGCCCGTTTTCACACTTTGAAGAGGTTACATAATCGCCCGGTGATCTGCTATAAAAAGCCATGAAGGAACATTGTTTTCGCAAGGAATTCCAGGTATTGTTATGTTGCTAAGATTGTCAAGGGCTCATTCTTTGACGATAGCACATTGGCAACATCTCATAGGGCCATTCACTTCTCCATTGAGTGGATGTGCCGAGAGTTCTTTCACTATCAGTTTCATTTATTCACATTGTAAGGAAAGCAAGTTTGTGAGGGCCTCAAGAGCCTTCCTTTGGGGGAAGAAGGAACCACAGTTCCCTTCCTTCATCGTGCTCTAGTTTCATCAATTGATCAGCTCAAAACCATTGGTGATATCGATGTCTTTTTTGTGTTTATTGTTTCTTTATCCATATGTTCACAATTTAAGTTTGTTTTTATTTAATTCTTGCTTGTAGTTTGTTTTGTTTCCTCTAACCCTTTCCTCCACAGCTGTCATGCTCTGCAAGACCCAACAGGGCATGTAATTACCCTCGATTTGCTCACCTGGTGACGAATTGGGTGCGAACAGACTGGCGGCTCCGCTGGGGAGTAGGTATCAATTCCTCCCTCATTTGATTTTATTTTTCTTTCCTTTTGGTTTTATTAACTTGCAGGGACACAAACCGACCTCCGCTCACCTGCTAACCATTCAATTCACAGGAGAATTGAGGAAAATCCATCCGGATTTTCTTTCTCGGTCACTTGTCACAGGCGCGCGGGTATTCCACCCCACAGACGCGCATCTTGTGCGCATGTGCCTGCACAACATTCTCCCTCTGCGCGCATGCGCTTTAGTTCTCAACATTTTAAGCGCACAGGCGCCATATGCACCTCTGTCTACATTGGAGGTCGTGCATCTAAACTAAATTTCACATTGTAAGGTTTTTGGATGTGGGGAAAGTCATTTTCCTTCTCAAGAATGATGATATGCATGCTCTAAATACTGCACCACTTAGACCCCTCAACTTATAAAGGGGATAGTCAAGCAAACATATACACTTAGGTGGATAAAAATCATTTTCCCTTATTTTCTTTTTGCCACATGGATGGCTTGCTTTGATTTATAATCTAAGGAACACATCAATTTTAATCACATCTAAATCACATTCGGGACTCGAAGTTGCAGTAGAAATCCTTGAGTATGCTCTTTTCTTGAGTAATCAAGCGATCTTGAGAATCAGAAAAAGATTGTGAAAACAATCTCATCTCCCTTAACAAAATTTCAAAACTTTTAGGAGAGGACAATGGCCCTTTCGGGACCCCTCTTAGCTTC
>JZKD02S1170080.1:201971-218273 GCA_000966675.3 Picea glauca
AGGTTACATAATCGCCCGGTGATCTGCTATAAAAAGCCATGAAGGAACATTGTTTTCGCAAGGAATTCCAGGTATTTTTATGCTGCTAAGATTGTCAAGGGCTCATTCTTTGACGATAGCACATTGGCAACATCTCATAGGGCCATTCACTTCTCCATTGAGTGGATGTGCCGAGAGTTCTTTCACTATCAGTTTCATTTCTTTGCATTGTAAGGAAAGCAAGTTTGTGAGGGCCTCAAGAGCCTTCCTTTGGGGGAAGAAGGAACCACAGTTCCCTTCCTTCATCGTGCTCTGGTTTCATCAATTGATCAGCTCAAAACCATTGGTGATATCGGTGTCTTTTTTATGTTTATTGTTTCTTTATCCATATGTTCACAGTTTAAGTTTGTTTTTATTTAATTCTTGCTTGTAGTTTGTTTTGTTTCCTCTAACCCTTTCCTCCACAGCTGTCATGCTCTGCAAGACCCAACAGAGCATGTAAGCACCCTCGATTTTCTCACCTGGTGACGAATTGGGTGCGAACATCGGGGACAACCGATATCATCTTGACATCATCGAAAGGAGGTGGGTAATCGAAAGTACCCATGAGAGGTGGGCACAAACCAACCTCCATGTTGATGATGTTGGGATGTGGGTTATCAATCATCAGGACGATGGATGCCCCCGATGAAGGGTTAGGCCTGGAGAAAGACAATTGATCAATGGTCATGATTCGACCATCGTGTGGAAAGAACAAGAGCTGAAAGACTGTGTTGACCACTGCATGCATAGCATACATCCAACTCCTTCCTAACAGGAGGTTGTAGTCGAGAGGTGCATCGACCACTTCAACTTCAACACACATGGTCTTCCCTCCTAACTACACGGGGACAGAAGGGTTGATTCCATGTGCTCTGAATGAATGACCATCAAAAGATGTAATAAGAGTAGGTGAAGAAGATAGAATGGGTTGGTCAATGGCCTTCGAACACACTAACGACATCACGCATGTCGAGGAACCCTCATCAACCACCGTGCGAAAAATATTTCTGGTAAAATATTTCGTGGGGTGAGCCACTACTATCTAAAACACAATGTGGTATGGAAGATGAGGCTGTAGTTTGGTTGTATCAAGCATGATAATTCCCGAATTACATGTTTTAGTGGATCCTAAGGTAGCTTGCAAGGCCTTTCTCTGCAAAGGAAAACTCTGGAGGACCTCCAAAGAAGACATTACGCAAGGGGTTTGTGACAAATCCTCCACCACAGAGTAATTCTGGGCGGCCCTCACATTTGGATTTTGTGAAGCCTTTTTGAATGCCCCTTTGGGGATGCATTTCATTGTCTCGCCCATTGTTCTCTCAATATGGAGAGGAACATATGAGTTCTTGGCCTCTTTACCCTTCTCAGAAGTGTTTGGCATTCCATAATCATGTGTCCTAGTAGCTATGTGAGCATCACCTTTCAACATATAAACATTCGAGGTTGAGGGATTGCTAGATGACGAAGGGGTTCCTTGGATGATCCCATCTGCATTTACAGAGTATTGAGTTAAATTTTTCCCATGAGGAAATGGATTCATTAACATTGCAGGCTGTTGCTCCGCCAATAACTTTTGGGCCTTTGTGAGTCAAGGGATTAGGTGAGTCAGGTGGTCTTCCATGCAAATATTACACAAATACTTCGACTTCTTTCTCTTTATGTTTCCCCCACTAGCATTATTGGTGGGTTTCTTATCCCCCTTACCCTTCTTTCTTTGTTTTTTCTTCCATTCGACCTACTAGTTAGCCTTCGGCTTCGTCGATTGCACACTATGTACATTCGACGTCTGAGTAAGAGTTGCAGACAAACTAGAGGTTTGGCTGACCGTTGTCTGCTGTATCGACAATTGTTGCAATTGGTTTGACAGCAGATCAATGGCCTTCACTTGTGCTAAACCGACGATGACATCAACATATGGTTCAGACTTATGTATGGTCTTGTCAAGAATAGACCTCAACGCATCTAGAAAAACCTCGTAAAGTAAACCAGATTGAGATTAAATTAGCTCTAGCTGTTGATCTCTCATTATTGCGTCTTCCTCTGAAAGGAACCATTCCAGTAGGAATGCTAGTGGAACTGGTACTTTTATCAAACTCTTTCGGCGCCACCATTCTCGGATATGATCAGAGATATGGCCAGCCTTCATTTTCTCAAAGTTGGCCAGCAATTCTATGTGAGCATCGTATCTCACAGGTAATTGAAAATGGTTTAAGAAAACCATTTCCATTTCACCAAAAGTAGAGTATCTTGAGTGATCGAGCTCAATGTACCATTTCACGGCAATCCCGATAAGAGTGCGTTGAAACATATGCAAGTGGATGGAGTCGTCTCTCAAAGAGTTGGATGAGAACCATAGGTGAAACGTGATCACATGATCACTTGGATCTTCGTTAGGCTTGCCCTCAAACTTTGGAATGTCGGAGGGCAACTTTGTCGGCATGGGAGGCCAACGCGGATCGTGACAAATTGGGTCATTTAACAATCTCGAAAAGTATGGGAAATGCAACGTTTCCATAAATGGTAGCTTGGGTTGTTGAGTATGTACATGAGGAAAGGAGCCTGGAATTTGGTTGGCACCAGGTTTCCAGGAAAAGTTAGGTTTTTGGCCCGGGTTCTGATAAAAGCCATGGTCTAGGCTGGCATTCAGATACTACACTTTTTCAGACCTCATCGACTGACTCCCATAGTAGGAAATTGAGGTCTGAGAAGGGATTTCTCCCGACGTAGTGTTCCAAAGGTTCTAGAAAGGGTTGCCCACTGTCGATCCGATGGGAATAGGTACTGAGCCTTACCCAGGGTTCCATTGGCCATGGAAGGGTTTGCCCCCAGTCGACATCCATGACGAGGGAACTGATCCCTGCCATGGATTCCAAGTTCCTTGAGAAGTGTATGCCCCCTATGCAGGAATAGTACCCTACATAGGATTTTGTGATCCAAAACCAGGGTTTCCCCGGACCGAAACGACAACTGACGAGAATGCATTGTTACCAAATGCGCCAAACAAAGATAATTACAAAGAACCCACTGATGTGGTTGTTAGCACTCTGTAATTTGCCTAAGGCTGCTGAGGCAAACACAGAGGTAACCTCGAACCGCTTCGAGTCTTGGATCTATCCCTCCAAGACTCAAAGAGGGATCTCTCTTTAAGATTTATCTTTGTTTGGGTAATAGGAATGATGTTAGGCTAGTTATAAAGTATAGGGTTTTGGTTTTGATTTTTAAATGGTCAGTTTGGGATAGCAAGGAGGGCCATTGGGCAAGTGGGGTCTGCGTTTTGAACAAGGTGATTAAATTCTCAGGTATGGACACAACTCTTTCACAAGGCAAGGTAGCAGAAATACTGGATCGTATAGAGGGTTGATGGCATCGGTTTGAGGAAGGAAATAGGTGAGGAAAAAGACAGGCAAAGGAGCACTTAAGAATCCCTAAGCTAGCCTTTTAGAAGATCAATATAAAGATTATCAGAAGCTGAAGGGCAGAGTATCTGATAATAAATTCTGCCCCTCCTACTCTCCTCCTGATAATAAGAAAGGAAAAAGGGAAAAAGATGACAGTGAAATCGTTTAACAAAGAGAAAACTCCACCAATATCACTACACAAGAATCCTGTAGAAGAAACAGGCACATCACTGATCATTCATTAAACAAAATACAGAGACATTCTCTGGTTTAAAACACAACCCTCAGCTCTAGCAAATAAAAGATAAAAGTTACAGGACTGGACCTCTCACACAGGTCGAGCCTCTAATCAGAATAACATCTACTGCTGAAACATACTCTAACCAAATGGAAAACATTCCACAGGTCGAGCCCTCTAATGTCAGCCCCAGTTGAACCCTTCTTAAGTTTTTTACATCACTATAAATAAGAAAAACAAGCCTCAGCCTTTCAAGACTCGGGCCCTTCCTCTGCAGTCTAAGAATAGTAAACAGTTACAAAAGATTGACATGTGTCAATTTGTCTCCTAGAACAATACAACAGTAATCTAAAAGGAAACTATGTTAAGAAACTGTTGCTTTAGTTGTCTCAAATTCGCTGGGAGATTGTGGATGATTGTCCCTCAAATCTGGGAGAGGATAGCCCCTTGTCCTTTTGGTTGCTGGTCCTCTTCCTAGTAAAAGAAAAATACTCTACCACCTCTCTCTAATTTCTGCCTTGAAATCTGGATCTGTATCCTGTCGATTACTCCCTCAAACAAATCAAACAGCAAAGTAACTGAAAACTAGGTGGGATATCTCCTGCTCGACATCTAGAATTAGTTACTGGTTTGCTGGCAATGAGACTGAACACTGGAAGGTTTTGTTGGAGATTGGCTGCCAGTTGTAAGATTGTTTCCTTTAAACCATGATGCGCTGCCACCTGTGTGTAACTTCTCTCGGATTATGGGGGTGATCATTTCCTTATTGGTTGTTCAACTGAAATTCGACTGCCCTGAATGAAACTGCCACTTGTCCCATAGGTTGCTAGTCTTCTGCTTGGAAAAAGAAGGTGCTTTTCTTCTGGTTGGCTTTCCTCCCATAATATCTCAACTGCAAATTGAGTGCCCTACTGGAGGATGCCACTTGTGCTCTGATCTGCCAGGTGTTCCTTGTAGAAGAACTTCCTGCTTGCCATCTGCTTTTGAAATGCTACTACAGTACAATGAAACTCTCCCACCTGTGATTAACTGCTCCCTAAACATGTGGACACCAAGTCGAAGACAGGTTCCTTATTTGCCACATGTTCAGTCAATGACTAGAGCTGGGATATTTTGCCAATGAGCAGGGATCCTTCCAAATGATAATATGATACTTGTATAATAACTTTAGTCTATCGTAGGAATGGTGCCTTCCATTTGTAAACCACTTGTGTGCCCTGAGGTGATTTAGGTTGGCAGGGAATCCTACGTATTAGCATCAACTGGAGGCAACAATTGTGACTCTTGTCCCAGCAATTGCATTGATGAAGCTACAAATAGATTATCAGGCTTTCTATTACCAGAGGTAGAAAAATCTTTCAAACTGGCTGCAATCGTGGCCATCAATCCTGGACCTCCATGCTCTAACCTATTATGCATACGATCAAAAGGTCTACCAAATGTATTTGGGTAGTAATTCTGAACTATATGGTTCCCCAGGCTAGCAGCTATAGGATCCCTCAACTGAGAATTTTCATAATAGGAGCTATGAAGTTGTCCCGCCCTTCACCTCAGCAGTAGAAAATATATTCGACAGAGACTCTGTTTCTTTTTCATGAGAGGCATTGTGTGTTGTTGCCATGGATTTGGTGATCCTCTGTGCATCATCGGGAGTAAACCATTGCTCGTTTCAGGACTAGAGACATGGCGATCGCTTGGAAACTTGCCTCTCACAAAGGAAAATGCTCCAGCCCGCCAAGCTTTGCATTAATTTTCAACATAACATTAGCAATGTAATCAGGCTCGCATTTTTGACATAATTTGCCGAGCAACACTGGGTCCAAACAACAAACACCGACTCACATAACCTGTTTACGATAGCATAAAGCATTATGCAGAGGATAAGCTCGAGATGGTTGCTCAAGAGGGTTACCATTACTCTCTGTTGCTTCGAACTCTTAGAAGTGATTTATTGCCTGAAGTTCTGGTACAAAGAGTTCTCTACTGACCTCAAGAAAACGATTTAAAGCTTCCAGTACATCTGAAGGTGCTAGGTTAAGCTCATCTTAAAAAAATCCAATAACCCTTGTGCACTGCCTCAATCAATATTCCTTCCTGAAATATTAGCTTTCCAGAAGATCCTGTGATGTAGGTGCCAAGATATTCCTGTAAATCTATGTGCTCATAGTCGCTGATGCGAACAAACCGGTGACCAGTATATTCAATCAAACTTGTTTTACCACTAGAGGTCGGACCTTGCAATAAGACAGAATATCTATGAATAAAAACAACCCTTGCAAGATCCTTTAGGCGCCTTAGACACTTGAGATTTTCCTTTCTCGATCCAGTACTGTTCAAACTGAACATGATCATGACTGGGGCAAAGAGGTGCCTTAAGCAGTGAATTTAATGCCTTTGCACCTGTAGCTCCAGACTCCTTAAGTAGAACTGAAGCAATCTTTCCCTTCATTACTACTGCACTTGGCCGATCTGACAGAACTAGAAACGACATGCAACTTCCATCATAAAGAGCTCTCTGAAAATCATAAGTCGGAGTTGCTGCTCTTGTGTATTCCAATGCACGTGCTGAGAAAGGACCAGATAGTGGGCAGCTGACCTGTAACCTTGACTTTTGCATATCTTTGAATAATACCAGTAGGAGCCCATCTTTACTTTTGTCTACAAAGGCTGCAGTTGCAAATAGTTGCAAATATCCCGACAAACAGGTCAAACCCCTCCAGAACGTTTTCTCCATATCTCATATATAAGTAGTCCCCACAGAAATGGCCTTAGAGCAAGCTGCATTTGCTGCAACTAGATCATCACTTTCATTTCTTTCTGATGTTCGATTGAAAAAAGCTGATACAATACCTCGGTGTAGCCTCTATGCATGCGTCCTCATTTGCATTGGGAAGCTTGCAACTAATTCAAACACCTGGCAGAGGGATATAAACTGCATTTCATATATTTTTGGTTCCCTGTGGGAAACATCCCACATTTGCGAGGAGAAATGGAGTTTGCGCATTTAAATAAAGAAACAGTCACATGGTATGTCAAGTAATGAGCCCGAGGCTTGGGGTTTGGTATTGGTGTTGGATTTGGTTTGTGTTTGCTGCACAGGTGTATTGGACGATGCGTATACCTTGGTGTTGATCTCTAGGAGGTTGGCTCGAGGCCAATGTATATTTTGCTAAACATTATGTTATTTTTTCAATAAACTCTGCATAAATGCCAAGGCCGAGGGGCCATTCTCCATTTTTTGCCAAATTCACCAAACTTTTTGTGAACAAACCAACTCTGTTTTCGCTCACCAGCGTTAAAATTTTACCACTCTGAACCAATCCACTATTCTTTTTGCAAAATGGGAAATAAGTTTTGCAATAAACAATAGATACAGATAATCAATAACATCCAAGTCATAAGATGATTCCCATAAATTATGGGGTGATAACAGTGGTATTGGAAGAAGATCCTTGACTACCTACTCCGAACAAGTTGTAGTTCATATTCAGCCAGACAGGGTGCTGAGAAGCGCCACCTAGCGAGGGGGACGATAGAGGTATATGACCCTCACTGTAAGGGAAAGTGTTATAAGGGGTTGAGGTGCCCCCCATGGAACCTTGCAGAGAAGCGTTTGAGCTCCCTTCCCCGAGAACCATGGTATGTATGGTGGAATAGGTGAGGACCAAGTTCGTATCAAAGTTGGGCATCCCATATGAAAACGGAGGGCCCATCACACTCTGTGTAAATGGTGTAGTGGTCACCACCATGGATGGAATCAGACTGTTGCCCAAGGTAGAGGTGACTGAGACCATAGTGGTCCGGACCTGTGAAGGTGAGTTAGGAGGTGGAACGCTCCCGGTGGTGGAAGCCGTAGAGGGAGTATGAGGACTCCTCGATGAAGTAGCAACATTTTCTTCCATCGCTTCTTGCAGGACTATCTGACGCTCGTGATGTGTTACCCTTGGAGGGGCAATTTGTATCAAAAGTGGTGCCAACAAGTCAGTGATCAGAAGGTTATATAGACTGAGAGCTTCCACTCCAAGGTCATAAATAGTCAGTTCCTCTAGACTCAAATTTTCTCCTCTCGGATTTAGATCGAGTACAGTTTTTTGTGGCCTGGTCACCTCAAATGACCCTTCTTGGTCAAGTCTTCTCCTTCATGGTGGCGGTGGTGGCTCCAAGTTAACCGGTGGCAGGCCCAAAAGCCTTTGCGACTGGCAGAGCTCTTGATTTTCCACTGTGGGAGAAGATCAAAGACACACTATGGATTTCTAATGTTGAAGACCAAAACATGCACTAAAATGTTTTCCTAGAGATAAAGAAATCAAACCACTACAACTAGTTGGAAGAACAGTTACACCGGACAACACTAAAGAAAATTACCGGTGCAAGTGCAACTCAAATACGGAATCACCCTTTGGGTATACTCTGCAAAGTGTGGCCCAATGTCTACCCTAGGTATTGTGGTATACCCCCACTGTCACCTATGTAAGTCCCTAAAGTAAAGGCAACTAGGTTGCTAGCTCGTGAACAACTACCAGGTGGGTACAATCGACAGTCGGGTGGACCACAATGAGAAGGGTATCAAGCCCAAAACCTATCAAGGGTATCGAAAGGAATTGTTTTGGAACACGACTAAGGACCTTGAATGGATTCGAGACCCACGAAACTCCGTGGCAAATGCGATCAACGGAATCCCAAGACAAGCCCTCTGTATGCGCTCCCCACTACTCTTGGTCTGGCTTTGGAGGGGTTATTTCTACTACATTTCCACACACAACCTCATTTTTATCCCTTGTGTTAGAGGGGGTCCCAGATAATTTCCATGTTATTGGACTTTTTCACTCCCTAGCACAGACTCCTATGTTTGTTTTATAACCTTGAAGAGTTTCCTCTCCAACCTAATTCAAGGATCTAGCCTAATTTAGTTGATGGACCCTACAAACACAAAGTCTAATAAATTTTAATTAAGCATTTATTTTAAGTGGTTTGTCTTAAGTCAAAGCAATGGAAATGAAACTGATGATGTTTGTTAAGAGACGAAAGAGAAGAACAAATGTTGGAAACAAAATTACTTATTTTGACAAATAAAGATTTGCAAATTGAAATTCTTTAAACAACTTTTCTAACTACTTTTCTTTCTAATATCTTTTAAAAATAAAACCTAAAACTGAATTTTTCTCAACTACGAGCTACTTAAAGTCCTAAGCATTCAGTAAAGAACTTAAGAAAGCACTCTTCTTCCTGAAAAACAACTAACCTAACTACTTAACCAAACAATGAAAATAATTTTATTTTATTTTATTTTGTTTATGCTTCAAAATAAAAAACTTGAATATGAATTCTTTTTATTTTCTTCTAAATCAAGCAAAAGGGAAAAATGAAGACAAGACAATACCAAAGAAACCGACTTATGGTCTACTACGGACCGCAGGGAGTTACTAACAGAACCTCAAAGGCCAAACAAAAAACTCACAGACTCATCAAAAAACCCTTTCAAAAAACACAATAAATCTTGAAAGATAAAGAAACTGACGTCAAACCCAGGCTAAAGAATGTAATAACAGAGACCAGTACTAGATCAAGAAACCCTTGAGAAGTATGACTTCACATAGGGAAGAGGATGATTTCCCCTTCTTTAAGAAAAATATTCCTGACACAGGCACGTTACTAACACTTAAGAAGCCTGTGTATGTATGCAGGTTGTCCAAAGGTAGGGTGCGTATGTACGCTTGTAGACCAACTATAGGCCATGTACACCTCTGTGAATTCCCCCCCCAAAAAAAACTAACAGTCAAGATGACTAGGTAGGGAGTACTGGTATAACAGACCACAATCCCTTAAAGACTCAGAAACTTACATAAAACTAAAAATATTTAATCAAACCAATTGAAACACCCAAAAAAATCCCCATAAAACCCTAGAGGTTCCCTAGTATGGTCACCAATTTTGCTATAGTGGGAAAAACCCCTACAGACTACACTAGGTTTCTAAAGTGTAGGCAGATCTAACCGTCTAAAGTCTCCTACTTTTAACAAATATCTCGACAATACCCCACATTCATGCATAAACTACAAAGTATAGGGATCTGGTAGTCTTACCTTAAACTCCATGTCTGGTGTCGATCCCTATGCGCCCAGTCGCTTTTCGACTGCAAATCTTCTCCCAAGGCTGACCTGCATTCACCAAAAGACAAACAAGAAACTACAAACATGCATTCTATATATGAATTAGTGGGTTATACGTGATAAAAAAATGTAAATCAAACATAAAGATTGAACACATCATATGGCAGGACGGAAAAAGTACTTCTTTATATTAATCTCACAAAGTCACTTACAAGATGAGATCAACGACAGTTCCTCGAACCTGGTCCTAGGCTCCTCTTCACCAAGCTCCAACTGCTTCCACATATCCTTCTTCTCTCAAGCTTCTCTCTAGAGAATGGGCATAGGCTTATGAATGAGGGAAAAGAGAAAGAATAAGGAATTTTGGCTCAAAAATCACAATGTGGCTGCAAATTCTTGGGGCAAGGGGGGAAAGTGAAATGGGCAGAGTTTCACGGTTCTTATGTTTCTGCTTGGAATGAGACCCCAAGACCTCCTTTTATATGAAAAAAGAATGGTTATTCAGTTGGGTGACAGGCTATAGATGGTGAATTGGTTGGGAAACCACCCAATAGCCTGTAATCTCAACAAACTCCTTGCAACTTTTGTGGGCATACGTGGGCTGTAATGTTGCAGCTAGTATACATACGTAGGCAGTAGTGGGGCAGGGTGCATACAACTTCAAAAATAGTGTTTTTAAGAAGAGTTCCTTAGTGATGGCTTGGCAAAAATATCAAGTAAGATGGATTGATGCCAGGTATGCATGTATGGTGAAATTTAGGGTTATAACAACATGAACGATGGCTGCCAACTCCAAATCATGAGTGGCATAGTTCTTTTCGTGCTCTTTCAGCTTCCTGGACTCATAACATATTACAAATCCATTCTGGTTTAGGACTCCTCCCAACCCTTCTTTGCATGCATTTGTACATACTACAAAATCTTCATTTGGATCTGCAATCCTCAGGATTGGAGCACTAGTTAATAGTTTCTTTAATCGTTGGAAGCTTCTCTCACATTCTTCTGTCCACTGAAACATTTTCTCCTTCCTTTGCATGGAAGTGATAGGGTGAGATATCCTTGAGAATCCCTCAATGAAACTTCTATAATAGCCATCTAGACCCATAAAGGATATGACTTCTGACACATTCTTTGGCATTGACCATTCTCTGATGGCCTCAATCTTCTCAGGATCCACGACTATTCCATCCTCTAAAATGAGATGCCCCAAGTAATGGATCTTCTTTTGATAAAACGAGCACTTGATTAGTTTTGCATACAACATGTGTTATCTTAGCACCTGCAACACCATCTTCAGATGATGTTCATTCTCTTCCTCTAGCTTGGAATACACCAGGATTTCATCCAAAAAGACTATGACAAACTTGTCTAGATAGTCTCTGAATACACCATTCATTAGGCACATAAAAACAACAGGTGCATTTGATAGCCAAAACAACACCACTGTGAATTCATAATGACCATACCTTGTTCTAAAGGTGGTCTTGCTGATGTCTTCATCCTTTATTCTTACCTGGTGATATCTTGATCTAAGATCTATTTTCAAAAATATCTTAGCATCCTTCAACTAATCAAAGAGATCATCGATCCTTGGGAGAGGATACTTGTTCTTAACAGTCACTTTTTTCAACTGTTTGAAATCGATACACAATCTCAATGTCCCATCCTTCTTCTTCACGAATAGGACTGGGGCTCCACAAGGTGACACACTTGGGCATATATACCCCTTCTTCAAAGGCTCTTCAAGCTGCAATTGTAGTTCTTTCAACTCTGTTGTACTCATTCTGTAAGGAGCTTTTGATACTGGAGCTACTCCAGGCATCAAGTTTATCAAAAAGTCAATATCTTTTTTCAAGGGTAGTCTGGGTACCTCTTGGAATACATCTTCAAAATCTTTTAATATTGCATGGTCTTCAGTACTTGACACCTTATCCTTAGGTGCTTCCTCCATGTGGGCTACAAATATTTAACAACCTTTCCTGCAACACTTCTTCAGCTGCATTGCTAAGATTTCTCTAACAATAACAGCTCTGGGAATTCTTTGGATTGTTTTCTGATTCCCTTCCTCATCCGGGCAAGTGAATGCCTTGTTACGAAAGTCTAATATGGCATGGTGTTGGTCCAACCAATCCATCCCAATTAGACAGTCATAGGAACCTAAAGGTAAAATGTTCAATTCAACTCTCGTGCTCAGTCCGTTCATGTCCACTAGACAGGACTTAACCAATTTTGCAACCTTTCTCTTGGTTCCCATAGCCAACTGAACTAACCAAGATTTTCTATGTTTTCTTCTCGACAATTGCAAACTTTCCACCACTCTATGATCTAAAAATAGAAGGTTGACTTGTTATGCTATGCAAGCACCCCTACTTCATTAAAATAAACTTTACAGGACCTTGCTTCATGTGTATAAATATATGCAATATAAACTTATGTGTTAAGTTCATGCTTCTTCCTTTAAATGTTTATGTAAGAGGAAATGTTCTTGTGAATGGTTAAATATGTACTTCAAATAAATACACAACAATAATACTTGCAGCAAATAAACCATCAAACACACAACAAGAACAACATGATAAATGATTTTACCCCCCTCCGGGCTACATCTCCTTGAGCCTCCATAATGGACTTGGCTCTCTAGGATTAATTAGTCAAAAGTTCTTTTACAAGTTGTTGCTCAACTCCAATGGAAAAACAGACTGTACCATTGAGATAAAAACACATAAAAACCCCAAAAATGACTAATAAAACTATGAAAACGGATCATGGCTCATCCGGGCATAACCTCTTCTACATGTGGCCATAAGCTTCCCTGAGCTTCTCTTTGGAAAAAACACCTGTAAAAGTCCTTAACAGCCTCTGAAACCTATCCCAATGTGTTCAGAGCATATCGATTAGCCAAAAATGAGGGCTTCAAGCTCTCTAGAGATTCCTGAAACTTCAATGGTGAAACACTTGTAGAAGAAGTATTCAATCACAGAAAACAAACATAGGCTCACCAAACCATGTCCTCCATCAATGAGGGCTTCAAGCTCCCTAGAGCTTCCTGAAACTTCAATGGTGAAACACTTGTAGAATAAGTCTTCAAATTTCCTTGAAAACAGCACCAATGGATCCATCACATCCAAAAACCCCTAGCTGGGCTTTTACGGCACCTCAAACGGCCAACAGATGAAGAAGTTAGGCCTCCTCCATTTTCCTCCTTCCACTTTGCTGGAACTGGTTCTACAAAACGCACCTCTGTGTGCATGAACCAAGAACACACTCCCAAAACGTGTTAAAACCTGGCACCGGGCACAACTGCACCAACTATGCAAACCGTAGAACGGTTAGGGCGCCTCCAGCCCCTAACCGCCTCGACACCTGGGCACATGGTGGCATAAAACCTCGGGCTGGGCGAAAAGGTGGTGAAGGTCGTTTTAAAAACTGTGGAACCAACCAACACACTCCAAAAAATGGGCACATGGCACAATATATATGACCGAGGGTTAACAAACCCCGCGCACCAACCCACGCGTAATAACATTAGGTCATATAACATAAACGTGGCATAAAAAAATAAACCGCGCGCATTTGCAATACATGGTTATATGTGGTAACGGAACCACGGGTTATTCAAACCCCACACCAAACATCCGCGCCAATGGTACACGCATACCTATATTCTCCATGGTCACATGTCCATGCAAATTTCCACGGGCTGGGGCTAAGCCCCGGCCCGACCCCCTGCCCTCATTACAATTTCATTAATTCAAATATATTCATTTACATATATGTAATAAGAACCAATGGGTGGCCCAATGGTCAGGCAGTCGGGTGAAGGCATGGGCTATGTGGGAGTTCCAGGGGTCGAACCCCGTGGACTCCACCATAAAATTTTACAAAACCATATATAAACCAAATAATGAGTGACACGTGGCGCCATCTGATTACGCCACGTGTCCTCATACCATTTGCCCAAAATATGACACGTGTCGGAATCCAATTCACCAGTAACCAACCATTAAACGTGTACCACATCATCACCATGTGTAAGTCGTACCCTACCACGTCAGCATGTACGGACCTTCCACGTGTCCTGTATGGACAGGTACAGTCAACATCAAATTTTTGCCTGTTTGGCTCGGCGAACAGATCACAATATCTTCTCCATATGGAATCCGTTTGAGAAAGTAAATATACTTCCAGAATCAGGAAGAAGAGACGGACACAATGGCACCATTTTCATCGCATTTCAGACACTTTGAAAATTGAGCAAAATTTTGCCCCCTGGTCCAGATTTTGATCACACCTTCCCACTAAAAGGATTTTGGACCCACAAAAGCTTATGATCATCAATCTGCTTTCAAGTTATATCAAAATATTTTTGACAATCACCTGAATACTCTGACATGCCATGCACTGCAACTGACTATGTCCTTCAACCACTGCTCTCTGGCTGCTGTTGACCCACTGCTCTCTCTGTGCTTGGAAGACTGCCAAACTTCCCACTGAGAATCAAGTCCCTCTTTCAAAATCTTTGAAGTCAACATAATCATCTCTCTAATGGCTGCAAAAACTTCCTGCGACATCTTGTCACAAGCCAAGAAAACCATCAATCTTGAAAACAAATTATACAAGATTGAAAATGATGCCAACAAAATCTTTTGTTCTTCAAACAAACTGTCGCATCTCGTACTTTATCAAAGAACATGGAATTTTCAAAATCAAATTTCAAGTCAATAAACACCATCGACTAAACACAAGTCGAACAACACGATCGACACAACATAGTCGTCAGAAAATCATCAACACCAGTCAAGACTCATTGAAACATCAACCTTCCCAAACTGACAAGTCGACAATCATGATACACAGTCATGTCACAATCATGAATCACTCATGATGAACCATCACCAGGTTCAATGATTACACATACATAAAAACAAATGCATGTTCATGACTCTTCAACTCTCCTTCCCGTACAAACATAAGTACATCCCCAAAACATATGGAAGAGTTGAATACGAAAAATATAAATGGCTGCAACTTATCATGCTTCCCATAAATGCACACATAACACTGAAAAATGCATTTACAACAGAAAAACTCAAGCCTCACTTGCTCAAGAAATCCAACCATTTCTTACCAAGCCAACTCAACGGTGACTTTTTCTGCTGGACATTGTCATCTTGTGAATCATCTTGACTCACGTCGATGATGGAATATCCACTTCCATTCTTTCCAGTCTTCTTATCCAATTTCTTCTGAGGCTGTGGATGAATAGTTGGATGCAACGTCCAACATTGGTCAACAAGATGACCCCGCTTCTGACAATGAGTGCAAACCTTTTTCATCCTCCTTTCACGCTGCCTTTTCTTAGACAATTTCCTGAAAGCAGTTAATCTTTTCCAACACTTTGAAACATTATGGTTATACAAACCACAATATGTACAAGGATTCTTTCTTCCAAATTTATCATGCTTAACCTAATCAAATGCAACTGAATGATAAGTAGAATTATACCTTGAACATTCACCTTTATTGCCTCTTTGAGGAGGTGAAGCTGAAGAGTTACAAGCTCTCCTTTGAAGACCATCAATAGTGTTCTTGTCCTCATCACTGTCATAACTCTTTTGTTTCTCATATTCGCATTCATCTTGAATGCAAGCCTTGCATGCTGGAGGGATTCAACTTTCAATAAAAGTTCTTGAACTTTCACCTTTATAGCCTTCCCAAGGAGGTGAAATCAAAACTAAATTTATCCTTGGAACCTTTTCCCTTGTCTCCTTGACTTTGGAATTTGTTCCATCTCGTTGTTCATATCCAAGACCACAAAACTTAGGTCTCTCTTCAACAATAATAGGCACAATAATGCCTTGTGCATGCTTGCCCAAACCTTTACCTTCATAGCCCATTTTAAACAACAACTTGGACCCTATTCCTCTTGTGTGACTTTCAAAACAACCAAAACATTCATCTTTAGAGGAATTAGAAGATAAACTAACATTGCATACCTTATGTTCATGCATGTATGTGGTAAGGGTTTCCTTTGCCTCATGGAGTTGAATCTCCATCTCATGCAACCTTTGAAAAAGCTAGTCTTTCTCCTGCTTCATGGCCATCAACTGCTCTTCAAGGGAAATGTTCTTATTCCTGTCTTCATACATCTCTTTCATCAAATCTCTCATGAGTATAATTTCTTCTTTAGATAATGAAAATGTATGAGAACTATCAATACTTGAAGCTTCTTCCATCCTTGCAAGATATCAAACTTCAACACAAAACTTTGCAAAAAAACCAATAGCTAAATCTTCAAGATATCAATGGCAAACACATGAGCAAAAGAAACTATGCTCTAATACCACCTGATCTGAAAATAGAAGGCTGAATTGTTATGCTATGCAAGCACCCCTACTTCATTAAAATAAACTTTACAGAACCTTGCTTCATGTGTATAAATATATGCAATATAAACTTATGTGTTAAGTTCATGCTTCTTCCTTTAAATGTTTATGTAAGAGGAAATGTTCTTGTGAATGGTTAAATATGTACT
>JZKD02S1170081.1:0-12719 GCA_000966675.3 Picea glauca
TCTTACTGTATATTCATATTTATGTAACTTCTCTTTTGCAGGTTACTCATTCGTATTATATTTCAATTATAGATGTCTTTCTTTTAATTGTGTTGTATATATATATATATATATATATATATATATATATATTATCCTTTGATTACTTAGACTGTGCTTATTTAATTGTGTTCCAGGTATATATATTTTCCTTTCTGATTACAAAAACTATGTTTTAAAGTGTGTGTATCTTCTCTACAGGTTGATCATTTAAAAATTGTGCATATCAATCATTCATAATCCATTAGATTGTGTTTTAAGCTAAATCCTACAAGCCTATGTAATCATTACATCTGTGTAGAGACATTTCCAGTTTAAGTGCGACAACATATTTTCCAATTTTGAATCCTTTTGAGTAATTAGTTCATATGTTTAATTTGGTTGCAAGAACATGTGTTCAATGTATTGATATCCCCTTAATGGAAAAGTCTCCAATAGATTGTTTTGTTTCTAATTTACCTTTTTCTATAGAAATCAATGAATTGTAAATTGAAACAACAATGTTGATCCTTAGGATAGATTACTCTTTTTCTTGCTCAATTCACTTTCCAGATCTCATTCTGGTATGGGTTTTCGATTTTTCCTTTGTACTGATTTCCACATATTAATTTTCTCTTACCTTAAATTTTCCAATACCTTTAAATCACCAACGGATAGATTAATGACCTAACGCGCGAGACATGATCACTCCATGTCGGGTTTATTTCTTAGGTGACAAACTGTTCTAGTTAATTTAATCTATTTAATATCATGTTGTCGGAATTAGATTAGACTGCTAGATTAGAGCTCTAGACCTACACATACAGTGCTATCACCTCGAAGCTTATGAGCCCTAGGTTGACAATTTAATGTCGAAATACATAGCATATATCTCACTTGACATTTTTTGCATCATTGTTGAGGAGGTGCTAAAGAGATTAGAACTTAGGTAGGTTGTCTTTAATTACACAACAAGGGGGAGGAAAAAATTTAAGATGAAATGTAAGAACTTGAGAATCCATTTTAATGGGTTGCTCCAAATCCTTGTTGTTTCCTTTCTGCAAGACTGTTTACATTTTTTGCAAATTTATTTACTTTTCTTAGTGTGATTACTTTCTTGCAATTGTGTTTTGTTTTTGAAAAGTGAACTCTTGTGAAAATATAACCCGGTGACAATAAGGTCTAAGGTAGCATCATGAGTTCAATTTTTCTTTAAGTAGTGTGGTTTAGGTTTTGCAATTAATTTCATTTCATTTTTTTTTCAATAGTGTTAAATTTCAGTTATTATTTCATTGGGTGTTGTAAGAACCCCATATACTCACCCATGTGTGAGATAAGACTCATAAACCAACAAAATGAATGCAAAAATGATAAGCTTGGAATAACTCTCTCAAATCCTAGTAGCAATCGAGATTTCTCCTTCTCAAGAAGAACATATTTTGGCAACATCCAAAAAATGATCTATCTCTTCGGATATACTAGAGGGACCAAAGTTCCCTGAGCTACAAAAAGTTTCTCCTTGCCAAAATACGGAGGAAGCTGAAAAATTAGGGACTACATATGCTAGAGAGAAATTTTTAAGACCTGAGACTGAGGAGTTCTCAACATGTATATCAACAAATCCTTCATGTACTAAAGAAATCAATCATCCAGAAGAGGAGTATATGCATAGAGATCACATAGAAAATTGGTTCCAAGAGGTAATCATGCCACAATGCCATTTTCTTCTTCGACACTTCTTGTTGCCAAATCAAATAAGTCGGTTAGTTCCACATATCCAGGTAATCACTACGGTAAATTTTTCATATGTGGAGATGGGTATGTTTCTTATCTTTATTTGCACATGGTTACATTGGAAAAGTTCTTACAATTGAAAAAATATTTTCCTTTCTTCTTAGGTAGAGTAGGATAATAAATAAAAGTTGCATGTTGTTAGTTTAGCTGAAAGTCTGATGCAACCTCTTTTTACATTTTCTTTTTAATAAAATAACTATGAGATACATGTGCATGTGACATGATCTCATTGATCTCATCAAACCTAGAGGCTACTAGTACAATCCATCCAAATACCAGAGTGGGTGAGTAAAGTATTTTTATAAAAGAGTAGCAAGAAGGTCTACCCGACGGTTAAACCATGGACACATCAATTTAATTTCAATGGAATAATATGAGTAGGAACTACATATATATTTTTGTTATTTTCCAATGGTTCCATCCACTACACATTAAAATGCTCACATCTTTGGACCGGTTACACTTACTTAAGTATCCCTTACATCAGGAAAATATGTAAAGGTTATATATATATATAAAATAAAATCATCCTCCGACCCATATACCATCCTAGTCCAGAAAAATGTTTTCATAGTTGACTCCCCATCTTCTTGCAAAAAGAAACATTCATATACAAATCTTAAAGGTGAGGGTAAGGACTAGTCTCCACTATAAAAAGGGTGTAAGAGGCTAACCCGTGGAGATATTGAATAGGTCTGTTGGTAGCGAGTATCGGCCTATGGTATGACTAGGTAAACCCGTAGGAGTAATGAACAGGCTTGCTGGCAGCGGGGCATTCTACTTGGCGAGGATGATGACTTAAAAATAATAAATGATAATTCTTTGATTTTAAAACTTGTCTTGATGTATGGAACTACTTGTGGGTATCACTGAAAGGGAGTATGCATGGTTAATTAAAAGTAAATGAACTCCATTCACTTGCCATTAGGATCTAACCTAAAGATGATATTAAGACCCTCTTGTCTAATTCTTTCTAACTATATGTGATATTTTTTGTCTTACACGTGGGGCCTTGCTCTTAACCGTTTTTCTAGGCTAACATGTGAAATTTACCTATACACTCAGAAGCCATAAATCTTAGGATATTGGAAGTATTGATTGGTTTCCTATATGTTTGATTGAGAAGTGTTACAATGCTTAGATGTGGGGGAAGGGATAAATGTTGTTCATTCATTTAGCAAGTCTATTTGAAAGGGACATATAATTTATGTCATAAAGAGACACATTATGAAACTTCTTTCTACACAACACTACAGGATGTCATTTCATTTATTGTTAATACTTGCATATTAGCTAATTAACTATATATTATTATTATAATCTTATGATGACGAGCTTGTTTGTTCCATCATAGTTTCAATTTCTGATGAAAAGGAGGACTGATTAAGGTATTTTGTTCTTTTTTGCAGTTACATGACAAAGGAAACCAAGATGATTAATTCATTCCAGCCTTGCATTCACCTTGTAAGACATGATCCTTACAATCCAATGACTTCGAAAATTACAAGCTTTTTGCTGACTGTTGTGTAATTTTCAAACCAGATGGAGTGTCAGATGGAGTGATGGATGAGGTACTATAACAAATACTGTAACATGTAAGGGTGATTTACAACACTTCAGGTAAATATCAATTGGATCCAACATGGTTTAACATATAATTTGGGATCATATGGTTTAAATATAATTTAACACATACAAATTATTTATGCATGATAAATATCTTAATCATAATGTCCAAGCATTTGACTTGAACATTGATCAAATCATTTCAAGAATCACCATAGTGATTTTAAAGGAAGAATGCATAATCATTAATGAAGGTGTTCCTTTTCTCTCATTAATCCCAAGTAACCCACAATTTGATAAACATGTGCTTGCATTTCCGATTTAGGAAAACATGATACTTTGCATCCCCTCTTTTTTTACTCTACATTTCGTCTTTTTTTCCTTTCCACCATGTCAAACCACCTCGAAGCATCATAAGAGGCCTAAACAAAAGTCTCCAAGACATGAGGAATAAGACCCTAAAGCTTAATCCATCTCCTATCTCAAGATCATCTCACTACCTCAGCAGTATAGTTATGTTTTGGCAATCCATTTTTCTATGCAAAGGAACTTGCAAAACCTCAAGCATGGGAGAAATGTTGACTCCATGTTTTACCTAATTTTTTCTTTCTATAAGTATCTCTTTGAACATAATGATTATACATTTTGAGCTTATTATCATATTATTATCATCATAACTATATGGGACATGAATCAAGCATGTGTTGATCTTATTTGTCGCTTAATGTGAAGTTTATATTTAATTCAATGAATGTAAATGTTTAATACTCGTTATTTTTTATTAAATAGGAAAAAGGTGCGACCCACACTTTCATCTGGACCTCCATCCGGACCTTCATCTGACCCTCATTACTGAACTCAGAGTGCAACATATTTGTTCATTAGCATACCTGTGGGCATTTTCGGGCAAAACCAGAACATGGGTTTTTTACCCATTATCGTCCTCTTGCTATGGCTCCCACTATATTTTGATTTAGACAGATGAAAATAGCTCCTATATTTGAGCTACGATTTTAAGAAATCATAGTCTATTAATATCATAGTTAAACATGTTTTTTGGTTTTGAGAGAGATTCGACCCTTTCAGTGGTCGACCTCTCAGACTCTATATATACCTGAAGCGATAGGACACAACATAAAGATGTCTATGATGAGATAATTGTTGTACATTGTTAAAATGTGTCACTGTTATGTATTTCTGATTTTAATATAATATGAGTTGATGTGTTGAAAATCGTGTATGTTTTATAAGTTGGAGTACCACAACTACTTGGGGGGCCCACCAATAGTCTTCATTTTTATCCTTTTGTATATTCAAATTTATGTAACTTCTCTTTTGCAGGTTAGTCATTTGTACTATGTTTCAATTATAGATGTATTTTTTTAAACTTTGTTGTAAACACACACACACACACACACACATATATATATTATCCTTTGATTACTTAGACTATGATTATTTAACTATGTTCTAGGTATATATATTTTCCTTTTTGATTACAGAATCTATGTTTTAAAGTGTGTTTATCTCCTTTTCAAGTTGATCATTTAAAAATTGCGCATATCAATTATTCATAATCCATTAGATTGTGTTTTAAGCTAACTCCTACAGGACTATGTAATCATTACATCTCTGTAGAGACATTTCTAGTTTAAGTGCGACACCATATTTTCTGATTTTGAATCCTTTTGAGTAATTAGTTCATAGGTTTAATTTGGTTGCAAGAACATGTGTTCAATGCATTGACATTCCCTTGATGGCAAAGTCTTCAGTAGATTGTTTTGTTTCTACTTTACATTTTTCTATAGAAATCAATGAATTGTAAATTGAAAGCATAATGTTGATCCTTAGGATAGATTACTCTTTTTCTTTCTCAATTCACTTTCCAGACCTCATTCCCGTACCGATTTTTTATTTTTCCCTTTTACTGATTTACGCATCTTAGTTTTCTCGCACCTTAAATTTTCCAATAGCTTTAAATCACTAATGGAGAGATTAATGACCTAACTCGCGAGATATGATCACTCCATGTCGGGTTTCTTCCTTAGGTGACGAGTTGTTCTAGCTAATTTAATCTCTTTAATATTGTGTTGTCGACATTATATTAGACTGCTTGATTAGAGCTCTAGACCTGCACATACAGTGCTAGCACATGGAATCTTACGAGCCTTGGGTTGACAATTTAATGTCAAAATAGATAGAATATATCTCAATTGACACCCAACACTTGGTTCCACATTTCCATGTAACCACAAAAGTAGGTTAGTTACAATAGATATGCGGGCTAGGTGCGAAAATCCAGGTCGGCGCTTGGCCACATGGGAGCCACGTGACCAAGACCTCCACCCTTGGTGGTGCTAATGGCACTAAAAGTGCGACAAAATGCCTAATTTTTTGGGATGCACGTGTGTGATGATTTTTTGGTACGAAAAACAAACAGAGGCTAGGTTTAGACATTCTGGGTGCATTTTGGTGAGTAGAGACAATAAAGAATTGGGAGAAGCTTCCAGGGAGTGATTCCAACTCAGTTTTTGGCCAAACCAGGTGTAGGAAGAGCCCAACTAGGGGATTTTGGACGTTTTAGAGCCATTGAATCCATCCATTTCTCATTCTTAGCATTGTAAATATCTTATTTTGACACTTTGAGTATTAATGAAAATGATCCATTGGAAGTTGGACCAGGAGATGTAGCCCAAGAGAGGGGTGAAATCCTTTATCATATTGTTGTGTTAATATGTTTATTTTGATGGGTGTTTATGGATATTTATGTTTCTCATGATTAAGTAGAAACTCATTAATTTTTATGTTTTAGTAACTTGATCCTATTACCCAAGCACATACAATTTCACTTGCAATTTTAAAGAGACTCAAGCCTTTTCATTTTTAGATCATTCAACAAGGGATTTTTTACAACGTTTTTTGAAAGCATAGAGGAGAAAGAAGAAGCTTTGAAAAAGTACCATGTGTCTTCAACTCATCGTTTCTGCACTTGTGATTTTAGAGAGAGTAGTTCAGCTTAGGAAAAAAAGACTTTACAGTAAGTGCTAGTATGGATCCAATATACTCATTCACTTCAAAAATAGTTTTGGAATGAAGAAACCCTAACAAAAATAGAAAATAAGTTAGGGAACTATCCCAAAACATCTAAAATCACCACTACATGTAAGCACACTGCATATGCTAGAATATGTGTCTATATGAACCTCTAAAATCACCACTAAATGTAACCACACTACATATGCTATAATATGTGTCTATATGAATGTATTTGTCATCCTTCAAGAATCAATCTTTATTATCTTCCAAAACACAAAGTGGAATGAAATCCTAGACTATGAGTGTATCTCTTTTCAATGTAAGAAATTCCATGATCATGGACACCTATTTAGTGACTATTTATTGAATGCTATAGTAATTCCTAGAAAACATGAAGAAAATGCAGACATGGAGACTTGTCATGGAGACTTTTTTCAAAGTCCTTAGAAAATGAAAATCAAGAAAAAAAACATATCAACTTGTGGACCAATAGTACACCCAAAGTGACCAACAATTTCTAGTCATTATCCTTCAAACATGAATACCCTAAGCTAAAACTTGATGGATGTAAGTGAGGAGGTACAACCATCTCCCAAACCCACATAGGAGGATCCAAAATGAAGGAAAAATGATACAACAACAAAATCAATAGAAAGATAATATATAGTCCAACGAAAAGAATCTATAGCCCAAGAAAAGTTGGAAATGGAATGAGATGAGGAGGATAAGACTAACCAAGAGGAGGAAGAACAATAGCCAACCCGTGAAATCAAAATGAAAAAAGTATATGTACTAGCACTCATTGACATGTATGGGAAGAACATCTAACTAATCTATGGGAAGAAGATATGGAACTCTTAAGGAACTAATGAAAGGTAAAGCCAAAGCATGCTTATCCTCCCAAATTCAAGGACAAACAATTGGACTTGGCATGCAAACCATCCATCTTAAATCAATGAATAAAATGGGAGGGTTTAGAAAAGACAATAGATAGAAAATGTAGAAAGCAAAAGATACATGAATAAAGTGCCCATTGTTAAATTTGAAAAATGTCATATTTATCTAGGACAAGTAACTTCTCACTCAAACCAAAGTTTAATAATGAAAATCACGTCATGGAATATCAAGAGAGTCAATGGGAAAGGATTATTCAACAAATAAAATTTGTTTGAAACACTGTGAAGGAAATGGCTTCTCAATGTTGAAAGGGATGTGAATTGGTAGCAACCAACACTAAAGGATTCTTTGGAGATCTAGTCATTCTATGGAATGTGCATGTGATGATGGATTTAATAAATATCATAGAAACGAGTAGTACCATTATAGGAAACTTCAAGCGTATTGGATGAAGTCGAAATTATCACCAATGTATATGGCTCTAACATCATGGAAAATTAACTAGAGTTCTATGAATTACTATAGAACTTGGGAATATATCAAGAAGAGAAGCCATGGATTAAGGGGAATTTTAAGATGATCACATCTCAAACGAATAAAAGAGGAGGCATAAGGTGCCTAAAACGACACAATATTATTCAAAGACACCATTTCTAGGTGACTAATGGTGGATAATGAATGTTATACTTAGAATAATAAAAGAGTTGGAGCACATTATATTATAGAAATACTGATCTTATTTCTAGTTTTACAATCCCTAATGACATCAAGATAAGTGTTTGAATCCAAAATTCTACCTGGTGCAAGATATAATCACTAGCCATTTCATGGAGAATCTTGGGTTCTATTAAGACAACATCCTTTTGATTTGAGACATTTTTGTTGGACCACCCAAAATTTAAAGAAAACATTAAACTGTGTTGGAAGGAGGGGGATCTGGAAAAGGGAACATTTATGTACATCATCTTTAATAGATATTAATGAATCTAAAGTCCAAACCCCAAACAAATAACAAAGAAGTGTTTGGAAAAATATTTGGAGAAACAAGTGGAGGAAGTGCTAGTAGTGATCATCAAAGGAAGAGGAACGAGGAGCTTTCATAGAGGGAGGAGATTCTCAAGGATTGGATGGATGCTAAAGAGTAGGAAGAAGAAACACTCTATATAAAAAACAAAATGAGAATTAGGTGGCTCTAAGAGTGTGATAGTATCTTAAGTTCTGCCATAACTCTATGTTAATTCAAAAACATAAAACAAATCTTTGAAAAATGCTCAACTCAAAAATCTAGAGGGTCCTGGTAACATAGAAAATGAACTTGAATGATATTACAATAAGTAGAAAGACAAGAAGACAGAAGATCTATATACAAAATCATCCCCAAGTTGGTTAGCCTAGATAAAATTGTGATTTTGATGAGAGGAATCACTCTACAACAAGTAGAAATAATATTAATGGAGATGGCATAAGGAAAATATCTAAGCCCAAATGGTTGTACCATATATTTCTTCCAAAATTGTTGTTCATTGGGGAAAAATTTTTTTAGAATGTAGTTAATGATTATAGAGATATTAAAGGAATTATGAAGATCTCAACTTCACCTTCCTTAAACGTATTCCCAAGGAAGAGAGAGATAACACTCCAAACAAATTCATTTCATTGTGAAATATCGTATATAAAATCACAATCACCTGAAAATTCATTGCAAACATATTAAATTCTAGCATGTTGCATGTGGCCTCTCATGAATAGGAAAGATACATGGAAGGAAGATACATTGTTGATGGAATCAGTGTAGGACTTGACGTTATTCACTCCCTAAATCAACCAAAATTTTAGGTATGTTAATCAAGATTGACATGTAAAAACCCTTTGATCATATTACTTGGGATTTTCTAGTGTAAATGATATTTTATTTTGGCATCTATCCCACTTAGATGTGTTGGATTAAACAATTGGCTTCCTCATATTTTTTCTTTGTCTTAGTTAATGGATCCACTTATTCAACCTTCGACCCTTCTTTTAGAAGTAGATATCTTTACCCTCTATCAACTTTCTTATGTATCCTTATGGATGAAGGATTTGGGAGAAGTATGATTTAAGTGATTAATGGTGGCAATATTAAAATTTCTTTGTATCATCAATCCTTTAGATCCCATCTCCCATTTATAACTTTTGGATAAAAACTTCTTGATGTGTCAATTTTCAACCAATGAATCTCTACCCTCAAAGCCATCTTAGACTACATTGTTTTAGCCAATATGGTATTATTGTTAAACAACCAAAATAACTCATCTTTTTCTTCAATACCCCTTTGATCTCTTAGCACATTATTGTAATAATATTGGGATTCCAAAATGGATTTCTCTTCTCAAAGTATTTACAGGATTCCCTCATTCAAAGTGTAATGAAAAACATTTCATGTGAAGTCTTGTTTCCAAGTTAGGTATCAAGCTAAGTTCCCACACTTTTAGATCTTTTATCATTCCATGTAGAGTAACCTTGTTCACTTCTATTTTGTAGTGCATGTCTATGTACCTTTTCCTCCAAGATTCCAAAATCCGTCAAAGGTATTCTAAGATCCTTTCTTAAGGAGGGGGGCATTAAAACAAATAATGTGAGTGATAGTGTCCTGGAACAAAGTCTTCCTTACCAAAACATGTAGGAGGGTTGGGAGTGTTATGGCAATATTTTATGCAAATCCCTCCACATGATCTCAAAATATTGAGTAACTATGAAAGAATTTGTGACCTAGGTAGAGACTTCCCTCCTTTTAGTGATCAAAGAGGTCCACCAAAAGGGATGTTGACCTCAACTAATCAAATAGCAAGTTTAGTTTCCAATCCTACCACCCTTGTCTTGATCACCCAATGGTTGGTCTAGGTCAAAGAATGAAAGAGGTTATGATGGCGTTTGTTTTACCTTCCTTTTAAACATATATATAACAACTTTGAAGCCAAATAATGAAATAATGATCTCTTTAGGACATTGGACAAGTTAGTTAGCTATGGTTGTTGTGAATTCCAAAAGGATATTCTAACAAAAATAAGTGTTTTGTGACAATAGAAATATAAAGTACTCATAAATACCACATTTGACAATTAAAAGTAAGCATTAAACCAATATAATACTATCCAATTGTTGGACGTGATTTTTGAGTGAATTAATCCACCTTTAGATCATTGTATGCAACAAATTAATGTAGTTTTAGATGGTTGTAGAAAAAAAAATTAAGAGTAGAAATAAATATTCCAAGTTTGATAAGGTTAGAGTTAGTGTAGTTAGTAGAATGCTTCAAATTTTTTAGAGAGAGTTGTATCAATAAATTCACCACAAGAGTTGCTTCAAGATTAGTTCCTTTATAGGGTTATAGAGTCTCAAATGAAACCAATATCAAAGGTTGATCTACTTGAAAAAGATGTAGGATATAAACCCTAAGGTGCAAACACATTTGGGCCTTAGGCCTTAGATCTTGAGGAGAAGGACATCTAGGGTGTAAACACATTTGGGCCCTATAAATTATCTCTCCATTCTGGTAGCTTCAAATAGGTCAGAGATCAAATGTCTAGGGATAAAATCCTAAATTTCTATCACTTTATGGATTTAGGGTTATAACCCTAGCAAGGACAATTAACCAACTCTTGAAAATTGTAACCTTTTGAGAGGAAGAAACACTTATGTTCCTCTCTTAAGGTTTCAATAAACAAGACTTCTTGCAACAAAATAACAATTTCATCATAAGCATCAATAGCATAAACAAGAATTACATAAATTTACTTACTCCAGACAAGAAACCAAGAGAATTTAACCCTCATTGCAGACTATGGAAACCATAAACCATAAACCATAAACCCATTTTCCCTTTTCCCCACTCGACTAGGGAATATAAGGTGACCACCTTGAGGTGCAAAAGGGAAACTAATTCAATGAAATAGGGAAACTGACATAATTTCCCAAACCAACGATCCATTATTTAAATTCAACCAAAAATCCTCATCCACATCCCCAACAAAAGAAGGAGAAACATGTGCCTAATGGTGATGATGGTTGCTTGGATGTGATGATCCTTGGTTCACTTGTACTTTTAAAGGTGAATGTGAGGAGTTGTTGGGCTGCCATGTGTGTACATGCGTGTTATAATCATGGTCATGATCATGTTCATCATCATGGTCAAGATCATATTCTCCATTGCAAGCCACAAAACATGGTCTCCTTTAGTTACCCCTAGGCACGGGGAGTGGTAACATGGAGTAAGGAATTTTCTCTAAAACAAAAGTTATTGTTAGGGAAAACCTAGTGGCTATGGATAAATAGTAATGGATAACTATGGATGGGTGCATATTTTATCCATTGCAATGGATGGTCATGTTGAATTCCTCTATTTTTAAACTATGTTACAAATAAATGGTATTTAAACTCACCATAGTACTTGTAATCATGAGAAATTAGTTGGCGTGGAGAATTCATCCTATTTTTTTAGTATCCAACTCGATCATTACTTATCAAAGATTCACATTTATTTTATTATGTGTCATATTTTATGGTTGCATTCCATACTTTGTTTCCTACATGTTAATATGACATTACAAATGTAACGACCTCCTCGTTATGACAACAACTCTGATAACAGGTGCAATTTTTTTTTTTTTTTTGTTTAAGGTGTGTGCGCGCGTGTATAAGTAACAGACACACTTGACTCTACGTCACCACCCGACAACTATCAATACGCAACCACGAAGTTCATCACAATGAAGGCTGAAGGCACACCATGAGTAACTGCACGCAATAAACGACCCTAGACACCAGGCGCACACCGCTAACACTTAACGACATACTGGGTTATGCACGGTACAAACATAGAGGAAAGAATCCATAGTAGTATATCTTACTATTTCTGCACAGGAAAGCAGGGCGTTTAATCTTAGTTCTTTGCTCCAGATAGAGAGAAGGTCAGATATGCTCCTGGCCGACTGCTCAGGCAGAAACTATTAAACTCCGCCAGGTGTGTCACAAGAGTGGAAATATTGCCTTTAAAGGTCCCGAGACTCTTGATACGGCACTGTATTCTTTACACGAAAAATCACCCATAGACCTATCTCCTAAGGCTACCTGGGGGTGTCTACCTCTCGCCCGACCCATCTCGACCAAACACACAAAGTTTTACAACCCAACACAATCTTAAATTAACAAGGGACTCCCACCTATGTGAGTCTTAAAGTCATTCCATTGCACAACTCTAGATCATAAATCCTCATCAAGGTACCCTCTAAAACACATTCAAGGGACCCCTAGGTACAAGACTGAACTTCGACTGGTTTAACATCTAACAAGATAAAAAGTCGTCAATTGTAATCATAAATATAATGAATGGTTGTAAGTGTATTTTAACACAATAAGTAACAATTAATCTT
>JZKD02S1170158.1:0-12718 GCA_000966675.3 Picea glauca
AGAGAGAGAGAGAGAGAGAGAGAGAGAGAGAGAGAGAGAGATTACAGGATGTTACAATTTCCTCCTTCAATCTCATTCTCAATAGGTCTTTTGGTCAAGGAGAAGGACGCATAAAGAGCATCATGTGCATTGTAAGGAGGGATTGCCATAATGAAAATACTGAGCGCCATTCGAAGTTGGTTTTCCCATTTGGGTTTCCAGGGTAAATTTTGAGTTCATTGTGATTCATTTTCCTCTATGGTTGAGTATGTTTCTATGTTAACTTGTTTTATGGTTTATGGAAGCTACTACTTGGATTTTAATGGATGCTCTATTGATTTTTAATAGTTTTTTAGTAGTTAATGAGCTGAGAACCTAGTTATTTCTATAATGTGGAGGTTATCTTCATTATGTCTTGTTTTAATGGCTAATACATATCCAACATCTCTCCATCCTCCATCGCTGAGTGATTTAAGATATGGAAAATCCATGGTTCCCATTCTGAAGTTGTTATAAATAAAGTGGAGTTTCTAAATTGGTATTCTAAGAGTTGTTGGGGGATTTCTCTCTCTTTGGGGGTCACCCTCTCAATCCCTAAGTGTAAATTTCTTGTTGGTTTAGCGTTCTCTTTCTCTATGAGTTAAACCTTCATCTAAGTTGTGTTTTATTCTATTGGTTGAGCATTATCTTTCTCCATGGGTCGAATCCATCCTCTAAACCACGTCTTAGCTTGTAGGTTTAGTGTATTTCCAACCTACATGATGTACTCACCTCTATATCATGATTTTCATTGTTGACTTGCATTCTCTAGTCCCCCCACACCATATGGTCATTGTGGGGTTCAAATTTTTATTTGGTTGGTACGATAACACCCCATAGGCTTAACATTGCTCGTTTGTTTCTATTTGATCAATATCTCTCTCTATTTGGGCTATATGAAAATCTATTAGCAAGAGAGGGTTGTTCCAAATCTCTATTAGTGGAGTGGGTCATGCCAACCAAATCATTATAAACTGAGTCATAAAGGGAATTTTAGATTCATAGAAGTTTACCAAATTAGTCCAATTGAATTAACAACCCTCAAACGGTCCCATGAAGAATTTCACTTTGATTCAATCTTGAATTGGTTTTTAAGGTCATGAATTGTCTAATTGCAAGTCTATGTATGACACTTTGAACTTCCATAGATATTTACCATAATAATAAAACCTAAAGCTCAGCTGAACTACATGAAAATGTTGGGGTTGTACTCAAATCCACCATTAATAGATTTGGATATCAACACCAGTTTGAGAGATGTCTCATGTTAGTTGGAAAAATGGCTAATTCCTCCTCCAATTCAATATTTGATTGTTTGAAAACTCATTTATTATATTCAATTTGTAATTGTTTAAGGGAATGGTATGTAAGAACTCGATCGTCCCATTGTCTCACTTAGAAAATTTTGCAAGTGAATAAATTTAGCATCGTAGCCCAGCCAACAAGGTGATATTAAATGCCAGAAGGTGGAGCTCGAAGGTGTATTGTTGAATCATGGGATGTGGAGGTACATCAGAATTCATGGAATTTGAAGTCTCAACTTTTGTATTTCGTTCAAGTGGTTATTATGTGGCTATCTAGCCTGACATAAGTCTTGTGAAATAAAACCATGGGCCCCATGTAAAGGATTCTAGACAAAATAAAGAGCAATACCAGAAGTTAATTGGAGTTCTCGGGAGTAGAATATTTAGGCTATATAGAAACCAAAAGTATTGAAACTAGAACTGAAGGAAGAGAGGACTTGATGGCCACCCTAAGAAAGTAACTAACAAGTTAATCCATCACACAAATAGAACCATCCTTCCATACCTTGGCAGGAGCAAGAGGGGAAGTTTGCACTCAACCATTGTTAGTTATTTGTATCATGTGCAAGCTATACTAAGAAAAAAGGACTGACATAGCATTGGATTCATTTAGAGCATAAGCCTTATAGACATTATAAGAATTGAGAGACAAAGTTCTCAATGGCAAAGTATTGACAGAGTTTGTGTTTTTTTATTGGCCTGGTTGTGATTGCTTTGTCGACTAATTACATGGTGCAAGTTACACTAGACAACAATGGGCCATGGACTGACATACTGCAAGTCTTACAACCATTCGAATAAGCTTGGGAACAAATCTTAGAAGATATTTCCGCACAAGGTTCGTGTTGGTGAAGTAAGTGGGTTATAAGTTCCTTATTTATGGATCAATCTTTGGAAATATGAGTGATGAAGATGAAGGATTGCATAAGTGTCACATAAATTGCATATCATATCTATCAAATCCACAAGAGATTTGAATTCTTGTAGAAGTGGGGGAATTTGTAATGAAATGAGCCCAACAATCCATACATTTGTAATCAAAAGAGCCTAGTAGATATGATATGATGGCCTTGATTTGATTTGGTAAATTCAAATCTAAAATACATTTTCCTTGCTACATATATGGAATGTCATATATGTGCATGTGTCAATATGATAGTTGAAAAGAACACATCGATTGTTCAAAATGTTCCCATCATGTTCATACTATGCACCAATGATCCACTTCTTTTAAATGTTATAACATGCTTTCAATAGTTGATGGGATAAAACTTGTAATTGACAACAAATTGAAATTCATCCCATGCCAAACAAACCTAGAATAAAGCTATCAAATTCACTAGGATTTCATATTTAATTGAGTCAAACAAACAAACATCAACTAGACAAGATCACATTTAATTGAGTCCATTGACAACCCACGTGAACATCATAATCCCCACACACTATTCCAAATATGTACACTGGAAACCTCGTGTGCCTAATAAGCAATCCACCCACAATTTTTGAAGGAGATTGTCAATATATTGTGAGTTGCTACAAGCAAAATTGCAACACAAAGGGAAAATATGGACAATATGTGAGAATAGAAAAGAAAAAAAATGTCAAAAGAAATACATATTGCTTCTCAATGGTCTATTCTTAGGCATCGGAAGATGACTACAACCCCAATTTTGATTATGCACTCCTACCTTAGGCACTACAAATATACATTAAAGTTGTCATGGAATAGTTTCAAATTGTTGGGCTATGATGGTTGTAGTTTTCAAAATCCCATAGACCAAGTTATGTAATTTCCAAAAATCTCATAAACAATTGGCAACAATTATGTTTACCATTAAACATGCTTATTTCCTTATGCAAAGCAAAATAATGTTGTAAATCATGAAAAAGAAAATCAATCGATAAAAAATATCCATTTTTGCAGTGGTGGATGTTCCTAGACCTGTCCTAAAATGGAATAAGGATGTCTAAGGACAATTGTGCTCATGGATGGTGGTTATTTTCTTAGATTATTATGATGTTTTGTGTTTAGTTTTGACATGTCAAAATCACACGTGCAATTTATCATTCAGCACAACACACATGGAGCAACATTGTAAATCCATCAAGAATTGCATGATTACAAATTGTAAACCAATCAAGAACAACATTTGTTTTATTCAATAACTTATTTGAGCCATAAAGAGTTGTTTGAATTATCAAAGTATAATGACGAGTCATTAAATTGTACAAAGGACCTACTTGAAATTGAATAAGGGGGTCATTATTTTTTGTTGTAAGCTACATTGAAGTATTGTAAAAATCACACTATGGGGTGGATGATCAGTAGTGCCCAACACCCTAAGCATGACATAATATCAAGTGAGCATGATAGAAAATAAACACGTACAAGAAAGTTTGATACAAGAAAATGTGCAAAATGTAAAATAGGTAAAGGAGGAAAGATTTTGAAAAATGTTAATCAAGATCAAAGAATTACAAGACTCCTTACATAAATTAGATAATTGGGTTATTGATCTTCACAAGCAAATTAATCTCAATGATAGAACATTTGAATTACTTCCACTAAAATTAATTCAAAAGGAGCAACAAATTGAGAACACGGTTGATGCAACATGTGAAACAAATGATCTCATGCAAACTCTTAATGCAACTCGTGACACTAATGATCTAATGTAAAAGGTTCATGTTGATTGTGATACAAAAGACCTAATCGTTGATACAAATACAACAAAAGATATGGTTAACGATTTTTTAACTGGAAATGAGATGGAATCATACTGTGAATTGATGAAGGAAAGTCTTGTTGAAGATGAGTCACAAGTAGAAGCACAGAGTGATAGTGGCAACAATAAATGTGAATTTGAATTCACAAAAGAAAACATTTATGATGAACATAAAGAAGTACAAAATGGTATTTCCAAGATGATTGTTGGGCCTTGGGAAGAATTTTAATTTAAAAAGAATTAACATGGTTTAGGATATGACAAAGGTAGCAGTTTTCACATCCCAAATTACTCCAAACAAGTTCAATTTGTGAGTGTAGGATTTCTTCATAAAAAATCGAAGACTTCAGAAATTAATGTAGAATTGAGTGATGTTAATGATACAATTGGTAATAAACATGTTAAGTAAAAACTTAAGTGCTAACGTTGTCATTGAGTTGGCCATATGAAGACACCATATTTTGATCTCCATCCTCGTCTTCATTGTGGGAAGACAAATCATCTCTTATAAAAATGTTGAAAGAAGAAGAAGGATAAAAATAAAGCAATTCATTATGGTTGGATAAGTTATTATCTATGGATTCAACAAGTCAAAAGGTTTCATAAGTCTTACCATACAGCTCAAACACGGGTAAAGAAACATGTGCATGGAGAAATCACAAAAGAAGAAGTTTCCAAACAACTATTCTAGATTATGATTTTGGGTATGAGTGGGGCCCAATTCTACATATGTTTTAAATTGAAACATGAGTCAAAGATATAGGTACTTTCTTACACTCAAGGGGAGGATTACATTGATTAAATCAAAATGTCTAGTGTTTAACCAAAACCACCACATTAATCAAGCCAAAATGGCTAGTGGTCAACCAACAAAACCACTAGATACAACAATGAACCATTGAAGAACAGAAGAATGCAAAATCTCAATCTTGGATCCCTTCCATAATATTCTCACCTTGCACTTTATGGTGGGAAATATCAATGATGATAGTCAAGCTTCAAGTTTCAAAGTCCTATCAATCAAAATTCAATCAACATTTGGGAATTCCAGCATGGAAACTAGTCTCCTCAACATAACATCTACAATTCAATCAATCAATCTCGTCAAATCAACATATTAGAGAAGTTATAGCAAGGAATATGGAAGCCTCTCATTGATTTTTAACTATTCATTGGAATATTGTTCGACACCTAATTGTCTCTAAATTCATAGAGAACTTTGGTGATCCTATTTGTTCACTGGTAACATAATCGTGATTCTATGCGTTCACCAATTAGCAAGGGAATGTTCAGACATTGCAGTTGTTCCTTCCATAAATTATATTTTCTTTCAAAGTTCATTTCATATGAACCATTAAACATCCATATTGGTGTTTTTTCAGGAATATCTTCATCAAAGCTCAATTCAAAAATTTCATATTGAAAATTGAAATGATACCAGTTTATGCACTAGTTATTGTCATCTTACTATTATAATTATTCAAACTTGTGATTGAGGGGGGGGGGAGATGTTAGACTGTGAATCCATAAACAATCACAAATTCTAATACCACCTTCTTATGATTTCTCATCCTTATCTATTGATAAGGTGTTTTCATTATCCATTGATGAGTTGTTAGTGAGATCTATATCTAGATCTAGAGGTTGGAAATACATGTACTATAGATTGATATCATGTGATGGATACATGTGTTGAGAATGGATTAAATCATTTTTTGCCAAGTTCTTGTCTTGCTTGTTCTATTTATTAATATTGGGTGGATGAAATATGAATGAATGATTTATGGAGCAACATTGAGCTTTGTGGAAGGTGAAACCATTCAGCAAGCATGCAAAAGATGAGTTAAAGAATGAGATTTTTTTCCAAGCCCCACACATAGAAAAAATGTTGTGCATGAAGGGAAAATAATCAATTCACTATCTTTCAGGGATTTCCTATTGTTTTATCTAAGTGATTATCCAACTTTATCCTATTCACTGACTTCCAGGGCAAGGCAAAGCTAGTCATTCACTTCAGAGGCTTGTCTAGGTCTTGAGGTAAGAAATTGGCACTTTCTTAAATAGCCAACATGGAGATGTTTAGGGACCTAATCACTAGGTTAAGAGAGTTATTGGCTTCCCAAACAAATGATTTAGGAGTGGGGGGATTTTTCTTAGCTTTATTGTCGAAAAGAGATAAGTTAACATAATTTTTCTTTATCTAGAATAGATAATTTTTCCCACCTCACATACTAGGCTTCAATTGCTCGCCTTGGAGATTTTATGGCCTCTCAAGTCATTAACTTATCATTCATGAGACAAATTTCTAGATTGGGCAACTAGTAAGCCCCTCAAGTCTCTGATTGTTCGTATGTGAAGGAAAAATGTTGCAGGTGAAGAGAAAAAATTCATTGCAAATGTGGAATTAAATTTAATAATTTCTTACAACCTATTAGACCCATTGGACAACAAAATGATCAAAATCAAAGCATTGATTTCTTAATTTTGAGCTTCCCCGGGCTATCAACGATCATGGAAGCCCTCGAGGCTTCAATGGCCTTATGATTTCAATAATTCAAACAAAGATCCAAAACTTGGTAATTGATAGCTTACTCACATCACAACGCCATTCGAACCTTTTCAAAGTCAAAAACCAATTTAAAACTAGCTCAAAAAATAATTAAATTTGAATTAACACAGGCCTCAACAAAACCCCCTGATTTGTTAGCGTAGTAAAACCATAACTCGCTCATACAACCTTGAATCAACAAACTACTAGTTATGGTGTATATATGATAAAAAAATATTTCCAATGAGTGGTTAGACATCTTGTTTTCTCAATGTCTTCATATCTTTCATAATCCATTAAATTCAATTTCCCTCATTGATAGGGATTTTTTAACATACATTTTCCTATAGGTAGACCTCATAATTCAATTCCATCAAATAATTGAGTTCATCGGCCTTGAAAATATACTTATAACCTCTTCTTCAGATCCAAATTTTAGTTCAATCAAATGCCAAAATTACATGAAAAAATCCCTCATAAGAAAAAGTTTGGGCTTCATTCATAATGATGCTTTGCAGGAAGCCCCGAGGGTTAGCTCAATTAGTCTAGATCCAGACATGAGTTTATTATGATTTTTGTTGGTCATGCTCTCTTTATTTCCTTGGGGCAATTCCCCGTAATCAAGGTTGACGTTTTACCCTGCTTACCATCCATGGATCATGGGGAAGTATGGGAGGGTTTTCCGCAAGTACATTTCCCCGAATAAAAAAATGAAAAAAAAAAAAAGGTGCTTTGCAGGAAATGAAGTTTCTCTTCATGTCTTTCATCCTTATTATATTGTCTTAAAATATTATTATTGATGTTGATAAAAACATTAAGCAAGTCAATGATGTTAATCGACAAATGTGGTCCCTAGGTGCCAAATGCACTTATGGGGAAAACAAAGAAAAATTCACCAATTCATCCCAAAACTTACTCAAATGCCTACCGATAAAAATGAATGACTTTAACAACCTTATACAATGAAAGACATTGTGCTTAAGCAGTGCAACCACCAATGTCCTCTCATATGCCCAATATCGCCACATGTTAAGAACCAAATATCAATATAGCATAGAAAAACCTTAGAATAAGTACTCAACGGCTTGAAAAGGAGAGAAATTTAGATAATAAGCCTCTTTGAGGGGGAAACCTCCTTATGACCACATAAATATCCAATTATAAGATGATTCCAAATGAAAATTTATCCTTGGTATATATAGGAGACTAGGAGGTACAATTACAACTATTGCACTCAAGCCGACATAAATAAAATAACATTACTAATGTAATATGCCCCAATTGAGGGGTAATGAGCCACTATATACGGCTTAACATGCCCCTCCCCTTGAGACAAGTGTTTTCCGCAACGCTTGAGTAACTTTGGATGCTTCTATATAAAAGACTCATCTTCCCAAGTGGAATCTTCAGTCGGTAGTTTCCTCCATTTAATGAGATACTCTGAAATGGATCTATTCCTNAAACACGTACAAGAAAGTTTGATACAAGAAAATGTGCAAAATGTAAAATAGGTAAAGGAGGAAAGATTTTGAAAAATGTTAATCAAGATCAAAGAATTACAAGACTCCTTACATAAATTAGATAATTGGGTTATTGATCTTCACAAGCAAATTAATCTCAATGATAGAACATTTGAATTACTTCCACTAAAATTAATTCAAAAGGAGCAACAAATTGAGAACACGGTTGATGCAACATGTGAAACAAATGATCTCATGCAAACTCTTAATGCAACTCGTGACACTAATGATCTAATGTAAAAGGTTCATGTTGATTGTGATACAAAAGACCTAATCGTTGATACAAATACAACAAAAGATATGGTTAACGATTTTTTAACTGGAAATGAGATGGAATCATACTGTGAATTGATGAAGGAAAGTCTTGTTGAAGATGAGTCACAAGTAGAAGCACAGAGTGATAGTGGCAACAATAAATGTGAATTTGAATTCACAAAAGAAAACATTTATGATGAACATAAAGAAGTACAAAATGGTATTTCCAAGATGATTGTTGGGCCTTGGGAAGAATTTTAATTTAAAAAGAATTAACATGGTTTAGGATATGACAAAGGTAGCAGTTTTCACATCCCAAATTACTCCAAACAAGTTCAATTTGTGAGTGTAGGATTTCTTCATAAAAAATCGAAGACTTCAGAAATTAATGTAGAATTGAGTGATGTTAATGATACAATTGGTAATAAACATGTTAAGTAAAAACTTAAGTGCTAACGTTGTCATTGAGTTGGCCATATGAAGACACCATATTTTGATCTCCATCCTCGTCTTCATTGTGGGAAGACAAATCATCTCTTATAAAAATGTTGAAAGAAGAAGAAGGATAAAAATAAAGCAATTCATTATGGTTGGATAAGTTATTATCTATGGATTCAACAAGTCAAAAGGTTTCATAAGTCTTACCATACAGCTCAAACACGGGTAAAGAAACATGTGCATGGAGAAATCACAAAAGAAGAAGTTTCCAAACAACTATTCTAGATTATGATTTTGGGTATGAGTGGGGCCCAATTCTACATATGTTTTAAATTGAAACATGAGTCAAAGATATAGGTACTTTCTTACACTCAAGGGGAGGATTACATTGATTAAATCAAAATGTCTAGTGTTTAACCAAAACCACCACATTAATCAAGCCAAAATGGCTAGTGGTCAACCAACAAAACCACTAGATACAACAATGAACCATTGAAGAACAGAAGAATGCAAAATCTCAATCTTGGATCCCTTCCATAATATTCTCACCTTGCACTTTATGGTGGGAAATATCAATGATGATAGTCAAGCTTCAAGTTTCAAAGTCCTATCAATCAAAATTCAATCAACATTTGGGAATTCCAGCATGGAAACTAGTCTCCTCAACATAACATCTACAATTCAATCAATCAATCTCGTCAAATCAACATATTAGAGAAGTTATAGCAAGGAATATGGAAGCCTCTCATTGATTTTTAACTATTCATTGGAATATTGTTCGACACCTAATTGTCTCTAAATTCATAGAGAACTTTGGTGATCCTATTTGTTCACTGGTAACATAATCGTGATTCTATGCGTTCACCAATTAGCAAGGGAATGTTCAGACATTGCAGTTGTTCCTTCCATAAATTATATTTTCTTTCAAAGTTCATTTCATATGAACCATTAAACATCCATATTGGTGTTTTTTCAGGAATATCTTCATCAAAGCTCAATTCAAAAATTTCATATTGAAAATTGAAATGATACCAGTTTATGCACTAGTTATTGTCATCTTACTATTATAATTATTCAAACTTGTGATTGAGGGGGGGGGGAGATGTTAGACTGTGAATCCATAAACAATCACAAATTCTAATACCACCTTCTTATGATTTCTCATCCTTATCTATTGATAAGGTGTTTTCATTATCCATTGATGAGTTGTTAGTGAGATCTATATCTAGATCTAGAGGTTGGAAATACATGTACTATAGATTGATATCATGTGATGGATACATGTGTTGAGAATGGATTAAATCATTTTTTGCCAAGTTCTTGTCTTGCTTGTTCTATTTATTAATATTGGGTGGATGAAATATGAATGAATGATTTATGGAGCAACATTGAGCTTTGTGGAAGGTGAAACCATTCAGCAAGCATGCAAAAGATGAGTTAAAGAATGAGATTTTTTTCCAAGCCCCACACATAGAAAAAATGTTGTGCATGAAGGGAAAATAATCAATTCACTATCTTTCAGGGATTTCCTATTGTTTTATCTAAGTGATTATCCAACTTTATCCTATTCACTGACTTCCAGGGCAAGGCAAAGCTAGTCATTCACTTCAGAGGCTTGTCTAGGTCTTGAGGTAAGAAATTGGCACTTTCTTAAATAGCCAACATGGAGATGTTTAGGGACCTAATCACTAGGTTAAGAGAGTTATTGGCTTCCCAAACAAATGATTTAGGAGTGGGGGGATTTTTCTTAGCTTTATTGTCGAAAAGAGATAAGTTAACATAATTTTTCTTTATCTAGAATAGATAATTTTTCCCACCTCACATACTAGGCTTCAATTGCTCGCCTTGGAGATTTTATGGCCTCTCAAGTCATTAACTTATCATTCATGAGACAAATTTCTAGATTGGGCAACTAGTAAGCCCCTCAAGTCTCTGATTGTTCGTATGTGAAGGAAAAATGTTGCAGGTGAAGAGAAAAAATTCATTGCAAATGTGGAATTAAATTTAATAATTTCTTACAACCTATTAGACCCATTGGACAACAAAATGATCAAAATCAAAGCATTGATTTCTTAATTTTGAGCTTCCCCGGGCTATCAACGATCATGGAAGCCCTCGAGGCTTCAATGGCCTTATGATTTCAATAATTCAAACAAAGATCCAAAACTTGGTAATTGATAGCTTACTCACATCACAACGCCATTCGAACCTTTTCAAAGTCAAAAACCAATTTAAAACTAGCTCAAAAAATAATTAAATTTGAATTAACACAGGCCTCAACAAAACCCCCTGATTTGTTAGCGTAGTAAAACCATAACTCGCTCATACAACCTTGAATCAACAAACTACTAGTTATGGTGTATATATGATAAAAAAATATTTCCAATGAGTGGTTAGACATCTTGTTTTCTCAATGTCTTCATATCTTTCATAATCCATTAAATTCAATTTCCCTCATTGATAGGGATTTTTTAACATACATTTTCCTATAGGTAGACCTCATAATTCAATTCCATCAAATAATTGAGTTCATCGGCCTTGAAAATATACTTATAACCTCTTCTTCAGATCCAAATTTTAGTTCAATCAAATGCCAAAATTACATGAAAAAATCCCTCATAAGAAAAAGTTTGGGCTTCATTCATAATGATGCTTTGCAGGAAGCCCCGAGGGTTAGCTCAATTAGTCTAGATCCAGACATGAGTTTATTATGATTTTTGTTGGTCATGCTCTCTTTATTTCCTTGGGGCAATTCCCCGTAATCAAGGTTGACGTTTTACCCTGCTTACCATCCATGGATCATGGGGAAGTATGGGAGGGTTTTCCGCAAGTACATTTCCCCGAATAAAAAAATGAAAAAAAAAAAAAGGTGCTTTGCAGGAAATGAAGTTTCTCTTCATGTCTTTCATCCTTATTATATTGTCTTAAAATATTATTATTGATGTTGATAAAAACATTAAGCAAGTCAATGATGTTAATCGACAAATGTGGTCCCTAGGTGCCAAATGCACTTATGGGGAAAACAAAGAAAAATTCACCAATTCATCCCAAAACTTACTCAAATGCCTACCGATAAAAATGAATGACTTTAACAACCTTATAAAAGGAAATACATTGTGCTTAAGCAGTGCAACCACCAATGTCCTCTCATATGCCCAATATCGCCACATGTTAAGAACCAAATATCAATATAGCATACAAAAACCTTAGAATAAGTACTCAACGGCTTGAAAAGGAGAGAAATTTAGATAATAAGCCTCTTTGAGGGGGAAACCTCCTTATGCCCACATAAATGTCCAATTATAAGATGATTCCAAATGAAAATTTATCCTTGGTATATATAGGATACTAGGAGGTACAATTACAACTATTGCACTCAAGCCGACATAAATAAAATAACATTACTAATGTAATATGCCCCAATTGAGGGGTAATGAGCCACTATATAAGGCTTAACATGCCCCTCCCTTTGAGACAAGTGTTTTCCGCAATGCTTGAGTAACTTTGGATGCTTCTATATAAAAGACTCATCTTCCCAAGTGGAATCTTCAGTCGGTAGTTTCCTCCATTTAATGAGATACTCTGAAATGGATCTATTCCTTAGCTGGCAAATTATTGCGTCAGTGATGGCTTCAGGATCCAATATGATTTTTTCTTCTTCATCAAGTTCTGGAAATATAGTTTGAACTGGGATCTTGTCACCTATAACCTTCTTTAAGCATGAAACATGGAAAACTAGGTGTACTCGTGAAGATGCAGGAAACTCCAATTTGTATTCCATAGTACCAATATTTTGCAACACCTTATAAGGGCCATAGTAATTTGGTGATAATTTATTATCCTTCTTGGCTTGCTTGAGGGACATATGATTGTATGGTTGTAGTCTTAAAAAAACCCAATCCCCTA
>JZKD02S1170180.1:0-12718 GCA_000966675.3 Picea glauca
AAGAGTCGTTTTCACTATCAAACACTTGATCCCTCAATCAATTTTGTTCTCGATCAAATCCAATATGATGCTACAACATTTCAGAAATGCAAACTAATCATTAAGATGTACTTTTGTCGTTTTCATGCGAACAGTGATAAATTCAATGAAAAACTTGTCCTACCAACTACCCTTTCAGATCAAGGAGATTCGGACAAGAAAACGCAGATTTCGCACAAACAACACACCCTTTTGCAATCAAACAAGAGAAAGAAAATAAAAAACGCAAAAGCAAGGAGAAAGAAATTGGATTAGATGACCTCAAAGAACCAAATGAGAAGAGTTAAAGACTTCAGATGGCCTTCACTAGAGTTCTCGCTCAGTCGCATAGGAGAGAAGAAAGCAGGGGATCAATTTCAAGCTTTCAGTAGAAAAAACTCAAAAATAATGAAGAACGGCATAAAATCTGAACAACAAGGTGTTTATTTCTCAGGAGGAAGCATGTCAAAGGTCAAAGGAAGAATAATTGAATCACAAAGTAGCTCAGCAAGTGAAGAAACAGGGTTTGGACCTCCAAAAATTGCAATTTTGGAAGAGATTTTGGGCAAAAAAGGGTTGGCGCTCTGGTATAAAGGCCACCAGAGCATTATAAAGCTCTTCCTAACACTTCCAGAGAGTGTTGGCGCTCTGTTAACATGGGCAAGGGGGTGCCAGGCTCAAAAAACTCATAAAAAAGTCCAAAAAACCAAAATTTCAATCAAATTTTGACAATCAGGCTGAGTGTGATGGGGTAAAGAGTCAATCAGCAAGTGCAATCAGATAAACGGGGTGAACAAGGTCTGAAAACAATTAGAGTGTAAGGCAAGTTCCATGAGAAAAAATCAAAACCAAAAGTTTCGATTCGACTCCCCAGTCGAGTCGCCAGTTTCTGTTGAAGGAAAATCTCCCTGCGGACAGGTAGGTCTCCTCTTGAGAGATAGACTCTTAACTCTTAAGACAGAAGATGCTTAACATGGACACTAACTTCCTTTCAGATCTATACAAACTAATGCATGAGGAGGAAGGAGAAAATAAGTACCTTTTATCGGCGTTTGTCCCTGTACGCTCTTAGTTGATCTCCAATATTTCGCTCCTCGATGAGCCCTGTAGACAAACAATAATACAACCACTTCCTACTCTATTGATATTAGCTTGAAATATATCTATCTATCAGAGACAATTTCATGTGAGATTAAACACAAACTAGAAAGAAACAGGCCAAGCATGTCATATTGATGAGAACAATGACAGAAGTAACTTATAACTGTAGATGTGAATGCGACAGCTTCGTCAAGTCCCCTTTGTCTAACCCTTGCTCAAAAGATCCATGATCCGGATGACAGCAACTTCACTGATTACTTTCCTCCAGTTCACTGTATGTTTCCCATGAGATCGTAGGTTTCATGCTTCCAATTCTTTCTTCTTTCCACCATGATAGATCCTGTTTATATAGGTTTAGAGAAGCTTAAACTCTTGAGGTATCTTTAGGGTAAGTTGAGGATTTCCCTCCTTAAGCCAGGGATCTTCTCCTAAGATCATGGTTGAACCAGTAATTCGAATGAACTACCTTCCAAGATTGAAAGATCTTCCCCTTATTCTCCTCAATAGATCAATTGTTTCCCGGAATAGGTAGCGCTCCCTCAAAAAGGCCATCAAAGCGCTATAGCGCTCCCTAGTAGGCTTTAGGGGGGCGCCAACGCTCTAAAAATCCATAGCGCTCCCTCAGAAGGGTTGTTTGGTGTTATAACGCTCCCCAACACTTTATAGGGGAGCGCCAGCGCTCCTAAGGGTGATATAGGGGAGCGCTCTCTTCTAAAACCTTATATTTGATGATTCTTTCAGGTGGCAAGAGGTTCTTAACTTCAGTTAGCCATTCCTCTTCCTTAAAATCAAGTGTTTGAGGCATTTTAAGTGTTTCCTTAGTGTCGTCATCATGGCAGTATGCTTTTCTTGACACTTGCGACACTTGTGAGCAACATGCAACACTTGTGACACTTATCAAAGCGAGTAATATTGATGTGTAACACCTAGTACCCAACATGGTATTAGAGTTGATGGTTTGAAACCTCGCCTGTTGTTCACAAATCTTGTTGAATCTAGTCCGTTGTATGATTGACTCTGGGCCGGTGATTTACAAACTGTAACTTGTGGTAATAGATGAGTTCTGTCAATATATTGAAAATGGCTTTGAATATCGATCCTATAATTATGAATGGATCAAATTATGTAGTATGGGCACTAGACATGGAAACCCTACCAAAGAGTAAAGGGTTGTAATTGTATACAAAGACTATGATTCCATATCTAACAGACAATTAGACAAAGTTTGTTGTTTATGGTAAGAAGGATGAGGCTGCAAGGGTCATCACAACCTATATCTCGCGAGAGATTCCTTTTCACATCAGTCGAATCAACTGCCCTCATCAAGTCTGGAAGAAGCTAAATTCGTTGTTCGATAGAGTCGATGAAAGTCACATCATGCAATTGGAGAAAGAGTTGATCTCTCTCTATCCTCATTCTTTTGACAAAATAGAGGACTATTTGGTGCGTGTGAAAGAACTATAGTTTAAATTGGATGAATTTGGAAAGAACTATCATAAGAAAGATAAACAACTCATCAAGTTGGTCCCTATGAACTTGAGAACACGATTCAACATGTTTTTTTTTTTACTTTTTGTACTGACTGGCAGACACACAAGGAAGATAGTAAGAATTACACCTTTGAAGATTTATGTGGTATTTTGATCACTGATCAACACTGATTGATTGAAGAAGGAAATATTGGTGGTAAACATCAAGCCCACTTTCTCAAGGGAAAGGGAAAATTGAATCACAAAGAAAGAGGACAATTCGATACCCTTATATAGAGAGTTGATGCCTCGACAAGAAACCAAAAGGGAATATAGATGCACCATGTCAAAATCGAAAGAAGAAGACATGTCGATACTGTTAGAAATAAAGGGATGTGATTGTTTTTCTATAGACAATATAGCAATATCGTCACCCAACCATAGACACAAAGGCCACCCCCGAGCACCTTAACCTTGATGGACAAAATAATTCTAGTAGCAGACCAATAGCCAACCAATGGCTAGTGCACCTTTCTCCAAGGGTAGCACACCAAGCAAGAATAACCAGAAACAAAGCAGAAAGTCCAAACCATAACCAATATGCCAATTGCAGCAGATGCATCTGCATCCCTCTCCAAACTTGTGCACCACTAGTCCTTATGCAGTTGTGAGAGTGAGAGTGACACATGACCTCTAGCGCACTCTTATTTATAGTCCTCCAAGTGACTTAACTGGGCCGAATTCTCTTCCTGGAGACTAATAACTCAATATTAATTATTCTCTTGAGCCGACTTACCTTCTAGGGTTATTATCCAACGTTTTAGGGTTTCTCTTGCTTCCCAGAATATTCTAGTCTCGTCAAAGGTTGCACGTAGAGGTTAATACCTCTCACAACTACCATAATATCAACAGGAACTATGGAAATATTGGACATGAGGAGAAGTTCTGTTGTAAGAAGAGAGATGATTAGAAAGATAAGCTTAAACTCCTTAATAAGAAGAGAGATGATTTAAAATATAAGCTTAAAATGGAGATGTGTCCATTTTTCACCGACTAGCTGATAATTTCACCTTCCAAGTCAAAAGATATCAAGACTTGCTATCTCATTATGCACGTAACAAATGGGTATTTGACTCTAGGTGAAATCATCATATGGCTAAGGATGCTTCTTTGTTAACTTCCTTGAATGAAGCCGAGGAGAGGAAGATTTATGTTGTCAATGATTTTTCTCTCGATATTGATAGTCAGGGTGATGTTTCCCATCGACATGGGAGAATTTATAGATGTTTATCATGTACCAAACCACAATTCCAATCTGTTGTTTATTTCTTAGTTAACACAATCATGTAATATTGTGTAGTTTTGGCCAGATCAGTTCTTTGTTCAAGATTTGAAGAAAGATTTGTTGAATGTCACTAGAGGGCTTCTTGACCCGAAGGACAGTTTGTATAAATTCCGTGACACAACTCGACCCGATTGCTCTTATTGTTCACACTGATGAGCGAGGTTGAACTTGGAATGAATGAATCAGTCGTCTGAATTTTTGAATTCCGGAGTCGATGACAACTCAAAAACTGGTTGTTGGTTACCTAAAGTGTTTCCCCCTAATGGAGTCTATAAAGGATGTGTGCTTAGCAAGCATCATTAGGCACCTTTTGACTCTGGAAAAGCGTGGTGAGCACATAACCTCCTGGAGCTAGTTCAAAGTGATGTTTGTTGCATCAATATACCTTCTCTTGTAGGTGCAAGGTATATCTTGACTTTCATTGATGATCTCTCTCGTTTCACTTGGGTTTATTTTCTGAAGAATAAGAATCTTATCTTTGAAAATTTCAAAGAATTTAGAGCCTTTTCTAAAAAGAAGTGTGACTGACCCATCAAGTGCCTGAGATCATATAATGGAGGTGAGTATGTCAATCAACCTTTGAAGAATTCTTGGTTTGATCTAGTATTGACTGGAAGCGGTTGATTCCTCACACACATTATCATAATGGTGTTATAGAACACAAGAATCAGACGTTAGTCGAAATGACTAGATGTCTTTTGTGGGCCAAAGATTTGCCTCCTCACTTCTAGGCTTAATTTGTATATTGTGCAAACTATCTACTCAATCGCATCTTGACTCAATTTGTTCCTTCGGTGACTCCAATTGAACAATGGTGTGGAAATAAGCCTTTTGTTGGCCACCATCGTGTGTTTGGATGTGTTGCATGGGCTCATATTTCTGATGATTGCAGAAATAACTTGGATGCAAAGAGTCATGCTTACAACATGATGGTATACTCTAAAGATTATAAATCCTATCGACTATTTGATCCTGTCAAACGGAAAGGCATTATCACACGAAATGTATGGTTTTATGATAATTCTTCTGGAATCAAGTTCGTTGAATGCCTCCTCTGGATTGTTATAGGACGATCCCTTTGATGTTTTCTCCGACTCTGGTTCTCCTATTCTATTTTTCAGTTCTTCAACAGGACAATACAACTATGTTCTTGTTTCAACTAGACGGTCGACCTCCGAGTCAATTATTCCATCGATATTTGTTTCTATCGGTCTGCAATCTTCGTTGATTGAAATTGTTCCAACTTTTGATCAACCTTCTGCAATGAAAAACATTTCACCCCTTTCTTGTCTACCCGGATGGGATGCCAAGACAATTGAACCCGTTGGACCCTATGTCTGTGATATTTCCTCTAGATGACAAACTCAAAGTCAAAAGAAACATGGCAACCTTGCATTGATGACTCGTGTACATGAAACTTTTGATCATGTTACCTACTCAGATGCTCAAGGTAAACATGAATGGGAAAAATCTATGTAGATAGAAATAGATTCTTTGTCAAAGGATCACACTTGGGAATTAATTCCCCAAATGCAAGGAAAGAATGTTGTGAAGTGTTGATGGGTTTATAGGACCAAATTTACCTATGAAGGTGTTGTTGAGCATCATAAAGCTTGCTTGGTTGTGAAGGGATTTTCTCAACAAGAAGGCATCGACTACAGTGAAACCTTTGTCCATGTTACAAATGTAAACTTTGTTCGACCGATTATTTCTCTTTCTTCTCAATTTGGATGGAATATCCATCAGATGGATGTGAATAATGTTTTTTTCTTCATGGAGACCTATTTGAAGAAATTTTCATGGAACAACCTCTTGGTTTTGTGATATATTCTAACTTGGTTTTTCGACTCAAGAAGTCCCTCTATGATTTGAAGTAAGCTCCTCGAGCTTGGTATGCTAATATACACAATTTCTTTATTTGACTTGGTTTCAAACATTGTGAATTTGATCACAACTTGTATGTACTTCATACCAATGGCAACACTTTGATTATTGTTGTATATGTTGATGACCTTGTCATCACTGGAAATAATATTGATCTCATTCTTAGATTGAAGAAGCACCTTGCTGACTCCTTTGACTTGACAAATCCTTGTACTCTGCATTATTTTTTGGGTCTTCAAGTCTTACCACTATGTAATGTTTTTTTCATTTCTTAATCTAAATATGTAATGGAGCTTTTGACACATTTTAAAATGGCAGGTTGTAATCCCTATGCTACTCCTTTTCAATTTGGAGTAAATCTAACTAAAACTTGTCAAACTCTCAAAGTCAATGCTACACTTTATCGACAATTGGTCGATAGTCTTATTTATCTTACTCATAGTCAACTTGACATTTCCTTTATTTTTAGTGTGATTTCTCGGTTTATGTAGGACCCCAGAGAAATCCATTGGAACTAAATTAAACGAATTGTCCTCTATCTCAAGGGTACCACTCATTTTGGTATCAAGTATTGTTGAAGTTCAAAGTTTGTTGGTCAGCTTCACCGACTCTGACTGGGATGGAAACAATGATGATCAAAAGTCCACTTTTAGCTATGTGTTTCGCTTCAGCACTGGACTATTGGTTTGGTAGTGTAAGAAACAAAATCTAGTCTCTTTGTCGACTACAAAAGCGAATTATCATGGCACCATTCATGTAGGCATAGAGGTAGTCTGGATCTGCCAACTTTTGGGTGAACTTAGCTTTCCTATTCAGACCTTAACTACAATCTACAATGACGATTAGAGTGCCATTCAAGTTGCTAAAAATCTTGTTTCCCACAATAAGGTGAAGCATGTTGAGCTCCATGCTCACTATTTGAGACAATTGGTTCATGAGAACGTTGTCTCTCTTATCTATTGTAGAAAAAATGATCATGTAGTTGATATCTTCACCAAACCTTTATCTGAACCTATATTTATCAAAATTTGTATGATGTTTGGGCTCCAAGACGCTGCAATTATGGGGGGTGGCCTACTGATGTAATTTCACCTCTTCAATCTCCAAAGTCATGTATTGATGGGGGGTGTTGGAACATCAAATTTTGATGGTTCATCACACTTATCCTGGAATTAGTCAGTTGGGTGGTCGATCTACATCTGGAAATAGTCGATTGAGCGATTGACCAGATATCTTCATCGGTTGGTTGAGTAGTCAAGAAGCCTATCGGTCAAACAGTAAACCAACAATTGAAGACAATCGGTCGATGGATTGACTATGAATTGGACGTATGGATGGTCAAGTCAAGCATCCTTGTTGAGCCAACTAGACAACGTGGATTCGACGAAGTCAACTCTAACAATCGACGGTTATATGTGGACAAGATCCTCCCAATTTCAAGAAAATTGGTTATATATTGAAGCTATAAATAACAGACCCGATGGTTCATTATCATCATGGTGATATCATTGTTGTGTACAGGATGTCCAATATGCATTATGATGTTCTGATCATAGTGCATTGTGCTTAAATGTTGTAACAATGTCTTTAGACGCTACCTTCTATCTTAGAAAAAATATTTCCTCTTCAATTATCTACAATTATGTTTGTTTGTTTCGTATCATGTTACACCCAATCCCCAACATAATACACATAAATTGATATGCCCTTAGTGCCAATGGTGTATCATACGATCGATCAAATCCAATTTCGGTGCCCAATTGTTTTGTTGTCATAACACTAATGCATTAACTTCCAACTCTACCATGGGAGGGAAATGTACAAATAATGAATTTATTTGGATAACAGGTTTGCGACAAGAATCACTTTTGTGGATCATGGTGTGTGGGTGAATGAGTGAAATGAACAATTGTCTTTAGGTTGGAGGATGCTCATAGAGATAGTTCTGCAATCTTTTCGGGTCGCGATGTGCAAGTAATACAGGAGATTGCAAAAGCTAGGTTGGCATTAATCACCCATGGGAAATATCCCGCAAGATTTTCGTCTTGCGGGTTGCGAGCATATGCACTATAAGATAAACAAGTACTCCGACATGGGATACCAATGAAGAATTTCCTGAAAGCATGCACTTTGTGGATTATGAGTGAACACATGGCATTTCCAACAAGTGATCTGACAAGAAATGCCTGAGGGGTTTCCCCCACAAGCTTTCACTTTGCAGATTGAGGGTAACTGCATATGTGAGGTTTCATCAAGAACACCAAGTACACGAGATTTCCCACAATGCTTGTGAGTCAGGAATTGCATGGTGGATTGGCAAGCCTATGGGGGCCACCCCTCAAAAAAGATTTCACGCTTTATTTGAAACAATATGTAACAATTAGTGGAAACAACGAGACTTTGCCAGGCTTGCGACTTAGGATCCTTTTCGGAAATAATCTAATATAACAAGGAATTGACACCCTTAAATGGTCAGAACCTATGTGAAGAGGATTGTCCTGCAAAACTTGTGGGTTTCAACATTAGTAAATAAGAAAACACATTATTTACCTGCTATTTTGAAAAGCTCTGATTAAAATAGAGTGCACAACCAATCCAAGAATCATTACAGGGATCATACAAGATAGTTCAGAGTATCTCAATATGGTTCACTAGTAAAAATAAAATCAGGGGGGGGGATTTCATGGCATTTAGTAGTTTAAAACTCATAATACATCCTATGTCTAATATAGCATAAGTGGAGATTTTATAGGGGAGGCCCATTTAATTTTCCTAAGAGAGGAAAATTTTGATGGGTGTTGTTGCAGGTACAACAATTGGTGATTCACTAGAAAGAACTAGTATCTCCACCCTTACAAATTCAAAGGCCAAATTTGGATTTGGAGATTAAAGTCTTATATAACTATGATTTTTACATGTGCCATGGGTTCCACATCACCAAGTTACTTCTTGAAATATATCGACAAAAAATAACAACTTTTATATCTCCTTCAAAGTATTCCTTGTGAGCCAGAGTATGAGGTCAATTGATTAAGCTTAAACCTACACATAGTCATTATCAAGGTACGACACCACATAGAGTCTTTCAATCATTTGACAATAGGATAATTTTTGTTTCTCATCTCCATGTTCCATAGCCCAGACAAAGTTGCCCCGATATCATATAAGTATGGCCCCATTGCCAGTGAGCGTGCATAGACCCAACATGTTTGCTTATACTTCCCACACAATTTTACAGTGCTTTCAACTTCCTTCATATTTTATTTTGAGCTCACCCTTATAGATTTGTGATATAAAGACTGCTTATGCAAATAGGGTGTTAAGGAAGTGGGATGATACAAAAGTTGCATAGATATGCTAGCATTGTCAAAACTTATGATTCTCATGGGTCTTCCTCATGAAGATATGGTTGGGTTATTATTTTAATATTAAGCGAGTAGAGCTCACAAATAATGTCTCAAATGGCAGTTATAGATTCATACCTTGCTTGCATGTAGGCATTAAAACTCATATTTAGAGTAACACCATGGCAGTGAGGAGATCACATTTTAAACCCAAATTTGTATTATGTTTGTCCATTGCATAACCTGAGAATTTTACCAGGGTTGGAAATATTTGTTCAGAATCTATTTCAATGTTTGACCATGTCATCCCTTTTCCACCTAGAATTATACATGGTGTATTCTTTGGTTTAAATTGTTGCTGAGAACAGTCTATTGGAAGATGGATCTTAGTTTCTTACAATAGATATTGTCTTACTTGTGGCATGTATATTGGAACAAGACGTCTAAATAACAGACAAGGCAAGATAATGAATTTAGAATTTATCAAAAAAGCATAAGGAAATTAAAAATGAAACTATACAAATGCAGATTAAAAGAAAATTGGAAATCTTAAAAGAAACATTTATGAAGGAAACCTATTATTTAAAAGTTTACATTATCCTAAGTGATCATGATAAATATTTTTTTAGGATTTGACCATTGACAGGGAGATCCTCAATCTTCCCTTCCAAGGCTTTAAGTCTGAAATTTCCATAACCAATTTTTTCAGGAATTAGTTATGGGCCAATCCATAATTGTTGAAATTTAGAATGTTTCCCTTTGGCTTCATGGCTTTTATCCCACTTGAGGACTAGGTATGCCACTTGGAAGTCTTTACAATTGACAAAGTTTATGTGAAACCAATGTTTTACCAACTCTTGGTGTTGAGTTAGCTTCTTCTTAAATTCTTCCTTTTTTTCTCTCAACTTGAAAAGACTATTTAATCCAACTTGCATGATTGTACAACTTTCCTCCTGAGTAGATTGGGATAATTGTAGGGAAACATGAGTAGGAAAAATAACTTCGTGTCCATATACTAAAAAGAAAGGGGAGTTTCTGAGAGAGGTTTTTGGTGTTATCCCATCATGCCATAGGGAATTAGATAATGCTAGATGCCAATTTCTTTGGTGATCAGTCACAGTCTTTTTAAGAATTCTTATAAGGTTCTTGTTTGTAGACTCTGCTAGACCATTTCCCTGGGGATAATAATTTGTTGCATACTTTATTTTGATATTTTTTTCTAGAGCATATTTAGTTAATTTCAAGGAGGAAAATTATTTAGCATTACCAAATACCAAGGATTGAGGAACACAAAACATGGTAACTATATGTGAATCAAGGAAAGAGATCACCTAATTTTCATTCACCACTTTAAGCGATATGACTTCAGTCCAACGTGTAAAATAATATGTTGTAGTTAGAATGTATTTGTGCAACTGAGATGAGTTGGGGTTAATTTCACCAATTATATCTCGACTCCACTTTTGGAATGGGTAATCAATTGAAACATATTGTAATGGAAATTCATGTTTCTTCTCTCTTCTAGCTGATTTTTGACATATCTCATAGCTTCTTGCATGTGCATCAACATCCTTGAATATTGTGGGCTGCCAATATCCTTCTATGAGAAATTTATGTGCTATAGTATCTCCTCCAATGTCTCCTCCAACAGGATCATCATACAATTATGATAAACCCTTTTCTACATTAGGTTTTCCAGGCACCTTAGCAGAACATCATCATAGTTTTTCCTGAAGAGGATTGCATTAACAAGTTGATATTGAGAAGATTTGAGTCCAAGGGATCTTCTCTTTCTTGGTTATAAGTACTGTCGAGCATAGCCATGGGTTAAGTAATATCTCATCTCGTAGTGTCGGGAGTTTGTGGTAATAAGGATGTAATAGACTTCTTCTTCAATCAAAGTTTATTCCTTGTAAAGTTTCTCTTCATTATTCTCACCTCCTTTTGATTCTGTTGCAAGATTACAAAGTCCTTTCCCTTTTACAATATTTGCAAGTTTTATCTCTAAGACATACTCTTGAAGGGTTTTCATCCAATTAGCTCTCTCTTCCCCGAGCTCTTTTTGTACTAGTAATTTCCTGACTGAACCATTATGGTTCTAGACTTTAATAGGTATAGTATAAAGTGTTTTACTACCTTGAAGATAACATATGTTTGTTTTCCACTTTAGGGTAGTCAAGCTCCGCTCCTTGGAGTCCAGAAATCATAAAAACCACTGGGAACTCATTCTCTTGATCATTCTGCAAATGCAATATCAGAGGAAAATTTATACATCATGAAATCTTGATTAAAATCAAGACTAAGTAAAGTTGGAGATTTTGTTATTTCCTCCCTGATTCTTATGAAGGATTCTTTTTCTTTATAGCCCCATTTGAATTCAACATATTTTTTTATCATATCCTGAAGTGGTTTGACAGTTTCAACACAACTCAGAACAAATCTTCTAACAAAGTTTACCTTTCCATGGAAGGATTGCATGGACTTCTTATTATGGGGAAAGGGAATTTTGGAGATTGTTTCTATTATCATTATCCCAACTATGGAAACAAAAAAATCCCAAGAGCTTTCCTTCATTTACAACAAAGATATATTTCTTGGGATTCAAGGAAATTCCATACTTTCTGCATCTGGTAAAATTTGTCTTAAATGATGTACATGATCCATTTTAACATTGGAGAACATAGTGACATCATCTAGGTAGATTACCATTGACTTTCCAATTAGTCCTTTAAATGCTATGTCCATGGCTCTTTGGAAAGTTCCTCCTGCATTAATGAGTCCAAAACATATTTTCTGGTATGTGTAAGTTCCCCAATTATGAGAGATAGCATCTCAGATACAGAGATACATTGTAAGATATGTTCCATGGGAGGCACGAGATAATTATCTTTCTCTAAATCCTTGTTTAAATTTCTGAAATCAACAAAGAGTCTAATGTCTCCATTTTTTTTTCCCGACAGGAACTAGGTTGGCTATCCATTGAGTATGTTTGATAGGGAAGATAATTTTAATAGCCAAGAGCTTATTCGATTCTCCTTTCACGAGGGGTTCTAAGTTTGGATGCATTTTCCTCAACTTATGTTGAAAGGGTTTTGCTTAAGGTTTCATTGGTATAATGTGTTGAATGATTCTAGTATCGAATGCTTTGAGGTCATCATATGTCCAAGAAAACAAATCTTTGTATTCCCTGGAAAGCTAAATGAAATCTTTCTTTTCTCCTGGAGAATAATTGATACCAAGTGTTGTAACAATATTGAAATTTTGGCTTTCGGTAACTTAGGAGAAAAAAAATGTGTAGTGTTTAACTATCGAAAGTGTAGATATGAGAAAACAACCATTTGTCTATCACACGCATCACTGAATGTTCTCTACCTGTCATCTTCAGTCAAATAACGCCGAAATCAGCCCCAAATGCCACAGCAGTATAACAGTCACAAGCCAACTCATGAAAAATCCAAAGATAGGGTTCACGCAAGAATCAAAGAAATGTACCATATGTTCGAGCGTTGAGTCACAAGGAGAATGAATGGAAGCATTCGCAGTGGAACAACCACATA
>JZKD02S1170191.1:22882-55560 GCA_000966675.3 Picea glauca
ACCACTAATGGTATGTCCTATAAATTTACAAGACACATCGTGTATTCCATTACAAGATGAACAAAATTAACGCTCCATGTAGAATTTTTTTTAAATGAAAAAAAAAAAGTTTAAACCAAATTCTACATTATAATATGCTAAAAATGTAAATGAGAAGGTAACAAACAATTTACCTAGTCTCTTCCCTACAGAGAAGGCATGGTTTCCATGTAGTTAAAATAATGAAAATATGGCATTGTTTTGTGAAATTCAAGACAAACCAAATCCATTAGAGAAGTGAAGGAATCGAGGAATCTGACAACACAATAGCACCAACAACTAGGCAGTCATACAAGGATAGTGAACACCAATGCTTGTATGGTTGGAAGCATTGAATGAAAGGAAAAAATGAAATAACGGTTTGGTAATTATTTTTATTTTACTCTACCTCGGTGCATGTGACAGTCAAATACACTAGTGTATTTAGGTGTTTCTAGCACACCATTAGAGTTTATAAAAAAGTGTGTATCAATGCACTTTTTTGGGTGCACTAGTGCATGTATGGGCTATTAAAATAAAAACCTATATTTTATAACCAAATTTATAAACTTATTTTAGTGCTTATAAGTTTATGCATTGCTTAAGATTCGACATGTAAGAACACTAGCGATTTAGTTCAATAATGGCAGCTCGACGCTCAAGGTATAGTTTTTTGTGCTCTACAGGCCCTTGGTTGCGATGAAGCCTGAGGCCAAGCCAACAGAGTTAATCGCTTTTAGGTTGCCTTGGTGTCAATCCCCCTTTCCAACCCCCATAAGTGCTTAGGCGTGAACCAAGATTCCCCATGACGTCTAAGAGGTGAGGTGAACAAGACCCTAAGGTACAAAAGTAGTTAAGGTTTCTCGTCAATTATGGTCGAAGACCAATTGGATTACAGTGATGAGGTATTCAACACAACTGATATCTTTATGTCATATGTAGAACAAATTTTCATGAAATAATTGAAACATGAGGCTGACATGTCATCCCTCAACCCATTAGATCCCATCTCTTAACATGATCCTGAGGTCGCACAACCCGAAAAATCCCCTGGCTCGTTCCTCGCGGGAGGGAGGAGCTTGAGAAAATTTCAAGGGTCTGGATCGGTCCTTATCGCAGAGGAAATTAAAATTATCCTGAATATATCTCATTCGACCCAATTTTATACCTCGTTGCATGCAAAGTCTTTGACTCTGTAGGCCACAAAATAAAGTAGTCTAGGATGCAAGATAGCAAAGAATATTGGCCCTAGCAATAAATCCCTACAGAAAGGAAGGTGTTGGAAGGTTGAAAGGAAGTGAAAGAATATGGTGGTGGGAGATGATGTGGTGATTGGGGATATTCCCAACCTAGTAGGGAAAACAATAGTGGGGAGGTTTTGTGGCAAAACCGTCACCCCGACGACGTTGAAAAATTGGCTAGAAGACAACTAGGTTGTAGTGATGTGATACTACCTTCTCTTTCACACATTAGCATGGGGTTGGCTATGCTTTATATTCAATGATCATGAGGACATGATGGAAGTCTTCAATTTTTATTGGGGATGGGGGTCTTCGGGACTTTTTTTGAAGGAATGTTCCATCTCATTCGACCCAACCTGAGATGTGTATTCTCCCTCCAAATTTTGGGCTATTCTACCTAATTTACCTATGGAATTTTGGCACGAAGAGATCCTTTTTGAAATCGGAAACAGAATTGGAAAATTCATTAGCTTTGAACCTAGATGGGAATCCAATATTGATAGGCATTGGGCCTGATTATAAATAGAGGTGGACTTACGAGACATGTTGTTGGATGAAACTGAGCTCATATGGGGTGGATTCCCTGTCTCCCAAAGTATAGACTACTATCATGTCCCTTTTTGTTGCTTCAGTTGCGATGTTGTAGGCCATCTCCAAACACAGTGGAATAGAAACACATCCCATTTTTTTTCGTTCACAAAATTCTGGAAGCACAAGTAAGGAGAGGTGATATCAGATACAAAAAAGGTGGAAAAAAATGAAGGTCGTGCATGGAAAAAGTCCTTGTAAGATCTATTGTCCCCATGTAATGGTCCAGTCTAATTCTAATGATGCCTTTTTGAATATTCCAAACGTACTTGAAGTGGAACCTCGTGGATTTCCCTCTATACCTCTTCCCCATAGAATCCCTTGCATTCCTCATTCTGAGGTTGCCTCCCCAATTGATGGGTCGTGTGGAGATTCACTTCATTTGGAATCTCGAGAGGTCCCTACTTCTCCCTTGGAACCTTCCAAGGATGATGTCAACTTCCTCTATTTCAAGTCCCATTTCTAAATCCATCATGAAATTTGACTATCTCCTTCGCTCCAAGAAACACAAGGGTTGGGTAGGGGAGGCTTTTGGAGGCCTTGTCCTATATAAAGGATATAGGGGGAAAGTGGGGAGAAAATCCTCAATCTCGTTGGCTCAAATTCAAGAAGACAAATAAATTTGGAGCGGGAAACAAACTACAATAATTTGGTCCCTTAGAGTAGGTAGCGCCCAAGAGAGAGGTCGTAAATGATTGTGCTCTCCTTCAATGCCCAAGGAGTTGGGGGTGCTCCCAAACTTTTATCCCTCAAATAGTTGTGTCAGGCCATTAATCTTGACTTTCTGATGATTCAAGAGACGATGTGTAGTGGCGTCAAGGAAAAGGAAGTGCTCGAACCTTGGATTCAAGGGTGGTCCTTTTTTTCTTTAGATAATGATGGCCTCTCGGGGGGTCTAATTTTAGCATGGAATCCTCATATTAAGATGACAGATATGGATCTCCTCCCCTCTTATATAGTTATTTAGAATTTCGACAAATTTCTCAACTCTTCATTCGAGTTATTCAATATCTATGGCCCGTATTCTAATCATTGTCTTTTCTTGGAGCGGCTCAGGAAGATTGAAGTTTATAACTCTAAAAAATATCATTCTAGGGGGGGGATTTAAATTTCACTCTTTCTTTAAACGAAGTATTGGGAATGTATCCTTGCCAATACCCATTGGAAAAAAAAAATTCCCATTGGATGGAGGCTCACCATATTTTTTATTTGGTTCCCCCAAAGTTATCACAAACCTAGAGCAATGGAGGAAAATGGGATGTCTTGATAGCCAAAAGGATTGACATGTTTATGGTCTCTAAGAGGCTTCCAGAAAATCCTTGGTTCTTTAAATCATGGATCAAAATTGGGGGACTATCTGATCACTTACCGAACATTTTGGATATTTATGGCATAAATAAAACACCTTTGTATCCTATTAAGTTTAACCAAGATTGGCTTAAGGAGATGGACTATCAAAAGATGGTAGAGGAGAAATGGAGTCATTTGAATGAAGAGTCAGAGACACCTCTCATGCATCAATTTGTTGAAAACATATCAAGAATAAAACATGCTACAACTATATGGGGAAAATCTTTTAAGAAAAATCAATCGGCTATTCTAAGGGAAGTGGAATCAAATCTCAGGGTTCTCCTTATTGAAAGAGAAGTAGGTAGTTTGACAGAAGAAGAAGTCATCTTGCTACAATCATTAGTAAAGAAAAAACAAGAATTGCTAGAAGACAAAGAATCCAAATGGAATAAAAAAATAAGGGCCATCTTGATTTGATAAGGGGACAATAACACCAAATTATTCCATAAATTTGTCATCTATCGGAGGATTTTTAACTCCATGTGGGAAATTTTGGACCATGAAGGCTGAAAGGTTTCAGAGCTTGACTAGATTGTTGATGCAAGTAAAAAAAAAATCAAACTCTTCAAGGCTCCAACCGACTGCCCCATCTCTAAAATCCTTCAAGTCATAATCCTTTTCCCTAAAGCCATTGCAGAGGAAATGAATGTTTCTTTATCCATTGAAATCACAGAGAAGGAAATTTTTGAAACCTTATCTGAATCTTTTCAAAAATGCAATAGTTCAAGTCTAGATGGACTCGTGGTTGAATTTTACTTAGGTTTTTTTATCTCCTCAAGGGGTATCTATTGAAAGTTACTAAAGAATGTCAAAGAGATAGAAAGATTGGGGGGTCCCTCAATTCAAACTTTATGGCCCTTATCCTAAAAAATTCAAATCCTTCTTCTTTTGAAGACTTTAGGCCTATTTCCTGATGTAGCGTGATCTACAAACTTATTGCTAACATTATCGTTAATCGCATTAAGCCTATTTTCATTGAGATTATCTCTGAGGATAAATATGGATTCATGTTCAAAAGGAAAATTCATGATGTTTTTTTTATAACTTAAGAAGCTTTCCATACTCTAAAGCTCTAAAATATCCCCTCAATCGTTATAAACCTCAACCTATCTAAAGCCTTCGACAAAGTTAACTAGACTTTTGTAAGGCTCGCTTTGATCCAATTGGGGATGAATATCCAATCTTTCAACTCGATTATGGGATGCATAGAGACATATTCCTTCTCTATCCTCATCAATGGGCCCCTCTCTTCTTCTTTCAAATAATCTCATGGGCGTCACTAGGGGTGCCCTCTCTCTTTGTTCATCTTCCTTCTAGTTGTAGAAGGTCTTAGCCTCCTCTTAAAAAAGGCTCGCAGCGAGGAACTTATCAAAGGCCTAAAAATTAAAAACTCTAATATCCTCACCCATTTATTATTTGTTGATGATGTGATTCTCTTTGGTGCAGGAACAATCTTGGAATTCTAATCTCTAAAGAAAAATTTGGATATGTTTTGTATTTCATCATGAATGCAAGTTAATAGTGCAAAGTCTGTTTTTTTTATTCAATGATTGGAGGAGGTTTCTTTAGCTTCCTTGGAAGTTTTATTTCCCTTCCCAAATAAATATTTAGATCAGGGCCTGAAGTACCTCGACTTTGTGCTCAAACCCAATGATTAGTTGTTTAGAGACTAGATATGGTTATATAAGAAAATTAAGCCAAAATATCCTTTTGGGTTCATGGTTTTCTTTCAAGGGGCAATCATTTAACTCTATTAAAATTGGTTTTGAGTAGCATACTTTTTATTGGGATTCCATAGCCAAAATCCCAAAAGGCATCTTTACCAAAATCAAGAAGCTCTATTTTCCCTTCATGTGTTTAGGAAACATGGAAAGAGGTAGGATCCCATTGGGGAAATGGTCAAAGTTGGTAATGTCAAAAGAGTTGGGGAGATGGGGCATAAAAAAAAAATTATAGTTCTCAAAATCCCTTGCAACTAAAATAAAGTGGAGGGTCATCCATATTGACATGATATAGAGTAGAGTATTGGTCTCTAAATACATCCTCGATTCATCCATTGTTGAATGGATAAGATCACCCAGGAAGATTGAGCATAACAGTTCGAATTGATGGAAAGATATTGTTGAGGATTTCCCTCTAATTGGGAACCATCTGGCCTGGTGTGTGGGGAAAGGAATTAATATAAGGATAGGAGAGGACCCATGGGTCGATTCAATGGCAGGCTTCAAGCTGCCTGACGATCTGATAGAGGATCTTCACAACTATGGTATTTTCTGCTTAAAGGATGCAACTATTGGGGATCCATACTACCTTGGAAAATTTATTTGGAAGTTGTAAGCCATTATAGAGCTAGAAGGATAGAAATAATTTCTTTGGGAAGAGTTCACAAATATCCTTTAGGAAAATTTTATCTCCCTCCAGGAGGACGAGGAGGGCACCCCTTTTTGGACAGTTAGTGAGAAATCATTTATATATTCGGCCAAGAAGGGTTATCAAGTGATTGTTGAGAATGATTTCAGGGGAGAAAGGAAATGGTGGTGGAAATTGATCTAGGACACAAAGACTCTTATTAAATAAAAAAAATATTGCTTTGGATGGCACAGGAAAGCAAAATGTTAACCTGGTCCAATGGGCTGAAGAGAGGTTGGGTTGTCCCCAATCGTTGCTCACTTTGAAAATCTAGCTTAAAATCTATTTTACATCTCTTTATTCAGTGTTTGTATGCCACTCAGGTATCAAAGGGAACAAAAAAATACCTCGAATTCATAATTGCAGGGCCTAGTGAGGATCTTGAAAGATGGATATTTCTCTAAAAGGAGGATAAAGATTCCCAATCTCACCTTGTTGACACCCAAAAGCATAACATAGGTACCTACATGCAAAGTGGTTGCAATGCCTTATTATTTATTTATAATTAATAACATACTAATAGGTGGGACCCCGTATGTGGATATGAAAGAAGGATGACACATTTGCTTGTGTGCTTATGACTTAGTTACGAGATGAATTCTACAATTTTTTACTTTTAAGTTACTCTTTAAAACAAGTGGTCAAACGACAAATTTTATGGGCAATGTGATTAAAAGATAAATGATGTTGTTTTAATAGTCATCATAAGTTTTATTCTGTTTCACTCAATTTAAAAGGAAATCTAAACTCCAGGCTTGAAGTAATGGATGATAATGGTGTTGTGGATCTCTTGTTAAAAGGGTAATGTGTCATTGTTTAAAGTTTAAAGCTTAAGAGTTGGAACATGGTCTCCCTAGAAAGTGTTGACATATATTGTATTAGGGTTGGAGCATATGTTAAAGCTCGAAAGTATAGGAAAAGGGTGGTGTGTCCCACTTGCATTGAATTGTTATGGAAATAGTATATTATGTGTTGTATGGTTATCTCACTCATATTGGCTATGGTTGAAGGAGTAAGTGTGGATATGATGTGTAGTAAATGCACATTGCTCTAACCTACCTCGATGGTCTCCACCCTTGCTATTTTTCATTTGGTCCTTTTTTTTGTTGTTATTGCCTCCATTTTTCTCAGCCATGGAAGAAGTGTTTGGACTTTGTCAATTTTCCTTGCCAATTTTGCACCCAGGTATGAGGGTTCTTGTTGCTCCATCCATGAATTCTTGCTCTGGTCACTAATTAAATCAAAAGTTGGCTCTTTCATTTTCTTACTGTCTGTTCTTTTTGAAGGTTATGGAATATGGTTTTTTTTCGACTGTGTATTGGATTTGGATAAAATTGGTATTTTGGGTGTTTTTTTGCAAGCAAATTCAAAGTTGAACGATGTGTGAGTGTTTCTCTTTGTTTATGTAACAATGGTTACTATGTTGCTTTACCTATGGGAAACACTTGTGGGAAGGTGTTTCAGGTCCGTCTCATCTCTGGATTTTCGTTGTTTCTTGCATCTATGATACAAAATGGTGTCATTGCTCGCGGATTTTTGATTATATTTAAACTTTTCCTTTCAATTATTTATATGGCTATCAAAAATATCTCCTTGTAACTCTCGCTTCATATTTTGAGAGTTACAAGGAGATATTTTTTAATTAAATGATTTGGATATTTTTTATGTCAGATAACTATAAAAGGAAATAATTGGGAGTCACAAGGGGTCCCACCTATTTAGTTATTATTTAAGACCCTTATTTATATGTTATTATTATTTATTTGTCTCAAACTAATTAGTTAATTTAATTTGACTTAACTAAAGAAAGGTAGTTCGACTACCATAACTTATTGAGAGAGAATAAAATCTCAATCAAATGAGGAGACAAAGGAGAAGAATTGAAGGAGAATTACAACCAGAAGGTTTTCTCTAGATTAGTGAGATACTTTCAACTTTCATTGATTGTGATTTTACTAGAAAACCTAATCCTCTTGATGATAGCAGGGTCTTATTAAAGGCAGCAGGATTCAAAAACTGAATCACACATTTCAGAAGCTTGTTTTAAAGGTGTATGATTTATCTATGACAGTCTGTGTATTTTTGTTTGTCAAGTGACAACAGTTTATGGCAAGTTGATCCAAATATTTAGCTTTGGTTTTATTCTTGATTTTCAAAGTCTTTTTGTATGGTGTCCATCGAAGGCTTCTAAATTTTATCTTGGTCCCTACCCTCCTAGGTGTTTGTAGAGAGAACTCAATTTTGTATCTCAGAATGAAATAAATGAAAAAATTGATTATTGTTTCAGTCTCACACATGTGTTTTAATGATCTCGTTCATTCTTTTTCTTTGATATCCATATATACACTTGTATAATTTTGTGTACAATTTTATGTAACTTACGTCTTTTGCATTGATATGTGCAACACATAAAAACCAGCCTTAGTCCTTTGTAATTAATAATTGTGAAATAAGAAAATTTTAAGAGGCTATAAACCCCGGGTGACATCCCCAACTATCTTGTCTTATCCCGACAAGATCTAAAAATTCTTGAGTAAGGTTTTTCATACCTTTTCCTCAACATTTATTTGGCGACCATACTGGGGAAATCTTCCATATCTCTCTTTTTTATTGTATTCACGATTATCATTAAATTGTTTCGGCTTGTTTAATTACTCCTTGACTAATTTTTCCATGACAACACCTATCACAAGACAACCCAATATTGGAAACAGTCTTAACAACCAAACTAGCATTTCCTTAACCTTGTTCAACACTATTTTAGGAATTGCTAGTACTCAAGCTGAATTGGAACGCTCTTGTGAAGTAATTAAAAGAGATATAAGTATTTGTTAACGTTGGGAAGCCAGGAAAAGGCAGCCTAGAAATCAGCAGTAACTTCTCTTTTCCTAAGTCCTTGGTTTTTATCTTCATGTCCTCAAATCCTTGCATCTCTCTCTCAAAGAGGATTGTCCCCTGAGGCTACTCCTATTTCTAAAATAGGGAGGAAAATCGTTCTATCAACCCAAGAAATTTCTCTAAGAAGAATTTTGTCTGATTCTGATAGTTCACCTTAATCACCTTTACATATTACCTTCAATATGACTTCTGCAAGTAGTGGTAGTGGAACTAGAGGTGTCTCATCCTCCCAACCTTATGCTTCGTCATTGATTGGTAGTATATACAGGCATCAGATCCATGTCCAATCCAATACCAATCCTATTAAAGTGATAAAGAAACATGGGATTTTCCAGTTCGAAGAAGATGTTATGACCACTCCATGGCACGTGTCTTATCCCTTGAATCTGGCACCCACTACTCACCCATTACCGAAGTTTAAGGAACATCTTACTAAGTTCTAGGGGAATAATATTGTTTCTACAAATGAACACTTGGTAGAATTTTCCAATGTTTTTCATAACATCTTGGCCAACGATAATGATACTTGCATGCACTTATTCGTTAATTCCCTTGAAGGGAAATCTATGACAAACTTCTTTGACCTCCCTCCCAAAATTCTTTCTACATGGGAAGAATTGGTTTATTGGTTCAAGTCCACTTATGGACAGTCCAAGAGTCCATTTGAGCAGTTAAGGGAATACAACAATATTTCCTATAAGGATGGTGAAACCATTAAGTCTTTTAACCTTTGTTTCACCAAACTGTACAATCAAATCCCTGAATTAGTCTGCCCCCAAAAACAAGCTACCTTCATGCATTATTATAATGCACTACCTTCCCCTTATCATCATAAACTTGAAGAAAAGGATATTAACAATCTTGGTTCCACTCCTAATACTTGTCTTTAATATGAGGATCATCTTGAAATAAAGGGTCTCCCTAAAGGGGACTCAGTCAAGCAAACATATATGTCTACTCTCTTACAACACGTGCAAGATATGAACAATAGGATGATAGCCTATGAATGAAAGGGAAGTATTTCTTTGCCCCCCATGTCACATCTTCTTCTTCCTCATTGCCTTTTAGGAACACTAATGGAAATACTTTTCATCCAAAGGCCATTATGTCTCATAGTTGGTGTAACTTCTGTGAAGAAAATCATGAGTAAATTACTTGCGAAGTTAAAAAAAAATCCAGAGATAAAATCTTTGGCAAAAGGCCCGACACCAAAATCACGATTCTAGATTGGGTTGAACCACAGGATTTTACGATAACCAAAACCAGGAAAAAATATTACACCGCCAAGGGAAAATATGACCCTCCTCGTACTTCTTCCACACCAAGCACGTCTTCTCAGAGCATTGATACACAAACTGTCAGAGTTATGGAAAATCAAGGAATGGAAAATCAAGGAATTTCTTCCCCTCTTCCCTCTTCTAAATACAACATCCTTAACAAATTGGCTAATATTAAGGTTGATGCTACCCTTTTGGACATGGTTGTCGTCCATGAACAAAAAAAACATCTCAAGAATTTTATGGAAAGAAAATATTCTACTATAGACAATGTTTATGAAGAGTCAGAAGAAGAGGATTCAAATGTAAATAAAATAGGTGTAAATAACTTTAGGAAACCTGTAAAAAATACCCCTTTTTATATTTTTGTAAAAATTATAGATAAAATAGCTCATTGTTGGTTAATTGATGGCGGGTCTAGTCCAAGTGTAATTTCAAAAAGTATAATGGAAGAGCATGTCTTGTCATGCACTAATGAAAAATCCATATGCATGCTCTCTTATAACAGTCTACAACAGTCAATTGTAGGCCAAATCAAAGATGTAACCTTATTTCTATGCACGCATCCTGAAATAAGAACAACCCTCAATATCCAGGTAATTGATATGCTGGCAAGAAATTATTCAATTATTTTAGGAAGTGACTGGCAATCTTTAACGGGTGGATATCTTTCGCTTGACGAAACACATTTTTTTGTCCCTAGGAACATAAAGAACATTATATTCCTAAGGGAAGGAATAATTTCACCATACATATAGAGTGTTCCCCAACCTAACGTAAATTATCTTGAGGAATATTTAGGATTATACTCTATATTTGTTGATGAGGGTGACATTATCCTTGAACCAATTGATTTTGACAATGGAATATGGCACATGCATTTCAATGGATCATGCTCAAATGAAGGTAATGGAGCCAACATTATTCTATATTCCCCTATAGTTAAAATTCACAAATTTTCTTATAGGTTAGTGTTTTCCTACACAAACAACGTCACTGAGTTTGAGGCCTTATTGTTAGGCATCGAAAATGCATATAACCTTGGTTGTGGCCACCTTACAGTCTTTGGTGATTCTGAACTTGTTGTGAACCTAGTACATAATATTTATTCACCTAGCAACAAGCTACTTAAACGTTATACCCAAGTTGTTTGGATGCTCATTTCAAACCTGTTATATTTTAACATCACTCTTGTTAAGTGGGAACTCAATTCAATGGATGATAGGTTAGCGGTGTTTGCAGCATCCCCTACCTGACAAATTTTGCCCCAAAGACCTGATTGTGCATTTCAATGTTTATATCATCCTCATATCCCTGATAATGTGGAATCATGGTAGGTATTCCCAAGTGATGAAGGCATTTGCATAAGGAAGAGGAGTTGAAAAGGAATCATTTTGTATGATTCCACTTTGTATGATTGAAGGCTGATATCATCTTTCCAGTTAGGGATTCTGAATGGATCTCAAATCTGGTCCCTCTTCGGAAAAAAACTGGCCATATCAAATTATCCGTTAATTTTCGTGCATTGAATAGAGCGAGTGTTAAAGATCATTTTCCTCTCCCCAATATGAAAATTATTTTACAACAAGTTGCAGGGTCACAAATGATGTCCTTACTTGACGGCTTTTTTGGCTATAATCAAATCAAAGTAAAAAGGATTGATATATATAAAACCACTTTTACTACACGTTGGGGCACATTTTCTTATGAACATATGCATTTTGGCTTGTCTAATGAAGGTACCACTTTCCAAAGAGATATGTAAGTAGATTTTGACGATCTGATCGGTAAAATTATATAATTTTATCTCGATGATTTGACTGTCTATTCAAATAACTAGTTGGATCATTTTGGTCATCTTAGAAAAGTTCTCATGCAATGCAGAAAATTTGGCATTTCTTTAAATCATTATAAATCTATTTTTGGTGTCATGAAGGGCAAGTTCCTCAGTCATATTGTTTCTGATTTGGGAATAAGCATTGACCCTGAAAGGATTATTGTTATTCTAAATCTCCATGCTTCCACCTCCAAGAAAGAGGTCCAAGATTTTATGGGCATTATCAATTTTGTCTGTCGGTTTGTTCCAAATTTTGTTGTCATGGTTAAGCTAATTAAAAATCTTCTAAAGAATTATCTTTCTTTTTCTTGGATAGATGATATCAAAAAGGATTTCCTTAGGATTAAGGAAGCAATTATCTCTGCACCGATTTTGTCAAATTGGATTTTGAGAAATAATTCATCTTATATACCAATGCCACCGAGGAAGAAATTTTCGCTATCCTCTTATGTAATGATGACCAAAAAAATGAAAAACCTATAGCATACATGAGCCATAGTTTATCAGATGATGAAATTAAATACTCTTATATTGAAAAACATGTTTTTTCTCTTGTTAAGGCTATAGAAAAATTTCACCACTTTATTGAAGAAAAACATATGCAGGTAAGAGTCCATTTGCCTACTGTCAAGTTTCTTCTCTCACAAACTTATCTTTAAGGAAAACTTGCACATTGGCTTGCCAAAATTCAGGAGCATGATTTAACCATCATGACTTCAAAAACGATCAAGGGATGAGACTTATCCCTTCACTTAACTAAGCACCCTGAACCAACTGAATAAATTGATGATTAGGATAATCCTCTTTCAGATTTGTTTTATATTAAGAATCAAAATCATTCTATATATGAACATCCTTGGTATAGAAATCGGGTGTATTACTTGCAGCATAAAAATTCCCAGATAACTTGGATCCTCGCCATAGAAGAAGTATCTACCTCGAATCATCTAGGTAGATCATTTTGGGAGACTTCTTTTTAGAAGTTGTTTTGATGGTTTACTACTCTGATGTCTGAATGATGAAGAAGCACAAAAAAATTTACAGGAAATTCATGGATCGTCAGTTCCTGTCATTCACGTTGGTGTCCATTTTTCTTCTAAAGCTATTGCCTTTAAAATTATAATAGATGGTTACTGTTGGCCTTCCATATTCGAGATTCCTAAAAAAATTCAAGATCTTGTGATAAATGCCAAAAATTTGATGGGAAAGAACGTCTTTCTTCCATGCCTTTAGAACCCGTCCTCCCGGATTTCCCTTTCTCTAAATGGGATCTAGATTTATTGGTCCTATCAATCCTTCGTCTTTCGTAGGGAATATTTTTATTTTGACAGCTACGGACTACTTTACTAAGTGGACTGAGGTTGTCCCTCTTAAGCATGCACAAGATGAGCAGGTAATTTATTTCCTAGAAACTAATATCTTTTCCATGGCATTCCACTAGAGATCATTACGGATAATGGCCCAGTATTCATTTCTACAAAGTTAACTCAATTTATGGTTAAGTTAGGGGTCAAACATTTGACTTCATCATCCTATTACTCCCAAGAAAATGGGCAAGTTGATTCCACTAACAAAAAGATGTTTAGGTTCATTAAGAAGACCATAGAGGATAAACCTCGTCAATGGCACACACTTCTCACTTATGATCTCTGGGCATATCACACTACCATCAAGGCAAGCACAGACTGTACTCCTTTCCATCTCACATATGGTCAAGAGGTTATTCTACCTATTGAGATAGAGCTTTCCTCTTTACAGTTGATGTTATAGATTGAAGAATTAACTTATTCAAATGTTCCCCAAAGGATAAATGCACTACTGGCCTTGGAAGAGCAAAGGAATTTTGCCTTAGAGAACATAAAAAGAAGGCATCAAACTGTAAAAAATTATTTTAACAGACAAGCAAAAGTTGTTGAATTTAATATTGACGAGAAGTTCCTACTATGGGACTCAGCTTATGTTGAGAGAGGAAGACACTCAAAGTTCCAGAAACTATGATTAGGTCCTTTTAAAATTTCTTTTGTCCTAGGTGCAAACTCATACCTTCTAAAGGATTTGGAAGAGTGATTGTTCTCTTACAACATTAATGGTTCCCACTTGAAACATTATGTGGAACCTATCTAATATTTAATGCTTATTTAAATTTACTTTTGTATATAGTTTTCTTTGTTTTACTGTTTTCCTTTTATTTTGGTTTGTTGAGTGTTTAATTTATGTTGTTTTGTTTTCTTAACTTTATTAGAAATAAATTTTGGATCATTTTTTCCATGAAAATGTCCTTCTGTAAGTATTGTTGATAAATAAATAGCAAGATTCACACAGTTGTCACGATGTCCTCCTTTTAGACACCACTGAAATTGTTTTTTTCTTTTAGCACTGTTGTAGAATAGTTGATTTTGTCTTCTTCCCTATTTCTGCTATCCCTTTCTTCCCTCCATCCTAAGATTCAAAAGATCATATAAGAAAATTTCTCCTTAAAACTGAAGAAACACCATGTGCTACATATTGATGGAATGTTTTGCATACAGGACCAAACCCCCTCATACGTACCACTTTCCATAAGTTATTCCCAAAGTCTCGTCTCATTGTTTCCCTTAAACCATATTTTTCCCCATGTTGCATAATTATTCTTATCATTAATTATTTTTATCCATTTCTACATATCTGCGAAACCAGACGTTCTGAGTTCTTAATCAATTGGAAATAGATTACCCTTTGGATTCACCAATTTGTTGACGCCCAAAAGCACAACATAGGTACATGCATGAAAAGTGGTTTCAATGCCTTATTATTTATTTATAATTATTAATATGCTAATAGGTGGGACCCCATGTGTGGATATGAAAGAAGGATGACACATTTTCTTAAGTGCTTATGACTTGGTTGCAGGATGAATTCTACAAAAAAATTTCCTTTAAGTTACTCTTTAAAACAAATGGTCAAACGACAAATTTTATCGGCAATGTGATTAAAAGAGAAATGATGTTGTTTTGATAGTCATCATAAGTTTTATTTTGATGCACTCAATTCAAAAGGAAATCTAAACTCCGGGCTTGAAGTAATGGATGATAGTGGTATTGTGGATCTCTTGTTAAAAGGGTTATGCACCATTGTTTAAAGTTTAAATCTTAAGAATTGGTACATGGTCTCCCTATAAAGTGTTGAGATATATTATATTGGGGTTGGTGCATAAGTTAAAGTTTGAAAGTATAGGAAAACGGTGGTGTATCTTGCTTGCATTGAATTGTTATGGAAATAGTAGATTATGCGTTGTATGGCTAGCTCACTCGTACTAGATATGGTTGAAGGAGTAAGTGTGGATATGACATGTAGTAAACGCACGTCGCTCTAACCTACCTCGATGGTTGCCATCCTTGCTATTTTTCATTTTTTTATTTTTGTTGGTTGTTGTTCCGTCTGTTTTTCTCGGTCATGGAAGAATTGTTCGGACATTGTCGATTTTCCTCGGCAATTTTGCACCCAGGTATGAGGGTTCTTGTTCCTCCATCCATGAATTCTTGCTCTTCTAATTAATTAAATCAACATTTGGCTCTTGCATTTGCGTACTGTCTGTGCTTTTCGAAGGTTATGGAATATGGGTTTTTTTTCGACTGTGTCTTGGATTTGGATGAAGTTGCTCTATGTGGTGTTTTTATGCAAGTGAATTCTTAGTTGAACGATGTGTGATTGTTTCTCGTTGTTGATGTAATAGTGGTTTCTATATTGCTTTACCTTTGGGAAAAACTTGTGGGAAAGTGTTTCAGGTCTGCCTCGTCTCTGGATTTTCGTTGTTTCTTGCATCTCTGATACAAAATTGTGTCACTTCTTGCATATTTTCGATTATATTTAGACTTTTCCTGTCAATTATTTATATGGCTATCATGGATGTTTTTCTTGCAGCCTCTATAAAGGGCTTGTGAAGAGGTCTGTGGAAATTAAAGGTGCTAAAATATTGTTGAAGTGTTCTTTTGATTAAATCCTCAAAGTGTTTTCTTTATTGCTCTCCCATACCTCATTGTTGTTGATGAATGGTATATTAAACCCTACATTTGAATAATTGTGTAAAGGTGGCTAACCCAGCATTTAATAGAGGTGGTGTTCGCATCTCTTCTGTCATGAGGTTTTTTTCGATTTTTTACTTAAGAGTTAATGCCAAGCTCGCTTATTTATAAAACACAGTTTGTTATGTGACAATATTGAAGCGATGACAGTGTTGTAAGACATTGTTTAAGAGATATAGCCGTGTTGTGTTAGTGTGCTTAAGGTGGTCAATTTTTATGGATGGATAGAATACCTCTGTTGACGAATTATATATATGTTGAATGAACTCTGCGAACAAGGATTCTGGAATTTTTGTTATTTCAAATATTAGTTTAATTTTGTTTTATCCATGGGGGTTCCTTTTTGGTTGATTTCAAGAAATTCTGTAGTGGTTAAAGAATACCGATGGCAATGTTTTGGACCCAGTCTGTCCATACTTCGACTGTTAGTTTTGGTTGTTGGAATATTGTGTTTCCTTGACCCTATTGTGTGTGTGATGTGTTATGTATGAATTTTTTCTTGGACAGTATTTATTAAATGAATTCTATAAATGTAATTACAAAAGGCACAATGAACAGTCTTGAAGTGAAGCACCAGTTTTAGAATTTTGAAATAGAGTATTGAATTTCAGGAAAGGGTTTGGAAATTTTGTTGTTATGATGATGGCATTGTTTTGTATGGATAATGAAGAAAAATAATCATTGGAGTCCCTTCCATTATACTATATTATGCACATTAAACTCCCCTCATTATCACATTTACACCTTTTACACTCCATGTTCTATTATTACTCATTTTTAAGGAAAACTCTGTATGAAAATAAAAGAAATGGAGATGGAAGTTAATTGATGATTGGTGTTTTAATAGATGGTTATATACAAAGTTTTATTATTTTTATGATTTTTTGAACAATAACCATGTATCTTCCCTCATCTATGATACAATTTTACGCACACTACGAACCCCTCATATTCCCAATGACCCTATCATTCCATGTTCATACGACAATTGATTAATGGGAATTTTATGGATGAATTGCATGGGTTTTGTGGTAAGTAAGAGAGCCAAATATTGATTTTATTTAAGTGGAGTTTCATGTATGGAATATTAATAATTTTTCATGATTCATTGAATATTGCTACAGGATGAGCTTTTTCAGAAAGGGCAATAATGGTAGAGGTAACAGAGGCGGGGGAAATTAGCAGAGAGGTCATAGAATACCTTGGTTCTCTATACATTTCGATATTGACCCTCGGGAATTGAACCACCTTTTCCAAGTTGTTTTCTTTAACTTAGTAGGTCAATGAATCTTCCAGCCCCGACCAGAAAGACCTCTTTTACAAGCACTTCAAAACCTTTCCAGTGTCCAAGTCCCTCCCCATGTGTCCATGCGACCAGAACCTCCCACCAATGATGGTTGGCAAGATATTGTACATCAACTTGTGTTCACCACCACGATTTTCCCACTACATAATTTCCATTACCCCCTCCACTACCAAAAAATAAAGTTTCCCAAGTTGAGCCTATTGTCTCACCCGTGCAGTCATCACATGCCAGTAAACGATTAAAAACATATGTCCCCGAGCCTATGCAAGAAAAAGGAAATGGAACAATCGCTCACTCCATCTCATCCAAAGATTCTAGCAAGTCATTTTCCTCTCCCCTTCATCTTAAGGATGATTGTTCTCATGTCATTAGTGCAATTTAGCCTCAAGGCTCTAACTAGTCAAAGGATGCCATAAAAAAGTCAAAAGGGTACAACAGCAAGAAGAGGCCTAATTCCTCACATAGTAAATATGGATTTTGATGATTGAGGTTGTCTTATATGTTGAAGACGATATTTTTATTTTGATAAATTTTGAACACCCAACATATATTTGGCATTGTTTTGAACGACAACATTCATTTGAGTTTTTTTTTATTAGACAGCTTGGATATGATGTTATTTTTGGGGACATGATTATATTACATTATGTTGATATTTATTATTTGAGCATACATATATGAATCGTGAGTTACAAGGAGATATTTTGAATTAAATGATTTGGATATTTGTTATGTTAGATAACTATAAAAGGAAATAATTTGGAGTCACAAGGGGTCCCACCTATTTGGTTATTATTTAAGATCCTTATTTATATATGATTATTATTTATTTGTCTCAAACTAATTAGTTAAGTCAATTTGACTTAACAAAAGAAAGGTAGTTCAACTACCATAACTTATTGAGTGAGAATAAAAGCTCAATCAAATGAGGAGACAAAGGAGAAGAATTGAAGGAGAATTATAGCCATAAGTTTTGCTCTACATTAGTGAGATACTTTCAACTTTCATTCATTCTGAGTTTACTAGAAAACCTAATCCTCTTAATGACAGTTGGGTCTTATTGAAGGCAGAAATATTCAAAAATTGAATCACACATTTCAACAGCTTGTTTTAAAGGTGTATGATTTATCTTTGACAGTGTGTGTGTTTTTTTTGTGTGCATGAATTGAGTTTCATGGCTGATAAATAATATCTTGCAGATTCACATGACAGTGGTTTATGGCAAGTTGATCCAGATATTTAGCTTCATTTTTCTTCTTGATTGTCAGAGTCTTTTTGTATGGTATCCATCGAAGGCTTCTAAATTTGATCTTGGTCCCTACCCTCGCAGGGGTTTGTAGAGAGAACTTAGTTTTGTATCTCATAATGAAATAAATGAAAAATTAGATTATTGTTTCAATCTCACACATGTGTTTTAATGATCTGGTTCATTCTTTTGCTTTTATCTTCATATATACATTTGTATAATTTTGTGTACACTTTTATGTAACTTTGTTTAAAGTTTACTTCTTTTGCATTGATATATGCAACACATAAAAAACAGCCTTAGTCCTTTGTAATTAATACTTCTGTATTAAGTAATTGTTAAGAGGCTATAAACCCCGGGTGACATTACCAACTATATTGTCTTAGCCCGAAAATATCTGAAAATAATTGAGTAAGGTTTTCCATACCTTTCCTCAACACACCTTCCCATTCCCTTTTTCTACGTTTGTTTCATTTGGTGGTCAAGGGAGAATTTTGTTATTAATGACACTTTCATCCCATTTGAGGTGGTGTTTGGCCTAGCAGTTAAACTTGCAGGAGAATACAAGTCAGACATCAAGGTAAAAAAGACCAGACCGCCTATTATGCTTCATCTAGTAGAAGGATTACACTAGGTATCCTTTGATGAGGATAGCCAAGGCCACCCTCCTCGATGCAAAGCAGGAGATGTTTTATTTATATCCAATTCCTATTTCTTCACGATCAGGTATGAACTAGGGCCCGACTACAATAACAAAGTAGAGTTGTCTACTCTTATGATCCTTCTCTTCCATATCGATATGGTCAAGATGAGGAAGATCCAGGTTTTCAACGACTCGAGGGTGGTAATAGATTGGGTCATCGGGGATTATTCTATGCATATTAGGTATGTCCATTCCCACTTACGCTAGGTTCTATATTTTATTGATAAGTTAGAATGGTTTTCATGCAAGCATGTCCTCAAAGAATTAAATGAGAAAGGAGGCGTTGCAGTTGGAAGATGGAACTTATATTCTGCAGGAATTCTTTGATAATCAGCTTCTACAAGAAATGAACTTGTTATTGTAGATTTCTTGAAATTTTTTAGCAGTCTGTATGTATTGAGTTAATGATAGTGACAACATGTTTTTGAATAGAATGTAAAGATGATAATCTAGTGGAACTGGACAGTATGTTAAGGAAATTGTAATAGAAAGTAATATGGTCAGTCCATCTATGGAAAAAAATATGTATATTCATCAATTTTGATGGAATACAATTTTTTTTCATTCTCTAAAAATAAAAGGTTTATGCACAGCTTAGAATTTGTTTAAAATTAAAATAAAACTATTTTTTCTACAGATTAGTTATAATGAATTTCATAGTGCCCATTTATTTAACACATCGGTGTGCCATATATATGGGCACACCTATGTACTTTATATATAAGCACACTCGTTAAAAAACCTCCTCTAGCAACCTCCACTATAAACGGACAAGGAAGGTATTTTTTTGGGAGGTTCCACAAAAACCTCTAATAGAATGTGTTTTTCTTGTAATGATATTTGGAAGAAAATTTAGGACGCAAAGAAACTTCTTGGCCATACATATTCATTGTTGAAATATCTTAAGTAAATCATGGACTTAAGGCAATAACTCCTAAAAACTTTGTGATGAATATATTGAGAGGATTTGACATGAACATTATCAAGCTTTGAGTCAAATAAGAAGACGATATGGCCCAAAACAAAGTGATGAATGTTTTTTGGGTTGCTCTTAGAGAGAAGGATACTTAGATATTTAGGGATGTCGATTATGGATGTTGTACATTATATGATATTTTACCTCTTTTAGTCATAATGAAAAATCAATGAATGCATATGTACTTTCAATTTCCTATAGTATGTAATGAAACCTCTTTATTTGGATGTGTCATCGTTAGATCCTTCAAATTAAAGTGAATTGTGAGCAAAGAAAAATAAATTATACATGCAAGGTTCTACAATTGGAGAAATATCCACCTCTGATAAGTATCTTCACTACCTACATTTGGATGTTTCTTAATTTTCTTACCATAATCAAGTCATCTAAAACATAGGAATCATAATTCTCTTGAATGGATGACCATACACTTATAATCAATGATGTAACTAGTGATCATAGCATATAAATAAAAGTGAAAATTTCCTAGAAGAAATTACTAGAAAACAAGCTTCTTGACACTTACAACCAATGATGTAACTGGTGATCATAGCATAGAAATAAAAGCCAAAATTTCTTGGTATAAATTACTTGAAAACAAGATTATTTTTATAGACAAGTTTCCTTTTGAAGGCTCATTATTTTCTCTCATTGTTGAGAACCTTACTGCGTTATCATTTTTGGTCAAGGATGGTTGTGGAGAAATAGCATTCAGTGAAAATGGTGAAACATTGAATTGGTAAGGAAATATTGTAGAGATAACCCTAAACTCATTTTATATCCATTTCCTATAAGCAATAAATTGAAGCATGAAAACTTTTAATGCTTACACGATTGTTGGATGATAAGCATAGTGTTTCATTTTAAACTTTTGTATTCTTATTGGTAGATCATTTTCATACTAGGCCATGATTATTGAACTTATGTTTATTGAAAAAATTATATGTTTGTACTAGGTCATGATTATTGAACTTATGTTTAGTGAAACCATACTATGTTTGTATTATGTAAGGTCCAAATCTTGCACCAAGTGTTGAATTAGCATAAATGATACACAATTTATCTTATTATGAGCGGAAGGTAAATCCAACCCCACAAAATTCAAATATTTTTAATATTCAACGATAGAATAGGAAAATTAATTTGTAATAGTTGTATGGTTAGATACATGTTTTTAGCTTTAAATAGCCTAACAAATTACATTTCAACGTACTAGATGCAAGAGAAATAGCGAGAGAGAAAGGATCCTCCAAAAACAAGACTTTTGTTGGATTTGAATTCAATTTCCAACAATGACTTTCAAGATATGAAATGAAATTTATGAGTAATTAGGGAATGGAGATAGAAGCATAGTTGTATCTTTGAACCTTGTCAATCATATTGTATACATTGATCATGCTAAAAATAATATAGCTAGACAACCAAGTAGTTGATAGTTTTACTTTCATTTCCTTTGTAAATATTGTTCTATAGCCAAGTAGTTCATAATTTCAATTTTGTTTTATTTGGAAATATGGTTGAATAGACAAACCACTGGTAGTTTTAGTTTCCCTTCAATTTGTAGATATGGATAGAATTTGAAGGGTTCATAGTCCAAGGGAATATATAAACTATCATCTTTTTGTATATGTAAGTTGTTCAATGTGTTGAATTATAGAAGTGGCATTGAGGTTCATCATACACATTTGTACTTTTTTGGAAGTTGTGGTTGCATATTTTTTGTATTCCCTAATATTATTTCAGAGCCATAAAGCCTGCATATTTGAAATATTTCATTTAGTAAATATATTGATTTGTTTTTTATAGAGTGGGTTCAATTATTTTAATTAATAACTATTGCTTTAGGGAAAATTATTCAAACTCAATTGTTCTCTTTTCTCCTTGCTTTGGATGTGGGTTTTGTCAATAAATTTTCCATAATAACAAGTTATCGTGTTTGTAATTAAGGTGAGGAAGTTTTTTAAACGCACTTTCTCATAGTTATCTTTTGTTTTTATGGAAACTTTTTGTGTGTTTCCTTAGATTGCTTTGAAAAAGTACAACATTGCAATGCAATAATTTCCATTGTCACTTGTTTTATATTAATTTGTTGCATCTCTTTAATATTGATATATTTATCAATGTTTTGCATAGTCATAGTATGAATTCATATACAAAAATAAGATGTTTCCTACATTAATATTGGATGTAAATATAATATATTCATTAGAAAATAGTTTAATTCAAACTAAAAAAATCCAAATACACATTGTAGCAACAATATCCATACTTTGAAATCCAATTTTTACTTTAGAAAGACTAATATTCACACATTTAAAATCGAAATTCACAGTTTCTTAGTCAAATACAAAAGATCAAGGGTTTACACAATTAACTTAGGATATGCAACAAAAATGGAAGAGGAAGATGCAACGGATAAATAATTGTGGTGGAGAAAATTTTGGAAGCTAGGATGTCCTCTCAAAATTAAGGGTGTCTAATAGAATCCTTACGAGGGATAATGGTAAAATAAGAAACTGCATGGGCCAACATGGTGTATAATGTATAAAAAAATATGGAGAATTAGTAAACCATTTGGTGTGCATTGTCCATATGCAAAGAGATATGGGATGAAGCAATAAAATTGTCACTTTTGGAATTGAAATCCACAAGTTTAGAATTCATATTGACACTTACAAAATTGAAATTTAGACTTTGGGAATCAAAATTCATAAATTCAAAATCAAAATTGATACTTTTAAAATTCACACATTTGAAAACCAATATTCACGCTTTCAAAATCAAAATGCATAGTTTCTTCGTCTAGATTTTTCTTTATTAATCTAATTTAATGAAAATGGGGTTATCTTCCCAAATCAAACACAACTTTAACTATAAAAATATGGTTTAATGAGGCTTCTTATTGAAGTTAATTATTTTTATGATTTGGCCTCCATTATTAAACCTTCACATAAATTGGTTTGTGAGAGTATTAAAGGAATAGTAGCATAAGTTCCTTCATAAAAATTGGTTTTGTGAGAAAATATTTAAAAAATCTGTAGAATAAGTGATATGCGGAAGTAACAAGTATAGTTGGCAATGTTTCTCTATTGGTTACACGGTGTTCTTAAAATTATTTTATAAAGAATTTCTAATTCCTTCAACCCCTTTCTTTTTAGCTTAATTTCCTTTAAAAATATAAAAGCATTGTTTTATTAGTGTTATATTGTGAAGGCTTCTATTGTGAACAAGTGTTTGTTCAAACTAAACTAGTTACAAAGAAAATTGAATAAATATGGCAATATAGCGCACACACATAGTAGAGTCCAATATATACCATGCCCTTTATTTGAAGTTGGATAATAAGTTTAACAACAACCAAAAAAAAAACGTTTATATTTTCTTTTTACTATGAATGATGCATGATTTTGTTTGAGATGGGCATTCAAGTTATGTAACTGGTTATATTGTTCATAGAACACTTTTATCTTTACATAGTTTAGATGTGAATTTTCTTCAAACCCAGTTCACCAAATCAATTAATTTTTTTGTTAACTGATTCTGTCAGTTTTTTTTCACAAATAAATAATACACAGTAGCAAATAATAACCATGAACTTAACAGTAAAAGATAAAAGCAATCACATCACATGTACACAAGTGATTTTTGGATAATTTGTCCCTGGAAAAACCCCGAAGGGAAAACCAGTGCAGTAGATTTGGATTTTATTATTATTGAGAAAGTTAATATAGAGATCTCTTACAATAAAATCATCCCAGCCAAATACAAAGCCTCCTCAACAAATGTATGGCCCCCTTCTGCAAATCCTCCTAATCAGATTTGTAGGAAAAGACCTCCGCAATGTTGAAGATGTGTGTCAATCTCAGTGTAGAAGCCTCCTCTGTCTCCCTGCAAACTCTCTCTCCAAACCCTCAAGCAATTCTCCTCTTTCTCTCTTCAAAAAATTTTCTCTCTCTTGAGCATAATGCACACCTCTCCAAGTTGATCTCCTTTTTACTCAATGAGAAAGTGAGACACCCTATATCCAAAAGGACGGAGGGTCAAGATTGATCATCATACACCTTATGAGATAAATGGTCAAGATTAAAAGACCACAACTTAAATTATTTCTCACTTTAACTTTATAAAAAGTACTTATTAAGTCAACATTAAAATATAACCCATTTAATTGACTTTTTCCTAAGTACAATTTTAAGAAAAAGATTAACCCGTCAACTTGGATAAGTTTCATTGTCCTCCTCCATGCTAGGATGTCATGGATGGTGAATACCTTCCTTGCTATCCAATCTCAACACTCCCTCTTAGCAAGGAAGGGATTTTGTCTCAACCCCATCTTATCTCTGAGCTTTTCAAACTTTTCTCTGTTCAGTTCCTTGGTGAAAATATTTGTCATATGGTAATCAGTTTGTATGTAATCAAGCCTCACGGGTCCTCTCTATACACAATCCAGGATGAAATGATACATGATATCGATGTGCTTGCTACCATCATGAAACATTGGATTCTCAGAGAACTTGATGCAACTCTGATTGTCACAGTGAATCACAATAGCTTCTAGATCCTTCCTGAACAATCCCAAGAGTATCTTCATAAGCCACAGTGCTTCACATGTTTCCAAGCTAGCATCCATGTACTCTGCCTCAGCGAAGCTTAATGCCATTGTTTTTTGCTTCCTGATGAACCAGGAAATGATGCCCGAACCAATGTTGAAACAACAACCCGAAGTACTCTTTTTGTCCCTTGCACATCCAGCCCAATCAACATCTATAAAGCCTACCAAAATCACTCCACCACTACGCTCATATAACAACTCGTACTACAATGTACCACTGAGGTAGTGAAGCACATGCTTCATAGCTATCCAATGTACTCTCTGAGGGTCCACCATGAAATGAGTCAAATATTTTACTGCAAAGCTGATATCTGGTAGAGTATTGACCAGATACATGAGCAATCCAATTAAATAACAATACACAGTGGGGTCTACTGTCTTTGAATCTGATGCATCAATCTTCCTCCAATTTGTGACTAGAGGCGTGGGCATGGGCCTACAATCTGTCATCCTGAATTTACACAAGATCTCCATTGTATACTTCCCCTATCCCAAGAAGAAGAGCCCATCCTGATGTCAGACCTCCAGACCAAGTAAGTAATGCATCAAGCCAAGGTATTTCATCTCAAACTCAATTGCAAGGTTGACATTGCAATCTTCTATTAGTTTCTCATCCTCTATCAGAAATAGGTCATCTACATATAACACCAATATGAGAGGCACCTCCCCTGCAATAAAATGCAGTTTTGAATCAGCCTCGCTCAGGTAGAAACCCATCTACCTCAAGTAGCTATCTATCCTCGAGTATCATTCTTGAGGTGTCTGCTTGAGCCCATACAAAGCTCTCCTCAGTCTACACACATGCATCTCTCTGTTGTCTACCTCAAATCCCTCTGGTTCATCATCATATACCTCTTCATCAACAACTTTATTAAGAAAAGCAGTCTTCACGTCCATCTGGTGAATGCACTAGCCCTTTTCTTCTACCAACGATATGACTGCTCAGATCGAGGAATACCTGGCCATCGAGGAGAAATTATCCTCATAGTCAACTCCCTCTCGATGTGAAAACCCCTTGGCCACAAAGCAGGCTTTGTACTTGTCCACACTTCCATATATTGCATGCTTGACCTTGTAGATCCACTTTGATCCAACCACCTTCTTTCCTTCTGACCTGAGCACCACCTCCCATACATCATTCTTTATAATGGAGGCATATTCCTCCATCATAGCCTCCTGCCACACTCCATTCTATGTATATTGATCATAAGTGGAAGGCTCTGCATTAATGGGTTGTATCATTAACGCCATGTATGCAAGTCTCTCTGGTGATTTACTTAGTCTGAAATCTCTCTCTGGAAGTCCTGCCAACCTAGAATCATTGACTGTGGACTTATACCACTTAGGTCGTGGCCTAGTATTCTGTTGATCCGGATTATTTTTGGCACGAAATGAGAGCGGAGATATAATAAATAAATGCACAGAGATATCGCAGATATCCAGTAATATAACATAAATATATCAGAGATGAAACCATAAACACAAAGATACAGTAATACATGATTTCTATTAATGAAAGAAATGTACAGAGACTATAAAAATATAAAGTGAAAGACTCACTAGAATGGTGGCAACTTATCTCTGAGAAGAGATGCGATGGCTACTCGCATTCACAAGAAGATGATTACAATGAGTTTCTGAAGGCATTTTTACAATAAACAGGAATGCCAAAAACCTAACCCTAGGAGATGAAGCTCCAAAATTCATGTGGGCCCCATTTGGGTAAGTTAGTACATCAACTTCTCGGGGTCATAACTTTTGCATACGATAACTGTTTTAGGCGTATGATAGCTCGTTGGAAAGGTATCATAGAGGATATTCATTTTGGGGGCTCAAACATTCCTTTGGCTATCATTTAGAAGCTTGATCCTAAAAAACCTTCATTTAGGCCCTCAAAATGGCCCCGGAAGTTAAAACTGCTAAAAATAGTAAATTGTCAAAAAAATGTTTTGAGCCAGTTGGAAAAGGTGGGTGGCCACTGATATCCACTTGGATCATCTTCTCCTGCTGAACTGCATCACATTGCTCCTCCTCATCATCATCTCTCTCCTGGTGATCATTTCCAATTGTCTCCCTCTCAACACTTGTACCTATACATGTACCATTACCATGTATCTGACTATGTGATCTACTGCTCTGACTTTGTGCCTCATCGGGCTTGAATCCTTAATATTGTCCCTACTAGTCCTATGCCTACAAGTATTTAGACCTCCTCAATGCACACTCCTCCTTGAATTGTACATCCCTACACACTATGATATTCATGCGTGTTGGCACAAAGATCCTGTACGCTTTGGAAGCCTCGCTATACCCAACAAGAAACACCTTATCTGTTGTGGGTTCCATATTTTTCCTCTTCTCCAAAGCGCTATGATAGTAACATACATTGGCCTAGATGTGAACATGACTCACATCTGGTTTGGTACCTTTAAATACCTCCTCGGGTGTCAACTTCCCCAAAATTGTGTGGGGACTCATGTTTTGAATATAAACAACCATGCGACTAGCATCTACCCATAAAAATAGTGGCAAACCTTGATCACGTATCATCTTCTTTGTTGCTCCGACTATGGCCTTGTTCTTTCTCTCATCCACTCCATTTTTTAGAGGATTGTAAGGAATGATGAGTTCATTCTTGATCCCCATTGTTGTGCAATAATCCAGAAACTCCTTGGAGGTGTACTCACCCCCATTGTCGGATATCAACACCCGAATCTTCTTTCCAGTCTGGTTCTCAACCAGAGCTTTGAACTCCTTAAATATGTCAAAGACTTCATATTTAGCCTTCAGGAAGTATATCCATGTTTTCCTGGGGTAGTCATCAATGAATAGAACAAAGTATTTGAAGCCACTCATTGACTCCATGCTCATCGGACCACATACATCATAATGTATCAAGTTCAATACTCCCTTGGACATGTGCTCACTCAATCAAAACGGTCTCTGGGCATACTTTCCCATTGCACAACCCTTGCAAGGGTCATGCCTCTCTGCTGGGAACTTGGGAAACCCTGTGACTGCATGTCTTAAGTGCCCCAACACACCAAAGTGTATATGTGGCATCCTCCTGTGCCACAACTCTCCCATGTATGTGGTCGTACTAACTAATGCTCTCCATGGATGAAACTGAAGCTTGTACACCTTCTCTTCTCGAACCCCAATCATCCTCTCCATATTCTCACTTGACCTTGTTGGCATGACGAACACCCTTCCATTATGGAAGTTGACCTCATACCCTTTATCCTCAAGAGTAGAGACTGAGATGAGGTTCTTTTTCAACCCTGGAACATATAGTACATCAGCAAACTGGAGTGGTTTACCCGACTCCCTCTGAAACAAAATTGTACCAACCCCTTGCGCCTTGTAGCACTTGTCATCTTCAAGCTCTATAACCAGATCCACACCTTCCTCTTGTACCCTAGTGAAAAACTGTTTGTGTTTTCTCATATGAAAAGATGTTATGTTGTCCACAAACCACATGTCTGAGACTGTTGCGCTAGAAATACAAGCTATGAAGCAGAAATCCTCCTCGAATATTTTGGAAAACTCATCCACTGTTGTTGAAGATTCCATCTGAGGTTGGTTCTTCTTCTTCTTCTCTGAACATTGTGAGGCAAAGTGTCCTATCTTGTGACACTGGAAACATTTGACTTTTGAAAAGTCGATGTTCTTCTTTACACCCTTCTTTTTCTTCTTCTTTTTCTTGCCTTTGTTCGCAAGAGCCAAGCCTTCTTCATCCACAATCTATGGTGAAGATGAAGATCTTCTAGACTAACCAAGTCTAATCTCATCCTGCACAAAATCATCCCATAATCTCTTCCAATCAGGGAGTTTCTCTCGATCTACAACTCAACGCACGAACACATCCCATGACTTCAAAACTTCATTCAGTACCACATGTACCAACTCAGACTCTTCAATTTTCCCACCTACTACATCTATCTCATCCCTTATCTTTTTAATTCAATTAAGGTAGTGAACCACACCTTCCCCTTTAGCCATCTTGGTACTTCTCAGTCTTTCCCTAACCATCATCACCCTGTTTTCTTTTATACTCTAGTAAAGGTCATTCTGTTGATTTTTCAATAAGTTAGGCTTAAGCATGAAGTTCATTCCATTTTTATAATTTTGGTTCAACCATAAACAATTTTTTGCAGCAACCAAGATCATAAGAAGAAACACCATGCACAAGTACACAAGAAGTATCCTGGGAAACCCTTCTTAACAAAGAAAGAAAACCCACTCAATCCTTTACTATATTCTTCAAGAGAAAGACCTCCACCACCATAAAACCTAGCACACAATAGGGTGCTCACAAACCCTATAAGAATAGCACCCAAGAGAGGTGTGAAATTTTCCCAAGAACAAGTGTTTTCTGAAATTTCCAAACTCACACTTGTGATATGATTCATCAATGGGAAATTTACCTTTATTTATATTAGACTAAACCTGTCAACAATAGTGTCTATTGGCACAACAATTTTGACCTCAATAACTCATAATATAATTAATAATTACCATATTAATTATCTTTTACATTAATTATCTTTCACTTTATGGTGGGGTTGACCTGTACCCTTTACATCAAAAATAGGGTTACAGGTAAGTCTGAATCTTGTACAATATAGCAAGGGATATCATACACCCACTAGTTCTCAACCACTAGGAGCACATCCATCTATGCTCAGCCACAGGTATGTCCACATATTTATCTCATTGTGTCTAATAGGAGAACCACGGTCACTAGTGCTCAGCCACTAGGATCACGTTCACCTGTGCTCAACCATAGGAACGTCCAACTTAGTAGATCTCTTTCTCACTATGTCTCACAGGAGAATCATTTGGAGTATCACATCATCTAAACTCTTTTCACAGAGGAGGCCAATACATCGTTTCATCTATGTCTCATAACAATACACCCAAATCATGGGATTCCCCACACAGGGGCACAGAACATTCCATATCCATGTCAGAGAGAAACCACACACCCAACTCATGGGCTTCCATACACAAGGGAAAATGGCATTCCATCTCTGTCTCAGAGAGGAACCACACACACAACTCATGGGCTTCACCACCTCACACAAGGGAACAATGTTCCATATCTCTCTTAGAGAGGAACCACACACCCATTTCATGGGCACACCCAACTCATGGTCTTCCTCACCCCTCACATGAGTACACACAACATTCCTTCTTTGTCTTAGAGAGGAACAACACACCCATCTCATGGGCACACCCAACTCATGGGCTCTCTCTCAGACTGACTCACTCAGTATGTGTCCTGGAGGATTTCTCACGCAGCTATAATCATCAACACTCCCTCTCAACTAGGGAGGCATTCTCCACTAGGCCAAGTCTCTCACAGAAGTACTCTAACTTTGTCTTGGTTGGATATTTGCAATCTTCTCATGTGTAGGAAGGTATTGCATGTGTACTACTTTCCTTTGCACCATGTCTCTGATATAATGATATTTTATCTCAACATTTTTTGATGAAATACAGGGTTCCTAGAGAGCTTCACACAGCTCTGGTTATAATAATACGATTCATCTCATGATCAAATAAATCTATCATAAGTTTGTGAAGCCACACTACTTTGCGGACTGCCAGACTCAATGTTATATACTCTACTTATGTGGTACTCAAGGCCACAGATATTTTTTTCCTACTACACCAGGAAACCATGGCAAACCCTAGGTAAAACAAAAACCGAATGTTATCTTTCGGTCCACTGTACTCTCTATCCAACTTGTATCGGCATATTCCTATAAAACCAAGTCTACACTGGAGGCATATCTCATGCCATATCCAATTGTGCCTCGTATTTACATGTTTTACTGTTGTCCGGTGAGTTTGTCTTGGCTGAATCGTGAATTGACTAAGTACATTCATTGCATAGCATAAATCGGGTCTGGTGTTCAACCAAATACATCAATGATCCAATCAATTGTGAATCAATCTCATCTGAATCATCATCATTCATTTTATTCAATTCCATCACCATCAGTGTATGGATTTGCATTTTGTTATACCGAACTTCTTTAATATCCCCACTGTATATTTTCCTTGACTTAGGAAAAGTCTCATTGGTCCTCTGTCATACTCCTTGTCCCAAGAAGTAGTGCATCATACCCAGATCCGTCATCTCGAAATCAGAAGTCAAATCTTGTTTGTATCCAACAACAACGCTTCTGGGCTTTCTTCAACCTGTACACGTGACATTTCTCGTTGTATATCACGAGTCCTTCTGGTTGCTTGATGTAAAATTATTCCTCAATCTCACCATTTAGAAAGGTTGTCTTTACATTCATCTGATGTAGTTTCCAACTCATCGATAATGGATGGAAGTGTATCGGACTACTAGATCAAATGTCTTATCATAGAAAACTCCCTTTGCTTGTGTAAATCTTCTAGCTACAAATCTCACTTTATATTTCTCTTCCATCAGTTGAATGTTCCTTTTCCCCGACAGAGTTTGTTGAGATTAGACATGCCTTTCATGGTCTACTATAGTGTTTCTGGGAATATCAACTGGAGCAATTGGATCAATAATTGTCTCCCTCTGAAATGTTGAGAGGGAGAAGGTAATGTATCTTCCTTCTTCTCAATTTGTTTGACTCCCTCTGAGTCAAGTAACTCCCACTGAAGTTTTGAAGGATAGATATATTTTTTTACTTGTTTGCTAGATATTTTATGTCTTCTCAGGTGTTCTATTGACTCTTTAGTATTTTATGACTTTTAATATAATAATCAATCAATAAAGGTTTGGAATATTGTACCAGGGATAATGGTCCAAGTCATGAGGGCTTCCACACTAGAGATAATACCCTTTACTTATTAAGAATGCAATCAACTATAGGTGTAATGATTAAATAAAACAATTTACCTGGGTCTGCAGTCATGCTCAATTTTGTATTTGGTTTTAGAGGAAGTAATCCTCATCTCTCTTATCTTCGTCCTTTTGAGTTGGGTCTAGTTCAATGTTAGTTGTGGAAGCATATTGTCTTCCTTTCTTCCTAATCAAAAAATTTCTTGCATAGTGTCCATATTTGTCACCTCTGAAGCAATGAATCTCTAAAACATCTCTTCTTTGATTATGAACTGAAGTTGATGGAATATTCTCATCTCTGAATGTTTGTCTGAAGTTTCTTTTGAATATTCCTCCTTTCTTTGTATGAAGTGCAGGAGCATGGTTGTTGCCAGGGGAGTCTTCCACTCCTCTATTTCTAAGTCTAAGTTCTTCTTGAGTACAGTCTATCCACAGATGATCAAAAGTGGGTATTTTTTCCCTTCCACTGATGCTTTGAAGAAAAGGTTCCCATTGTTTTGGAATATTGTTGAGAGTGGACAAGACAAGTTCTTTTTCAGATATGTTTTCTCCAAGGGCACCTAGTTGATCTTTGATCTCTGATATCTTCATAAAGAAGGTAGAAACTGTATCACCTTTTGTCATCTTGGTACTTTGAAGTTGGCCCTTTAAGGTAAGGTCTCTAAGGGTGTTGTCACTCTCAAACATATCCTTCAATGCTTCATACATTTCATAAGTTGTCTTTAGGTTGGCAATACGAGGTAGGAGATGATCTCTTACTGAGTAGATGTTTATTTTCCTTTCCTTGACATATTCTTCCCTTCTTATTTCCTTCTCTTCATCGATAGTTGTCTCTCGTAAAGTCTTTTGTATCACACTCAAAATGTCATATTATTCAAGGGTGATCTAAATCCTTGACTTCCAAGATTTTAAGTTCCTTTATCCATCAAGCCTATCTTCCACTAAAGTTATGTTCTTCATATTTTCATATTTCTTCACAAACTCTCGCCAACTGGACTTAGAAAACCTAATGGCTAGGTTAGACTAGCAACCTTAGGTTTTGTTGGGATTATGAATGCCAACTATAAGCTTTGAGAGTGTCACGGGAATATTGTTGAGATGAAATGTTCCTTCAATAAGTTGTAGGAACCCTAAAATCAAAATATTGCAAAACAATTGTGGAACCCTAGAAACCCTAGGGCCAAAAATCCAAAATCCTCGGAATTTCACTTTGAGAGTCTCTGGAGGTGCACTGAGGGAGGCCATACACCTTTATCCAAATTGTATCCCCAACGTCCAAGTGTAAAGTGTTTAAAAGGCAAAACAAGAGAGGGTCGTACAAAAT
>JZKD02S1170192.1:21434-46545 GCA_000966675.3 Picea glauca
TGGTGCCTCCCTATTTGGCCATGTGGCATACACTGATTTTTCCACTCGTGTGCTGACATCACCTCCATGTCACCTCGTGACACGTGGAGACTTCTCGGTGGTGCCACATGGCACTTTTTTACTAGTCCACGTGGCACCCTAAAAAGTCTAAATTTGAGTGACACGTGGTAGCCTCTGGTGTTGCCACATGGCATGCTGACATCATCATGACACATGTCACCCTATGGGCTTGCCATGTAGGATGTACAGATGCTGACATCATCCATATGAATGCTGATATCATTCGTACTTATGTTGACATCAACAATACGGATGTTGACTCATCGCTGTTGACTGGGCTAGGTTGACCAAAACTTTGACTGCATATATCTTTCGTTTAGTAAATCCATTTGACGATTCGTTTGCACCATTAGAAATCTTTTGATGCACTCTTTGTGATCATGCCATTTTAATTGAGTTTTGAGAACTTTAAACTTTTTCCCTTTGTTGTCTGTTGAAGCCATTCTGAGCATTCTAAGTTACTTCTGTGTGTTTTGAGTTTTTCTTAGCCTTCTCTGGATCCTTTTTGGATCAGGTGCACATCACCTTTTCTTAATCATTCACGAAGAGATATCACCAAAAATCATTTTCACAAGAGAGAGATATCAAATTTCCCAAGTAGGGTGCAAATTTCAGCCACTAGTCTTCTCACAATGGGAGAGCTATGATAAAAATGAAATAGAAATTATCTCTATTTATAAAAATCCTACTAAAACTATTTTTCCACTTAATTTTAGGGTAAAAAAAAAGTAATGGGTCAACAACCCTCACATTTCCCATTTACATGATAAATTCAAATTAAAAAATAAAAAATGCACAATAGAAACCCTAGTGTGATGTCATCCCTCTTCTAGGGTGACTTTTTGACACTTTTTGCAAGTTGTTGGAGTGGAAAGTGGAATTGTTTGGGCCTTGTATGGCCTTCCTCCCATGAATTAGTGTTTCCTCCTCCAATCCAATCCTTATCCCATCAAAATTTTCCAAGTGACAAGCAACAACAACACCACCACCACAACCCCATCCCTAGGGTAATATCAACCTTCTCAAAAGTGATGTTTTAGCCTCAAGAGAAAAACTTTGGTCTTGCAAAGGGTTGGGTTAGGTCCTATGAGGTTTCCCCTTAAGCTCCCAAAGGCTAGTATCATCTTTTGGTGTATGGGCCATGGTATCCAACCTGTGAACTTCAAGCCCCAAGGAAGCCCAATCTAGGCTTGTTCTTCCAAATCTGTCCACCAAATAGGTCCCACAAAGACAATGAATGTGCCCTCCAAGGATATCAAATCAAATGCATGATTATAATCAAATCAAATCAATAAAATATCCATCTAAGCATTTACATTCAAACCACCTATCAAAATAAACAAGTGCTCAAAGACCCTATCCAATTTTCCAAATTTAGGTATGGGAGGGTTGACAAAATGACCTATTGGGTGAATCATACCTCAAATTTAGGATTTTTTCCCAAGTGTAACCCTCTCTAGGTTATGTGTAAAAAGTGACATGGATTGGGGAAAGAATTTTGGGCATGGGGTTCATGACATACAAGGGATTGTTTTGTCTCATTTACAGGTTCCTTTGTAGAGGGTGTGCTACACCTTCGTTTTCAATGCAACCTTTTTCCAAGCCCATTTATTTCCTTTTGTCCTTTTAAGATGTTTCCAAGTTGAAGCCAAGTTGGGGCTTCTACCTAATCATGAAAAACAATGCCCACCTTGAATCTACCTTGGTCACATCATGCTTCCCCAAGTTGAAGTCATGTGTGGGGCTTCTACCTAAGCATGAAAAATAGTGCCCACACATGCTCGACCTTAGTTGGCATTTGTGTTAGTTATTTTTCACAAGTCCCATCAGTTTATTATGAGAGACAATCCATTGTCCTCTGGATCCCTAGGAGAGCATCTAGAAGGTTCATGATTGAATTTGATATTTTTCTAGCTACAAGCCTCTGGGCCTTCATCCCCTTCTTCCAATGAAATTAGGGACACTCCCTTCTTGGGTCAGTATAGCTGAAAATAAAAAAAGTCAAGGAGATGAGGGGATGAAGTGTGGAAAGTGACAATTATGGTTGGGAATGGAACAATGAATTTTCAGGAGGAACTCCCAGTAGAAAACCTATCCCTAAGGGTGACCCACTTACTAGGGCGCAATGTCAACCACCAAAGTGAAACAAGGAAAATAACATAATTTCTAGGAAGACGTTACATATTCTAAAGAAGTTTAAAATGTAACAAACTCAAATGCCTCAAATATTGAAATGATACTCACCATTATACCTGACTTGTACCTCATGGAGAAAGATCCAATGTCTTTCTAAAGCCAGTTGATATGGTGGATATCCTCATGATGATCCTAGAACTTTGGTTGTGAGTTGGGTCTCTATCTCTGCAAGTGGACACTGTTGGTAAAGATGTCTCTCGGTACTCCATGTATGCAACCTTAGCACCTTGAGAAAGAATATTCTTTGTTATCCCTAAGATTTGGGGATAATAGGAAACACCCATAATTTTAGTCATCATTGCATTTCCCAAGAAGTCAATTGCTAAATCCATGCAGTCAACAATTTTTAGGTCATGACTGCCAATGGAGGTTCCATGAAATGTGGGGGGCATTGTAAAAATGTGCACCTACAAATTGGCTAGTACCACATGAAATCTCATATGTTTGTTATAGACATCGGTGCTTGTAACATAGTGCTCAGTGTTGAATAGTTACACACTCTTGGCCCATTACCATGGATTTTAAGGACCTCACCTTGAAATTCCAACATGAGGGACAACAGTATAAGTTCCAAGGCATCACAATATGTTCACTTGATATCATCATCTCCCATCTAATGGAAAAGATACTAAATAAAGGTAATTTTCGTATTATTTCCCAAATCCATTCTATTCAAGTCATTGAGACACCCTCTATGAATATTGACCTCCAATATATATTCTCCTGACATCCAACTATTTTTAAAAACTCCCACGACCTTCCTCCTTCCTACGACATCCATGATCACTCCATTCCTCTAGTCCCAGGAAGTCTTCTTCCCAATGTTTTCCCTTACCATCATCCCTTTTCCCAAAAAACTAAAATTGATTAAAATGTTCAAGAATTGCTAGATGTGGGTGTTATCCATCCGAGTACCAGCCCCTATTATTTTCTATTAGTCATGGTACTCAAGAAATAAGGAACTTGGTGCATGTGTCTTGATGTCTCTTTCCTAAAAAAAATCACAATCAAGGAAAAATTTCCTATCCCTGTCATTTATGACCTTTTGGATGAATTGAGAGGTGATCAGTACTTTACCAAAATTGATCTTTGTTATGGATACCACTAGATACATATGAAGGGAGAATACATTCCCAAGACCACATTTCGAACTCGTGAGGATCACTATGATTTATTGGTCATGCCCTTTGGCCTGTGTAATTCTCCCTCCACTTTTCAAAGTCTCATGAATCATGTATTTCATCCCTTCATTCGTCATTTTTTATTAGTTTTCTTTGATGATACTATCATCTATAGTAAAACTTCACAAGCTCATCTCACCCATGTGGATCATTTTCTCCATCTACTATCTCAGCACCAACGTTTTCTCAAACAATCTAAATGTGCTTTTGGAGCCTTTGAAATTGAGTACCTGGTTCATATTGTCGAAAAGGATAGTGTATGGGTGGATCATAAGAAAAGTGAAGCTATGAAGGATTTTCCTCGCCCTGAAACTCTTAAAATATTACGTGGTTTATTGGGATTAACATGTTATTATCATAATTGTTTTCATAATTATGACAAAATTGTCACTCCTCTCACTGCTCTCCTTAACAATAATGCACTCATTTGGATTATCAAAGTTGATCACTCCTTATAGGCCTTAAATAATGCTATGTGCATGAATCGTATCCTTGCACTACCCAACTTCACCAAGACTTTTGTCCTGGAATGAAATGAGTTAGGAAAATGAATCGAGGCAGTTCTCATGCAAGATGACGAGCCCTTGGATTTCACTAGAAAACAACTATTGGAGTGAAATTTGGGCCAATTAATCTATGAAAATGAAATGTTGGTTATTTCACATGCAGTGGATCTATGGCATCCTTATATATTGGGATAAATCTTCCAAATTAAAACTAATCATTGTAGCCTCAAGTATTTTCTAGAACAAAGAATATCCTCCCTAGAGCAACAAAAATGGGTGATTAAGTTGTTTTGGTATGATTATGAGACCATTTACAAGAAGGGAAACAAAAATATGGTTGTTGATGCTCTTTCCAGGATAAATGAGGATGAAGGGTCCCTCTTTTCCCTCTCTTTCATTGTAGTGAATTGGCTTAAAGAAGTTCGCTAGGAATGGTTGCAAGATCCCAAACTTTATATATTGATCCAATAATTGTAATAGGATCCTAAAGCTTCTCCAAGGTACTCTTGGCATAGTGATGAGCTTCATTATAAAGGTCGCCTATATTTAAGAAAGCAGTTTAACCTTAAATCCACTGTGCTCTCCCGGCTTCAGTCTTCTCCCACAATTGGGCATTCAGGTTTTACCAAAACCTATGAACAGGTCAAATTTTGTTTTTTCTGGGAAGGTATGAAACATGGAATCCACACCTTTGTGGTTGAATGTAATACATGTCAACATAATAAGGGATATTTTTCAAATCTCTAGGGACACTCCAACCAATCCAAATTCCACCTACTATTTGGATGGATATTTCTATGGAATTCATTATGGAACTACCTAAATCAAAAAATAAATCTATCATCGTGGTTGTAGTAGATTGTATTTCCAATTATGCTCATTTATGTGCTCTTCAACACCTATTCATAACATCTAGGGTGGATTAATTTTTTTTGGACAATTTATTCAAACTACATGGTAGGCCACATTCTATTGTATTCAACCGTGATCCAACTTTCACCAACAATTTTTGGCAAGAACTATTCAGGCTACAAGTAACCCAATTGCATCTCATCACTAGCTATCATCCCCAAATTGATCGACAAATGGAAGCTATCAATAACTGTGTTGGAACAGGGGTAGACCCAAGTTTCAACTCTAACAACGCACCAACAAGCCCTAACTACTGGCCCTTTAGGCAACACCTACAAAGCAGATGCAGTCTCACCCAAAGTAGCAATAGGGGGTTGCAGGACACGGGTGTCTACAACACGAGGAAATGCAAAGTGGATCCAGGGAAACAACACACAACAATCTAGTTATTCTTTATCTCACTTAAGCCTACTTCTCAAGTTAATAGTTATATCTCAAATCTAACACAACAATGCATAACAGTATAACAGATGGAAAATAACACAACATCAATCACACATAACAACAAGATATACGTGGTTCACCCTATCCCTAGGGATACGTCCACAAAATTGTGTTTCTTGATATATTAAATGGAAACATATAGTTTTATCTGCGCTCTTAGCTTGCATATCTCCCTATTTCTCTCTCTCTCCCCTCCCTATGCACCTAAATGAAAGGTTGATCTTCACACCCAGCTAAAGATCTTACAATATAGACTCAATATTGTCCTCAACAACAACACTCAACAATGTACAACCACAATCATAATGTCAGTGAACCAACTATTGAGCAACACCTCATACACTCGACGAACAACTTAGAAAGAACCATCCCAGGTCTTCTAGACCTTTATTTATACATTACATGGCAAACGTCTAGGTGTCAAAACCCTAGATTCAAAACCCTAGGTCAAATTGACCTATTCTTTAAGGGCTCCGCTAGCCTATTCTTCCTTCTTTTCCACAAGGTTATCCAAAGAACTTGTTGATGTCTTCTTCCGCTTGTTGAGTTGTCCACGATCCATCTTTCCTTGCAGATCTCTCTTCCTTGGTATTCTCTTCCAACGGCTAGATTTTTCTTTCTTCGCTCCTTATTTTCCACTTATTTGACCACTTCGACCCATTCTCAGTCAATGTGTCTTCCGCGCAGTTCATACTTTGTATTTCTTCTTTAATATTCACTTCCTTTCATATCCAAGGGCCAATAGGCCCCCAATACTCACATGTGACTCGTCCTAGTAACTGCAAGACTTAACCTTTTGTTTCTCTTCGACTTTAGGATGCGCGGAGAAGCCTGTGCTTTCTACTCTATCCCTCCCTTCCTTGTGCAGACTGTCTTTTTTGTGGTTGGTACCCAGTTTCAACTGCACCTGGTACCTAGACTCTTATTCCTTTTCTTTTAGTGAGAGTTGTGAGGCAGTTGGTTTTCATAATACAATTTCATCTGGCTCCCATTTATCAAACCTTATTTCGATTCTCCATTCAGGGTCTTCAATTGCGCAAATCCTCCTTCTGTGACACAGGAAACTTCAAATGGTCCTAGCCAATGTGTCCTGAACTTCCCTGGGTGCTTCATGAACTTGTTGTCATATAACAATACCAAATCTCTCTGCTTAAATGATTTTCTCCTGATGTGTCTGTCATGATAAGCCTTTTCTCTTTCTTTTTGTACCTGCTGATGAAATCTTGCAATAAAACTGTCTTCTTCCAATTCCAGCAACTGCGCAAGCCTATCTTGAACAATGTTTATGTCATCCATTCCTATAAATGCTACAATTCTTAATCTAGGAACCAAGTATTCCATAGGTACCACTTCTTCCAAGCCATATACTAACTTAAATGGGGTCTACATTGTTAACTTCTTGCAGGTAGTTTTGTAGGCCCATAACACTGCTGAAATTCTTAAATCCCAATCATCTATGTTCACACTGCAAATCTTCGTCAGCGTTGTCTCCAAGATATTATTGAAAGCTTCGACTGTACCATTTTCTTGTGGGTGGTATGGAGTACTCTTCTGATGATGAACTTCAAACTCATGAGTCAAGGCGTCAATAGTTTTATTAATAAAATGAGTACCTTGATCGCTCATAAGGATCTTTGGGCATCCAAACCTAGTTATGATATCCTCAAAGATGAACTGTGTAGTTGTAGTTACACTACAGTTCTTAACTGCTCTTGCTTCTGCCCATATGGTCAAATACTCTGTCATAGTGATAATATATCTAGCTCCTGTGCGCCTCCCTAGTGGGTTAATAGGTCCCATAGAGTTAATGGTCCATTTCTCAAATACTTGTAATGTTAATTGTGGTGCTAAAGGCATCTCATCTCTTCTAGAAGGCTTTCCTACTCATTGACATACATCGCAGGCTCTGTAGCATTCCTTGGAATCCTTATAAGAACCATCTACGTTGTTGCTTTCCCTACATAGTGTCCTCCTACGATGCCTTCATGTGCTTCTTCCAGAATTAATGGTCTTTCTTCCTCCATAACACATCTCCTCAAGATCTCATCGGGTCCCATATTATATAGCTGTCCATCTATAAGTGAAAAATCTACAGCACGAACTACCAATTTTTTCTTCTGAATGACTGTGTATTCGCAAGGTTCCATTCCCGTGGACAGGAACTGAACTATCTCGGCGAAGTGATCGTCAACTTTCCTGATGGCCAACAACTATGCACCTGGAAGTGTATCCTCCAAACTAGTAGGTTCCTCTCCATGCTCCAACCTGGATAAATGATCAGGTCCTTTATTCATTTTCCCTAGCTTAACCACAATCTCAAAGTCATATTCTTGGAATAGTAGTAGCCATATACATATTCTCCCCCCCAAAACTATATTGTTGACTAAGTATTTCAACACAGAGTGATCAATAAACATCTTAAAGTGTCCTCCCAATAAGTAGTTTCGAAACTTCTGTAGTGCATACACCATAGCTAAACCTTATCTTTCTGTGGTAGTGTAATTTACCTCAGCTGTAGAGAGATTCTTACTAGAAAAGGATAGAAGGTGGTCAATATCTCATGCTCTTGGTTGTGTTAACACTGCTCCTAATGCAATAGATGAAGCATCGACATGAACATGGAATTCCTTACTCCAATCTAGGAAAACCAGAATATGCGCAGTAACCATTTTCTTCTTTAGTGTGTCGAAGCTCTGGTGGAATTCCTCTGACCATTGAAACTTACAATCTTTCTTTAAAATATTTTCCATGGGTGTTTTTATCTATGCATATCCCTTAATGAACTTCCCATAGTATCTAGTATGTCCCAGCGCAGTGCACAGCTGTCTAACCGAAGTAGGGGGAGGTAGATCAACAATGATGGAAATATTTGAAGGATCTACCAACAGTCCCTACTTACACACAATATTCCCTAGCAGTACTCCAAAGGGTGAAAAGAAAATACATTTCTTTAGGTTCGGGGCAATCTGGCATTACCTGCACTTATCCAACATTATTCTCAAACATTCAATATGATTTTTCAATAAGCTAAACATGGTCCAATCATCAAAATATGCTTCCAAAAATTTATGTAAAAACTCCTTGAATGCTTTGACCACCACCCTGGAAAATATGGTTGGTGCATTCTTCAATCTGAAAGGAATCACAGTGTACTGGAAAGAACCCCATTCTATCGCAAATGTGGTCTTGTGTCAGTCTTCCTTAGCAATTCTAATCTGATGATAACCTGAAAATCCGTCTGTGAAGGAGTATACCTCTTGTCCTCCTACATTATCTAGAACTTCATCAGTAAATGATGTAGGAAAGGGGTCATGTATACATGCATCATTCAATTTCCTTAGATCTACACAAATCCTGATTTCTCCTGTCTTCTTATCCTGAACCACCATAGTGCTAATCCAATTTGATTCTTCAACAGGTTCTATGATTCCTACTTCCAACATTCTATCTAATTCAATCCTAACTTTTTTCTTATACTTGGGATTCATCCTGTAGGGTCTCTTCTTGACTGGCCTTGCATCTAGTTTCAAGGGGATCTTCATTTCTCCCATAGGCCCTTTAATTCCCTTCATGTCAGTGAACTTGGTTGGGAACAAGTCCTGATATTCATGCAGTAATTTGGTAATATTATCAATAGTGGCATCATCCCAATAATATCCAACGTTCGCCAACTTGGGTGCTTTCTCTGTTCCAATATTAACTTTCTTGATTTTGATTGGTTGTCCAATGAAAGTTAGTTCAACCCCTGGCCTTTCTGTGTCTCTCTGTCCTTCAATTTCTGTGATGTTCACATTCCTAGGATCATCATCTTCATCAACATTGATATTGTAGCAACCTTGTAATTTCTGAAGAGGTGCAGTCCATTCATCCTCTTCTTGCTCCAAGGGGAGGTTAGGTGCCTCCTCAAAGACTTTCTATCTTACAACTTGTAAATCTTGATCTACTATGGGGTAGTTACTTTCAAATAAAAATGTAGCTATAAATTTTTGGGTCATACCGTACCAATCTGAATTGGTGAGGCGCAGTTATGCTTGAAGATACCAGTTGATGGGCATAGTATCCAAAGTGTTAATGAACTAACGCACCCATTGTTCTTTAGGAATGTTGCTCCATGCCTCCTCACAACTCCTCACATGGTCCTTCAGACAACTCTGACCTGTGTATCGAACTTCGCACCCTTCGACTTGTTCTCAAAAGCACACTTTCATCAAAGTGCGACATTGCACCCACTCCGAGATGTTCTTCTTGTGTGTTCCCCTCCATCTTGTTCGCGTTACTTTCAAGGCTTCATCCAGTGCCAACAGCCTCTGTTGTACTAGTACAATTTCTTCAAATTCCAATAAGAATGTTTCTAAATGATTTAAACCATCAAATGTAGGAAGATTACTTACTTTTGTGCTAATCCGGCGAACTTCCCTGGTCAATCTGGCACACCTCCGCGCAAAAACTTCATACATTTTGTTTTTCCAATTCTCTATTGCTTCTTCCAAGTCTGATGAGAATGTGCTTTCACTTTGCCAACTCAAATTCCCATCTGTTGTAGGAATAATGTAATCTTGTTGTATGGCTGTCAATTTGTATATATTCTCTATTTCATAAGAACGGTCTTCTTCTCTTATACGTTCTATGTATTTGCGACCTTCATCGGGATAAATAGGTACAATGAACCTAAGGCCATCACCTTCGAATTTCATTCTTATTTTCTTTATATCAACAGTCGAATTTTTGAAATCCCAATCAATTCCTAACAGCACAGGATAAGGACAACTATCATCAACTATCTCAATTACTTCGAAGTCTGCAAACGTCCTGACCCCGTCGATGTCCACATGGACATGCTCCAGTCTCCTAAAGGGGATTACTGTCTGCTGATTAGCCATCCCAAGCCTGATAGGGGAATAAATCAACTTAGGTTTTCCCATCAATGCCCAGGTCTGCTTCGTCATCACATTGACTTCTGATCCCAAGTCGAGGACCACATAATCTATGTCATAGTCTCTAATCTGAGCATTAAGGTTTAATTCCTTGTTTTTCCTTCTCTTTCTGGATACTTGATGTACTTCTCTATTCAGCAAAGGATCTACCTTCCCTAGCTCATACTATCTGATCAAGTGTTGTAGTTCTTGCACAACTCTTTCATCCTTAATAAAATTAATGCAAGTATATAAGAATTCCATAAGATTGCTTACCTCTTTTCCTTCTCCGGGTGAGGTAGACCGATTGAATGCCAGGGGCATTCGACATTCTTTCACTTCTGGTTGTGCGTTAGATGAATAAGCCTGTTCTCCTCCAAATTCTCTTCTTGCCTCTTCAAACACCTGTTTTTCTTTCCTTGGATCAAACAACTGTGTCTTTTTTGCAGCTCTTCTGATCCTTGATTCTTTTGTATTCTTTCCTGGAGTCACCCTATCTTCTCCTATAACAACGCCTCCTTTAGTGATAACAATGACTCTGGGGTCCTCTCCATGAGGTTCTGCTGATATCAGTTGTACTTGTTGGTTTCCTCCTCGTCTCTCCTAGAGTTTGGCTAACAAAACTGGACAATATTAAATAACATATTCAAATGATTTGTAGTAGTTGAAAGTGGTACAAGGGTTCTAACAGTCCTTTTCCAAATGACCCGATTGGGTGCAGTTATAACAAATGATCTAACCTCGACCTCGACACATACCTCCACCTCATTGTCTTCCTCTGAATCCAACACGAGGGTTGAATTTTCCTCTTCTTGGGGAATTAAATTGCATAGCATTTCCATCCTATTGCATCTCTCCTTGAATCCTATATGTATCTCTTGACCATTAATGCAAGAGTTCATAAGCCCTACAGTCCTTCTCATCGTGCCCCATAGATTTACAGAATGTGAAGTAAAGATTGGTAGGTGTCTGAACATATTTTTGCATATAATAACATTCACCAGGGTGATGTCTATTTCTACATACCTCACACCAGGGTAGAGTAACTTGCTTCAAAGGGCTTGGAGCTCTAGAGGACAAGTACTCATTAAATAGGGGACAATGCTCCTTATCATGGCCCTTTGATTTTCATCTTATGCACCAGATGTCTTCTCTTTTATCTTTTATCTTTTCCCTTTTCTTTCTTCATATCTTCGACTTGCAGAGATAAGCTAGTTAGATGACTCAAAATTTGACTCATACATGAGTTGGATTCTCCCATAGCGGTTGATTCTAGTTTCATGGCGATCTTCAGTGCCTCAGCCTGTGAAGCAACCTTCTTTTGCATCAAAGGAAATCTTATGTGTGGTAAGAGGGCAGCAATGAACCATTCCTTATTCTGCTCGTCTGGAATCTGAAAACTCAAACGGCCTGTCAAGGTATTAAACCTCTGATCAAACTCCCAAATAGGTTTAGCTACTCTATGCTTGATTTATTTCAGTTCTGTAATGCATTGCAAATCTGACTTGGGTTTCTTGAATTCTGTACTCAACACAGTCTTGATAACAGTCAACGATTTAGGCTGTACATTCCCTTTAACAAACTTCATGTACCAGTTCAGTGCACGATCTCTCTAGGTAGTACTAAATTGATTTCTCTGAACAACTTCTTCATTGAATTTCTTAATACTCCATACAACTTTGCATAAGAACCAGTGTTGATCAGGATCTTCAGATTCAACCCCTCTAAAGATAGGTAACCTCATTTCATCTACCATAGATCTTCCTAGGTTTCTTGACTGAGTATGTATTGAACTGCTGGTAACAGTGCTATGAGTGCTCTGATAACTCTGTCTACTCCGGTTACATACTGCTGCTAAAATAACAGGAGGAGTAATGGTAATTTCTTCGATGGTAGGCATAGCCCCTGAAGTTTCTGATTCTTCTCGGTGAGGTTCTTCAACCTTCCCTTCCTCTCCCCTAGTGGACTCTGAAAGTTCCTCGTTCAATAACTATTCTTCTTCCCCACTGTAGAACCCTTTGTCTTGTGCCAGTGGCTCATGATTATGCTCAAATTGGTTCACCAGAGGAACCTCTCTAAAGGTTCTCCCAATGCGCATATGCCCAACCTCTGTGTCGTTGTCACTGTCTGATTTCTTGAACATTAGCTTTTCAATCCGACCGATTACTGTATCTTCAAGATGTTCTTCTCATGCAATAGCATCTTCATATTAAACTTCAAAAAGTGTAAAAATTTTCCTCTAGGTCCCTTAAAGAAATATCTCTCTGCTTGCCTATATGACTTTACTCTGTCAATATCAAACTCGATAATGGACCCTCCAATAGTGCTATCAAACCAGTGATCTACTGCTCTTGACATGACATTATCAACTCTCTTGACCTTCTTGATCAATGCTGACGTCCAAAATACATGTGGTCTAAATCTAATCTCGAACTGGGTATCTGCTAATCTGGCTAACCACTTGTATAGCTCCTTATGAACTCCTCCAAAGAAAATTTCGTGTATATAGGTAAAGATATACCTTTCTAACCAGTCTTCTGTACTAATGCTAGGATTCTTGTTCTGGGCTTCAATGAAGTCCTTCTCTTGTTCTTCTATCCACTTATGAATCTCTGTCTTTGATGGAAACCACCTTGACATTCCCTCAAGAAGATCCTGGTTCGGACAACATAACCATTTGTTGGCATAGGGGCAGACCCAGGGTACAACTCTAACAACGCACCAACAAGCCCTAACTAATGGCCCTTTCGGCAACACCTACGAAGCAGATGCAGTCTCACCCAAAGTAGCAATAGGGGGCTGCAGGACACATGTGTCTACAACCAGAGGAAATTCAAAGTGGATCCAGGGAAACAACACACAACAATCTAGTTGTTCTTTATCTCACTTAAGCCTACTTCACAAGTTATATCTCAAATCTAACACAACAATGCAATAACAATATAATAGATGGAAAATAACACAGCATCAATCACACATAGCAACAAGATATACATGGTTCACCCTCTCCCTAGGGCTATGTCCAGAGAATTTTGTTTCTTGATATATTAAAAGGAAACATATAGTTCTATTTGTGCTCTTAGCTTGAAGATCTCTCTCTTTCTCTCTCTCTCCCCTCCCTGGGCACCCAGCTGCAGGGTTGATCTTCACACCCAGCTGGAGATCTTACAATACAAACTCAATATCGTCCTCAACAACAACACTCAACAACAAACAACCACAATCATAGTGTCAATGAACCAACTATTGAGCAACACCTCATATGCTCAATGAACAACTTAGAACGAACCCTCCCAGGTCTTCTCAATATTTATTTATACATTACATGGAAAACGTCTAGGTGTCAAAACCCTAGATCCAAAACCCTAGGTGTCAAAACCCTAGGTCAACTTGACCTGTGCTTTAAGGGCTCCGCAAGCCTGTCTTTCCTTCTTTTCCGCGAGGTGCTCCAAAGCACTCATTGACGTCTTCTTCTGCTTGTTGAGTTTTCCACGATCCATATTTCCTTATTGATCTGTCTTCCTTGGTCTTCTCTTCCAACGACTAGATTTTCCTTTCTTCACTCCTTCTTTTCCGCTTCTTTGACCACTTCAACCCATTCTCAGTCAATGTGCCTTCCACGCAGTTCGTACTTCGCCTTTCTTCGTTAATCTTCACTTCCTTTCATATCCAAGGGCCAATAAAGTGTTTGAAAACATATTTGAGGTGTTTTGCGTCTGATCGAAAAACTTAGCAGGCTTAGTGGTTACCCTTAACTAAATGGTGGTACAACACCTCTTGCCATATTTACTCTCGTATGATTCCCTTTGAAGTGGTCTATGGACAAAATCCACCGTTAGTTCTCTCATACATGCCAGGTGTTTCCAAGGTTCCAGAGGTGGAAAACACTCTTATAGTCTACATGACCTTTCTTCGTACCCTCAAACAAAATTTGGTCGTGGCTCAAAATCACATGAAGAAATAAGCAGATCAGGGTCATTTAGAACGTCAATTTGCTTAAGGGGACCACGTGTTTGTTCATATGCAACTGTATATGCAAACTTCTCTTAAATCTAAACATTGTTAGAAACTCACCCCCAAATTCTATGGTCATTCAATTATCAAGCAAGTGGGGCTCATGGCCTACCAATTAGCTCTTCCTAGTCATTCTAAGCTCCATCATGTTTCCATGTATCATGCTTAAAGAAAGTGATTATAACTAAGCGTCAAACTCAAACCACTCTCCTTGAGTTGGATGAGGAAGGATCCATTGGTTGTATCCAAAAGAAGTCTTGGACCAGTGTGAGTGTCGTCTCCATCAATGCACCATTAAGGAATTTTTAGTTTAGTGGGAGGATACACCACCAAAAGATGCCACTTTGGAGTTGATTACCATTCTGCAAAAAATTCCCCAACTCAAGCCTTGAAGACAAGATTTTTTTTCAAGGGGGAGGTCATGCTAGGGACCTAACCTCCCTAACCCCTCACATAGATAGAATAATATGTTTTCTGTGTAATAAATACCAACATTAGTAAATAAGGCCTATAAAATAATGTGGACAAGTCTAATGTAAGAAGACTTAATAGAAGCTTTCGCTTCTAGAAAGATCTCCCTCTAGAATGTTCTTTAGAAGATAGAATTAGTATAAATAGAAGTAGAAGGTGTGGGGAATTTTTGTCTTCAGAATTATTGTTATAGAGCTCTGCTCTACTAGAGGTTTCCCCCTCGAAGAGGCAAGTGAAGTTGGATTTCTATCAATGAAGGTATCATTGTTGGTGTTGTTATTCTCTATATTTTATTGTTTCATTGGTGTTTTCTGAATTGTTTTTATGTTTCTTCTTATTATAATACATATGGTACACTACAACAATGGAAGACTATATTGATGCTTATGGAAATTTGGCTATTAGAATAGAAATTTTAATTGATGAAATTTTTAAGCAATGTTTTATCATTGATCTTAAGGAATAAATTCAATCCCATGTAGAGATAAACCACCCTCTTACTAGTTGAAGGCCACTCAATTTACTCATTATGCCCAAGTCATATCAAATTCTTAGTCCAAGTGCCCTAAATTTTCTCTACATTCCCGCCCAGATATGGTGGCTCTTTAACACCTTGCCCTACCCCTAAAAGTCCACAAGTTGGTAATGGTTGAAATGGTGGAATGTCAACACAAGGGTCTTTGCTACAATTATGATGAAAATATTATATATGACATACACCTAATAAATAAATTATTTATGGTAATTTCTTAGAACATTTATGATGAGAAAGTTAATGGTGAGACTTATGAGGAAGTCATACCCATTAATGAGGAAGTTTCTCTTCCTAACCAAATCCTATGAAAATATTCTATAGATAGAAGGTCATTATCTTAATAGATAGTGGAATTCCATTTATCAATATGTTTTTGCAACATCCATTTTAAAAACCATTTTTTTTAAATTTTAGTAACAATTTTTTTTTAATCTAATTATTAAATATTCTATTGAAAGATACTCTTCCTAAATAATCATTATAAAGAATTCTTTAATAATTAAATTTTAATAACTTAATTTTTAATTTAATTATTTTTCTTTGATAATAAAATTTTAATAACAACTTAATTTAATTATTTTTCTAAAAAATCCGCAAGTCAATTTCAATTTCCCAACTTCAAAATTAATTTCAAATTCAGCCACTAAAAAAATTGAAGGCAACCATATATAAAAGAAATAAAAAATTAGGAAAGAAAAGAATTAGAACTAAATCCATTTAATCAAACTATCTTAGAGAATAACGGTATTAGCATACACATTAGTCATTTATTGTTTAGTTATTTGAAATGAACTTTCATAAATATAAAAATCAAGATGTCAATGATGAGATGAATCAAAAAGAAACAAAATTAAAATTACGTTATTTAAACATTAAACTTTTTTAATGGAACAAATTTTGGTGAAATCACCATTTTATGTTATTTAAATTGTAGTTTTGAATGCATAAATGGATTTAGCATTCTGAAAAACCTTCGAAGTTTTATAGATTCAATCAATTGAATCTCCAGTTTCAACAATTTTTGGTTAAATTTTTGAGAAAAAATGATCAACAAACATGTATAAAAATGCCAAAAAATCAAACTTTTAAACTAAATGAATTAAAATTAAAGAATATCTTCTAATTTGTTGTAGTTATTTGACTAAATGATAAATCTATATTAGAACATGTTGATTCCTCTCATCCTTGTGCGCTCATGGAATGACGAGGATGATCGAGTTTAAAACCTAGAAGGCTTATTGTTTTTCATGAGAAGAGTTACCCCTATTAACATTATATTGTAAGTATGAAGGAGTTATATATATTTGTATTTTTTATTTATTTTGAAAATTTAAAAGTAAGAATTAAGGTGAATAAGATAGTATTTTATCATTTTTCCACATATCAACTCATTATGTTAAACAATTAATAGAAATAGAAATAGTTACAGTGGTATTAATGTAGTGTAATGTTAAGGGACTCACGTTCATTCATTGATAACATGTGAGAGTGACCGTGACAGTGACACGGACCTGACCGTATTCATTTGACCGTGACGGAGAATCAGTGAAATGTTTGTCTGCACAAGATTATTAGTGAAACGGTGGTTCATTAAGGTCATGTTGAATCCACCATTCATCATTGATGGCATCTGACTGTTCATTCATTCATCCATTCTGTCATTCGAGTCATCCAAGATGTTATTTATCTTTCCTCTTGCTCTACATTTAGCAAGGTTAATGGGTGGAACATAGCTAGTATTTATCATTTAGTTATTTAAATAAATGATAAACCCATATTAGAACATGTTTTGATTGCTATCATCCTTGTGCGCTCATGGGATGACGATGATGTTCGAGTTTAAAACCTAGAAGGTTTATTGTTTTCCATGAGGAGAGATACCCCTGTTACATTATATTGTATGTATGAAGGAGTTATGTGTGTGTGTGTGTGTGTGTGTTTTATTTATTTTGCAGACCTAAATGTAAGCATTGAGGCGAATAAGATATTATTTTATCATTTTTTTACTTATAAATTAATTACGTCAAACAATTAATATTAATAGAAATAGATTGATATGGTGTTCTAGTTTATCATCCATGCCTAGCATCTTTTCCCATTCCATATCCAATTGGAGCTCTCGAACAAAATATCTGAGTACAGATAAAAAGGTTTACTTGGTCCCATTACAATTGAGCCAACATCAAAGGGGAGGTAATAAAATACTATGCTACATTAGACAAGGATGGGACTAAAATAGTGAAATAGTCTCTAGATCAATTAGTGAAGAGATTCGATCAATAATTGGATCTTCAATCTTCAATGGGTGAAAGGAATGTAGCTATGGCAATCTATTGGATCTTCAATCTTTAATGGGTGAAAGGAATGTAGCTACGGTTATCCAATGAAATCATGTGTTAGAAAAACAAGATCACGGAGAAATAAAATAAAACAAATGTGGAAATAAAACACAAAAGATACACAATACAATAGAGACATGGATATACGTGGTTCACCCAGTGTGGGCTACGTCCACCAGAGAAATTGCCAGGTCCTTCCTTTATTATTATCCATCAAATGAAGGAATACAACCTACAACATTCTCTTTGTAATTTCTTCTTCTTTCTCTCACAGTCTCCTCACTCAAAATACAATATTCGCAATGATACATAGCCGTAATACATTTCCCTCATAAAATAGGGTTTCCCTCTAGGGAAAAAAACCCTAACGTAACTTCTATCGTCATATAGGCAACCTTATAATGAACAGTCCAGATTTACTATGAAATTAGAATATACATTTACAAGGAAATTTTTCCTTCAGGGGTCTGATTGCCCCCGGACCCCGCAAAGGGGGTAACCCCCCTGCACTCTCCCGCATGGAGGAGTGTACATTCTTCCGGGGTGTAAATTCTTCATGGGGTATAAACACGACTGAAAACAAAGACCTATGAATTAGGAAGATAAGAAGTCTCCACAACCAACAATCTCCCACCTGGAGACTGATCTCAACAACTCCACCGTTGTTGTATCTTTTGGACTATGATCCTTCTTGGACCTGAAAAAAATTTCGTCTTCATCTTCATGCTTGAAAACCAACTAAAACTGAGCAAGACCTCAGTTTATCCCTGGTTACTCCCTTTGTTAACATGTCTGCAGGATTCTGGCTAGTGTGTATCTTTTCCAACTTCAAATGTCCATCTTCCAAGACGGATCGTATGAAATGGTACCTGAGTTGTATATGGTTAGTCTTAGAATGGAAGGTTGAGTTATTTGCAAAATGAATGGCAGTCTCACTGTCACAATACAACCTGTTATTCTCATGCTTCTTTCCAAATTCCTCCATAAACCTATGTAACGAAATCATCTCTTTACTAGCCTTTGTAGCAACAACATACTCTACCTTTGTTGTTGAAAGTGAAACAACCTTTTTCAGTTTTGAAATCCATCTTAGTGGTGTTCCACCTACAATAAAAACATACCCTGTGGTGCTTCTCTAGCTATCTTAATCACTTGCCATAAGAAATCAACATATCCCTGTAGAAAAGTGTTTGAACCTTCAAAACATAATGCATGAGTAGCAATACCTCTCAAATACCTGAGAATCCACTTTACTACCTCCCAATGTTCTTTACATGGATTATTCATATACCTACTCACAATTCCCAATGCATGTGAAATATCTGGTCTTGTGCAAACCATCGCATACATCAAGCTGCCAACTGCTGATAAATAAGGGACCCTGGACATGTATTCTATCTCCTCTTGTGTGTTGGAACACATTTCCTTAGTTAATTTGAAATGTTTGTCCAAAGGTGTACTAACTGGTTTTTCATTCTTCATTCTAAACCTCTCCAACACCTTCTCTTTGTACTCACCCTGAGACAGTGTCAATTTGCAATTTTTCATGTCTCTTGCTATTCTCATACCAAGGATTTTCTTTGCAGCACCCAAATCTTTCATCGCAAATGAATTAACTAATTTCTTCTTGAGCACATTTATATCCTGCATATTAGACCCTGCAACAAGCATGTCATCTATGTACAATAGCAAGATAATATAGCTTCCATTTTCTAGCCTTTTAAAATAAGCATAGTGATCAGAATGAAATCTACTATAATCTTGTTCTTTCATAAACCTGTCGAACTTCAAATACCATGGCCTTGGAGCTTGATTTAGGCCATACAAGCTCTTCTTCAACCTGCATACCAAATTCTCCTTCCCTTTGACCTCATACCCTTGTGGTTGTTGCATATAAATCTCTTCCTCCAAATCCCCATGGAGAAAAGTTGTTTTTATATCTAACTGTTCAAGATGCAAAACTTCTACTACCACAAGACTTAAAATAGTCATAATTGAAGTCATTTCAACAACACGAGAAAATATTTCATCAAAATCTATACCTTTCTTTTGTGAAAACCCCTTTACAACAAGTCTAGCCTTGTAGCGTTTTTTTCATCCATCTTCTTCCTTCAACCTGTAAACCCATTTATTTTGCAATGATCTGTTTGTAAATATTCCATAGATAGAAGATCATTGTCTTAATAAATAGTGGAATTCCATTCATCAATGTGTTTTTGCAACACCCATAATAAAAACCATTTTTAAAAATTTTAGTAACAATTTATTTTTTTTAATCTAATTATTAAATATTCTATTAAAAAAATACTCTTCCTAAATTTCACATAATCATTCTAAAGAGTTCTTTAATAATAAAATTTTAATAAATTAATTTTTAATTTAATTATTTTTTCTTTGTTAATGAAATTTTAAGTTGATTTTTAATTTAATTATTTTTATAAAAAATATACAAGTGAATTTCAATTTCCAAACCTCAATTCTCAATTTTATTTTAGCACCCCATACCACTTCCACCATAAACCAAACTTCAATACATTTTCAAATAATTATACCATAGATACTTATTCTCAACCACAACTGAAATCAATATTTTCAATTTCGTTCTTAGGGATCAAATCAATTAATTATGTTATGGGCCATGATTTAGCTTTCATCAACTTTATTCAGACACACTAACTTTGTAGATTGAAATAAGTAGCGCACTAGTTTTTCCTTGGGGCTATTTGGTCAGCTCGCTTCAAAATGGGACGGTTTCACCAGTGCCTTAAGGGACGCAAGCCTATCTCTCTAAATGGGCGTGGACAGCTTGGTATGGGTTGGGGGATGCATCTCGGGTTATTTCTATTAAAAATCTTTATAATGTTTTTATAAAACCTTTGGATTTTCATAGTGAAAAAGGTTGGGTTCAAAAACTGTGGAAATGGCCACTTCCGCTAAAATTAAAATTGTTTATGTGGCTGGTTGTCTCTGATAAAATTCTCACCTAGGATGTGCTCCAAAAAAGAGGTTGGATAGGCCCGAGGGTGTGTAGGCTCTGCAACAATAATGTTGAAAATGACAATTATCTTTTAATCCATTGCTCGTTCACAAAAGCAGTTTGGCATTGTCTGTCCGAAATCTATCATTTAAAAATCCTTTGGGATGGATCTTCAATTTCTCATTGCTTAAATGTGTGGACTTCTGAAAAATCGGCTCCAATAAGCTTGGTTGCCTTTGCTTGTTGGCATATCTGGATTGAGAGGAATAAGGTGTTATTCGAGGATCTCACTACCTCTTTTCGCACAGTGGTGCATAGGATTGTTGTCTCTTTCTCTTGGCAGCGAACTAAGGTAATTCCTATTCCAAACAGAGTGTGTGAATTTACTCACTTCGAGAGTTTCACGTTGGCATGTTTCGATGGGGCAGCCTTATTATCAGGGGATTGTTGTGCAGCGAGTGGTTTTTTTAAAACTCATGCTTTGAGGGTCACACAATGGTACATACTCTGCGGAGTGGGTACAAACACAAAGGCGGAGCTAATGGGCATGTGGGCGACCCTTGCTTTGGCCTCGCTTTGGGCAATTGAAAAAATCCAAATCATGTGGGATTCGAAAGTCATTATTGATTGGATGAATCAAAAGAGTCAACTTCAAATAGTGAACTTAGATGGCTGGAAATTAAAAATAAAGGACCTGGCACAAAAATTTAAAGAAATCAGTTTTCAGCACATATACTGGGAGCATAATAAAGAGACAGACGCCCTATCAAAGCGGGAGCCTAAAGGTAGACTATCTGTCTATCATTGGAAAAATGGAGAAGAAATCCCTCCTACCCATCTAAATATCTTTGAAAACTGAGTTTTTGGAATAGCTCGGTGAGATAGGAGATGGTTTGAAGGTCATTTTTTATTTTTCTTTCAATGCATATCCAGCTTTATATCAATTGATATTGATATGTTGTCGAGTAACCAGCTCTATAGTCTTTTGTATTATTCAGTTTCAATGAAGTTATCTCTTTGGTTGCTCCATATTTGTATCGGTTTGGATAGATACTGTGTCTGTAAAACAAAATATACCTTTATATAATTTGGAGATAATTTTCTTCGGGAAAAAAGGCAGCGATCTTGATACACACACACACACACACAGATGTAACGTCTGGTGACAGGTGATCGGCCCTCGGTTGGAATTTGACGGGGAAAATGCCCGTCCTCCGTCAACATTCTTCGAGAGACAGGGAATGGTGGCTCTGGCCCAGGTTAGGAAATAGATGGGAAAGTCAAATATAGTAGAAAATTTTATCAATCCATCTCGTTGAACAGTCTAGTGCTTGGCCAGGACATATTTTTTACTGTTATATGGATTCATATTGAATTAGATGGAAGAGTTCATTAACCCTAACTATCTTAGAAGAGTAGAGGGCCTCTCACGTGAGAGAGGTGCTTAAGAAATTTTTAATAATAATATTGTAAATTTTGTATCATTTTCATAATGCTATTGTAAAACATTAACATATTTTTGTTCGAAGTGAGTTATGAGTCTATTCATGAGTCTATTCATTGGTGAAGATAACTTAATCAATGGAAAAGTGAAAGTAAGCTATTGTAAATCATTAACATATTTTTGTTGGAAGTGATTTATGATGAGTCTATTCACTGGTGAAAATAACTTAATCAATGGAAAAATGAAAGCAGTGGCTAGGTCCTAACTTAATCAATGGAAAAATGAAAGTAGTGGCTAGGTCCTTCTCATAATGTTTTTTGAATTTAGTATAAATCAAATTAATTATAATCAAATATTGTTGTTAAAATCAAATTTTTAATAATAATATTGTAAATGTTTTATCATTTTTAGAAATGTAAATATGGAATCATAATTATTTTATTTTAATGAATTTTCATAATATTATTGCTCATATTAAATATAATAAAATATTATTGTTAAAATCATTTTAACATCTCGGATAGGGTGTTAAGGCGCCATCCCCTGTGATGACCGACACCACCACATTCCCTGGTGGTTTGGGAGCCAGCAAATCAATGAAAACCGTGGCATATGGTGGTGTCTAGTCTTACATGCAAGATGGTGGAGTATTGTCTTGTCGAAGAGGTATTAACCCTGCATTCAACCACATTGCAAGTTTAGTTATGGCCACACAAGGAAAACTGGGAGCTAAGACCAAGGATAGTTTAATGGTCATTCCATCATCCTCTCAGTTGAACGAGCGTACTTTCACCAACATTCAATTGAAGGGAAAGGCTAGTTATGGGTTTCATAGTGTCTAGTTCTCGCACGCAAGACCATCGTGCTACCTCCTTGGTCATTTCGGGTATGCATCCACCATGGTAGTTTTAGTTTCTTCATCTCGCTAGACCTTATGGCCAGAGGCGGTCAAGGAAGAAGGTATTGACAACCTGAGAAGCGACTCTCGATTCCTCACGTCCAACAGGATGCCATGTCTTATGTTGAAGAATTTCATGCCCTCAATCCTCCTAAGACCATGGAAAAATTGGATTTGGCCAAGGTCGGCGTGAGACTGGATAGAGATTTAACAAATGATGAGGAGGTTGATGTGGAATTCACCCGCTAGATTCTAGACATCGACAGGTTGATGTAGAATTCACCTGTTAAATCCTAGACACCGACACCTCACATTCTAGGGAAACTAAGTATCATCGGACCATCGATCTTTATTGGCATATGAAGGCCTTGTTGGGGAAGGTAATGACCAAGAGAAGCACAACCTATAGTGAGATGATTCTTGAGTTGGAATACCTGGAACTTCATATCAGAGTTGTCAACCAAAAAATTCCCCTCCTGGCTGAGTGCACGGTGGGTTTGGACCTCAACAAGCCTAGGGAAATTATATATTCTTTTCCAAACTAACATTGTAAACAATGTTTTTGGCTTTTTTTCAAAGAATCATTAAAAGTAAATTTCACTTAAAAATTTACTAAGCAATCATTACCAATCTTACAATTAGATTTAGAAAACTCGAAATTGGGAGCAATGATTTGGATTATTTCTACAATTGAAAAACAAAATTTAAATCCAACCAAAAAAGAACAAAAAAACCCATAGTGTAATGTATTATTTCTATATCGTGTAAACATTTTTAGTATATTTCGTTGCAAGCCTCTATAAAACCTACCAAGTTTTTCCTTAATCATTAACCCATCTTATAAATTCATCATGGAAGCTTAATCACAATTCCATCTTAAATTATAAATTACTCATATTATTGACAAAATAAAAGTGCACGTTCATTTATGGAAATTTCATCCCCTTACTACACCACACTTTAAAAATAATTTAAAATTCAGCCAAGAAAAAAATTGCAGGCAACAATATATACAAAAAATAAAAAAATAGGAAAGAAAAGAATTAGAACTAGATCCATTAATTCAAATTATCTTAGAGAATAACAAGATTAGCATACACATTAGGCATTTATTGTTTAGTTCTTGGAAATGAATTCTCTTAAATATAAAAATCAAGATGTTAATGATGAGATGAACAAAAAAGAAAAAAAATTAAAATGGCGTTGTTTGAACATTCAACTTTTTGAATGGAACAAATTTTGGTGAAATCACCATTTTTTGTTATTTAAATTGTAGTTTTGAATACATAAATGGATTTAGCACTCTGAAAAACCTTTGAAGCACTTGAATTATATAGACTCAATCAGTTGAGTCTCCAGTTCCAACAATTTTTGGTCGTATTTTTGGGAAAAATTGATCAATAAATATGTGTAAAAATGCCAAAAAATCAAACTTTTAAACCAAGTGAATTAAAATTAAAGAATACCTTCAATTTTTTGTATTTATTTAACTAAATGATAAATCTATATTAGAACATGTTGACTGCTCTCATCCTTGTGCGCTCATGGGATGACGATTATGATCAAGTTTAAAACCTATAAGGCTTATTGTTTTCCATGAGAAGAGTTACCCCTATTAACATTATATTGTAAGTATGAAGGAGTTATATATATCTGTATTTTTTATTTATTTTGCAAATTTAAAAGTAAGTATTGGGGTGAATAAGATAATATTTTATCATTTTTCCACATATCAAATCATTATGTTAAACAATTAATAGAAATAGAAATAGTTACAGTGATATTAATGTAGTGTATTGTTAAGGTACTCTCGTTCATTCATTGATGACATGTGACAGTGACCATAACACAGATCTGATCGTATCCATTTAACTGTGACAAAGGATCAGTAAAATGCATGTATGCACAGGATGATCAATGAAACGGTGGTTCATTAAGGTCATGTTGAATACACCATTCATCATTGATGGCATCCGACCTTTCATTTATTCATCCATTATGTCATTCAAGTCGCCCAAGATGTGATTTACCTACCCTACATTTAGTGAGGTTAATGGGTGGAATATATCTAGTATTTATCATTTAGTTATTTGACTAAATGATAAATCCATATTAGAACATGTTTTGACTACTCTCATCCTTGTGCGCTCATGGGATGACGATGATGATCGAGTTTAAAACCTAGAAGGATTATTGTTTTCCATGAGAAGAGATACCCCTA
>JZKD02S1170192.1:46651-57613 GCA_000966675.3 Picea glauca
GTGTGTGTTTTATTTATTTTGCAAACCTAAATGTAAGCATTGAGGTGAATAAGATATTATTTTATCATTTTTTTACCTATCAATTAATTATGTCAAACAATTAATAGAAATGGAAATAGATTGATATGGTGTTCTAGTTTATCATCCATGCCTAGCATCTTTTCCCATTCCATATCCAATTGGAACTCTCAAATAAAAGATCTGAGTGCAGATAAAAAGGTTTACTTGGGCCCATTACAATTGAGCCAACATCAAAGGGGAGGTAATAAAATACTCTGCTACATTAGACAAGGATGGGACTAAAATAGTGAAATAGGCTCTAGATCAATTAGTGAAGAGACTCGATCAATAATTGGTTCTTTAATCTTCAATGGGTGAAAGGATTGTAGTTGTGGTAATCCATTGGATCTTCAATCTTTAATGGGTGTAAGGAATGTAGCTATGGTTATCCAATGAAATCATGTGTTATAAAAATAGGATCACGAAGCAATAAAATAAAACAAATGTGGAAATAAAACACAGAAGATACACAATACGATAAAGACATAGATATATGTGGTTCACCCAGTGTGGGCTACGTCCACCAGAGAAATTGCCAAGTCCTTTCTTTATTATTATCCAACAAATGAAGGGATACAACCTACAACATACCCATTGTAGCTTCATCTTCTTTCTCTCACGGTCTCCTCACTCAGAATACAATATTCACAATGATAGAAAGCCACAATAAACTTCCCTCATAAAAGAGGGTTTCCTTCTACAGGAAAAAAATCCTAACATAACTTCTACCGTCATATCTGCGACCTTATAATGAACGGTCTAGATTTACTATGAAATTACAATATACATTTACATGGATATTTTTCCTTCGGGGGCCCGATTGCCCCCAGACCCCCCAGTCGGGGGGATAGCCCCCTGTGGACCCTGCAAAGGGGGTAACCCCCCCTACACTCACTCGCATGGAGGAGTGTACATTCTTCCAAAGTGTAAAGTCTTCATGGGGTATAAACACGGCTGAAAAAAAATACCTCTAAATCAGGAAGATAATTAGGCTCCACAACCAACAATCTCCCACTTGGAGAATGATCTCAACAACTCCACTGATCTTGTATATCCTGGACTATGATCCTTCTTGGACATGGCAAATTTTTCATCTTCATATTCATGATTGAATATCAACTGAAACTGAACAGGAACTCAGTTTCTCCCTGGTTACTCCCTTTGTTAACATGTCTACAGGATTCTCCCTAGTGTGTATCTTTTCCAACTTCAAATGTCCATATTCCAAGATGGATTGTATGAAATACTACCTGAGTTGTATATGCTCAGTCTTCAAATGGAAGGATAATTTCTTTGCAAGATGAATGGCACTCTCACTATCACACTACAACCTGTTATTCTCTTGCTTCTTTCCCAATTCCTCCATAAAACTCTGTAACGAAATCATCTCTTTACTAGCCTTTGTAGAAACAACACACTTTGCCTATGTTGTTGAAAGTGAAACAATCTTTTGCATTTTTTAAAACCAACTTATTGTTGTTCCACCTATAGTAAAAATATACTCTGTGGTTCTCCTCCAACTATCTTTATCACCTGCCATATATGAATCAACATATCCCTGTAGAATAGTGTTTGAACCTTCAAAACATAATGCATGAGTAGCAGTACCTCTCAAATACCTGAGAATCCAATTTACTGCCTCCCAATGTTCTTTACATGGATTATTCATATACCTACTCACAAATCCCACTGCATGTGCAATATCTGATCTTGTGCAAACCATCGCATACATAAAGATGCCAATTGATGATAAATAAGGGACCCTGGACATGTATTCCATCTCCTCTTGTGTCATGGGACACATTTCCTTAGTTAATTTGAAATGGTTGTCCAAAGGTGTACTAACTAGTTTTTCATTATGCATTCTAAACCTCTCCAACACCTTCTCTATGTACTCACCCTAAGACAATGTCAATTTGCAACTTTTCTTGTCTCTTGTTATTCTCATACCAGGGATTTTCTTTGCAGCACCCAAATATTTCATCAAAAATGAATTAGATAATTGCTTCTTGAGCACATATATATCCTGCATAATAGACCCTGCAACAAGCATGTCATCTACATACAATAGCAAGATAATGCAGCTTCCATTTTCTAGCCTTTTAAAATAAACACAGTGATCAGAATGACTTCTACTATAATCTTTTTCTATCATAAACATGTCAAACTTCAAATACCACTGCCTTGGAGCTTGCTTTAGGCCATACAAGCTCTTATTCAACCTGCATACCAAATTCTCCTTCCCTTTGACCTCATACCCTTGTGGTTGCTGCATATAAATCTCTTCCTCCAAATCCCCATGGAGAAAAGTTGTTTTTACATCTAACTGTTCAATATGCAAACCTTCTATTGCCACAGACTTAAAATAGTCCTAATTGAATTCATTCTAACAATAGGATAAAATATTTCATCAAAATATATACCTTTCTTTTGTGCAAACCCCTTTACAACAAGTCTATCATTGTACCTATGTTTTCCTCCATCTTCTTCCTTCAACTTGTAAATCCATTTATTCTGCAATGCTCTTTTTCCTACATGCAACTGAACCAAATCCCAAGTTTGGTTATTTACTAGGGAATCCATTTCTTCTTTCATTCTTTTCTCCCACTTATTTTTTGTGCCTACCTGCATTGCCTCTTCATAACAGTCTGGTTCACCAGAATTAGTCAACAATAAATAATACAATGAAGGAGAGTATCTTTCAGGGGGTCTACTTAACCTGGAAGATCTTCTAACAACACTTGCAGGAGTTTGAGGTACTTGTTGCTCATGTTGTTGTACATTTTTATTTTCTAGTCCCTTTGGAATTTCTTTTTCGGCGATCTCATCAAGCACTATGTCTTCTAGTTTTTCTTTTTCTTGTATATTTCCCTACAACTGATCTTTGTACATGAACTTCTCGTTGAATATGATATCTCTACTCCTAATTATTTTGTGATTTTCATAATCCCATAAGCGATAACCAAAATCATTAACAATGTATCCAATAAAGGTACACTTCTTGGATTTTTCCTCAAGCTTTGTTTTATTTTTTTTTATCAATGTGGAAAAATGCTTCACAACGGAAATTCTTAAAAAAATAATAGTTTACATTTTTACCTATCCATGCTTCCTCTGGAATTCCACCATCCAAAGAGCTTGAAGATCCTATTTTTATTAAGTAAACAACAATATATATAGCATCTTCCCAGAACTGTAAGGGAAAACCAACATGTAATCTCATACTCCTTGCATGATCCATGATTGTCCTGTTCATCCTTTCTAACACAACATTTTCTTGTGGTGTTCCTGGATCTATATTCTCTCTACAAATCCCATGGTATGAACAGTAATCATCAAACTCCTTGCTGCAATATTCGCCTCCATTGTCTGATCTGAGACACTTTAACCTTTTTCCTATCACATTCTCAACCAAAGATTTCCATTTCTTAAAAGTATCAAAACCATTAGATTTTTGTCGAATTCAATAAACCCAATTTTTTCTAGTGGCATCATCAATAAAAGTAACATAATAACAAGAGCCACCAAGAGATGATAATTGAGATGGTACCTGTTAATTTTTGAGCTATTATTAGGTTTCTTTTCAATTTACTAGAGTTTTCCCACCCTACATGGGAAGTGGGGCGACGTAGGCTGGGGAAACTCCTTGGACATAGGTGGATAAATTCATGGAACAAAAGTAGGACATGGATGACTCAATGTAGGCCGAGTCAAGTGTCCCATCATGACCTAAGGCAAAAGAGCCTTAGCTTGAGTAGAAAACTAGGATATGTAGGGACTGCAACGAAGCACCTTGGAACCAAGTTTTGGACCATGGGGTTCTCCCACACAGTTTGCAAAAAGAGAGTACAAAACATGTATGTTGTATTGTGATTATGTTTTTCTTTTTCACTTAACATAGACAAAGTGGAAAAGCTTGGATTGCAGAAAACTACGAAGAGTTGGTGTGTTGGATGCCTTGGGTGGAAAATTTGGTAGCCAAGACCATCAGTTGTGTTTCATGGATCTAGTTATCAATGGAAGAACAATGCAATATTTTGTTGACTCGGGTGCCTCACAAAAATTTATGAAGACTGAGGTAGCAAAGGATTTGGGACTTAGATTCTCCCTATGTAGAGCAGTGGTAAAGGTAGTATACTCTAAGGAAAAGGTAAAAGCTAGTGCTTCCTCCTCAATTCACATTCGTCTTGACAAGTGGGAAGTTCGGGAGAACTTCACGATGATGCCTATGGATGACTTTGAGGTGATTCTTGGACAAGAGTTCATAAGGAGGATGAATTTGGTCATCATGCCACGGATGGAAAAGATGATTATACTTGGTGAACAGAAGGATTGCGTTGTGCACACAACTGCAAGGAATTCTAGTGGAAAGGTGCAACTTGTGTTTGCATTGAGTATGAAGAGAGCAGTGAGACAAAATGGATCACAGATTTACGTAACAATTGTTGTTGGAGAGGTTCAAGAGGATGGAGGGTTGATGCTTGTTCCACCAAAGATCATTGACTTGTAGGGTATTTTTGCAGACAGAATGTCGAATGATTTGTCAAAAGTGCTCCCTCCGAGACACATTTTTTACCATTGTATAGAGATAGAGCATGGATTGTAACCATCGACAAGAGATCTTTACCCATTGTCTAGACCTGAGTTGGAATAATTGAAGAGACAGTTGATAGAGTTGATTGGTGTTGGCTTAATTCATCCGTCCATGTTCCCATGTGGTTCCCCAATTATCGTTTAGAGGAAGAAAGACACTACAGAGTTTAGCATGTGTTTGGACTACCGAGCGTTGAACAAACAAACTGTGAAGAACTGATACCCATTACCTTTAGTTGTCGATTTCTTTGACAAGTTGGCCAAGGCCAAGGTGTTTTCAAAGCTTGACTTGTGACATGGGAATTATCAAGAGAAAATTACAGAAGGAGATGAAGTGAAGAAAACCATGGTGGTGAGGTATGAGAGCTACGAGTTCCTAATTATTCCTTTTGGGTTTTGTAACACTCCTCTAACTTTCTTCACATTGATGAATGACATTTTGCGACTGATTTTGGACAAGTTTTTTTTGGTGCATTTGGATGAAATTGTAATGTACAACGAAATTATGAAGGAGAACAAGAAGCATTAGACACAAGTATTTGAGGCATTGCGACAGAACCAATTGTTCTTGAAGAAGTCCTAGCGGGTCTTTGGGAAGACTGAGATACCATTCCTAGAGCATTGAATCGAACAAGGATGCATTTACATGGACCCTGCGAAGGTCAAGGAAATAAAAAATTGGGAAGATCCGCAAATAGTTCATGAAGTGAGATTCTTCCTTGGACAATCCAACTACTATAGAAATTTCATAGAGGATTACTCTAAGATTGTTGCATTGTTGATTGACTTGTTCAAAAAGGACAAGGCATGGAACTAGACAAAGAGGAGAAAGTTTTCTCTCTAAAAGATAAAATGCATAATTGTCATTGCTCTCATGTTGAAGCTTACATACTTTGAGAAATCGTTTGAAGTGCAAACAAATGCATCCAAATTTTCCATTGGAGGATTTTTAATTTAGGAGGGACATCTAGTTTCCTTTGAGAGTAGAAAGCTCCAAGATCACGAACAAAGAAACCTTTTTCATGAGAAGGAGATGAATCCAGTAGTACATTGTTTGTAGACTTGGAGACACTAATTGTTGGGAAATTTGTTTGTTGTGAAGATAGACAATGTTGTGACAAGTTACTTCAAAATGCAACCAAAGTTTTCACCAAAGCAAGCAAGGTGGTAAGAATTCCTCACAGAATTTGACATGATCATTGATTATAGACCAGGTAGGTTGAAAGTTTTCGGAGATGACTTGAGCAGAAAGGAATAACTCACTATCCTAGAGGAGGAAGACGAGTTTCCTACATCAAGGGGCAGTCATATTCATGTCTTGGAAGAGTTGCATGAATATATCAAGGAAGAGTTAGAGCATGATCACACAATGAAGAACGTCATGAAACAGGTGAAGGAAGGAAAAACACAGAAGTTTTTGCTAGGTAATGGAATTTTGTGCTTTGGGGAAAAAATCAATGTCCCTAAGTCATCCAACCTCGGGAGGGAACTCGTGAAGGAATGTTATGACTCACCTTGGGATGGCCACCAAGGACAATGGATACCAATGGTGTAGTTGGAGTGGGGATACTTTTGGGAGGAGATGAAGAAGGATGTGGACCATCCATAGCATCAACCATGGTTGAATATAAGCCAAAGTTAGAGGTAGATAATATTTTGGCACATTGTGTCCTGGGGTAGGGAAGGGGTCAAGTGGATGTGTACTTTGTCCAATGGAAGCACAATATCGACAAAGAGAATAATTGGGAGAAGTATGCATCCTTGTGGAATTATGAGGACATGATTTGAGAATTCGAAAGAGGTCTCTATAGATCGCAAGTGATACGGAAGTTGTTGGGATGATAACAAATTTAGTCGGGGAGGATGTAAGGCCTCCAAGACACCCAATGATCATGCATGCTCCTTGGGTATATTCAACAATATATGGATGAAGATAACAAGGAGGAAATGATATATTGGGAGAAAAAAAATGGTTTGGGTGTGGGAAAAAGCACCTTGGGGCACAATGGTGATGTGTGCACCCAAGGGGGAACACATCCTTATTTCGTTGTGATGGACGACATAGAATTGGGTTGCATTTAGGAAAGGGTGGGGAAACTTGGGAGAATTCCCAAGGAGTGGACATGCCTTCCCTTAGAAACATGGGCACAACAGAGAGGTTGAATGAGTCCATCGACACACCCATGGAGATTCACGACAATCAACACAAAGGGGAGCACGAGACAAGGGGAACACACCCAAAGATGGGACATGATAGTACAATAAATGAATGGTTGATGGGCGTGAGAGATTATATGGACACTCTAGGTCCATGGATGGGTGTGAAGGTTGGTTGAGTGTGACAATTCATGAAGGGGCATGAGGCACTGAAGAGACACGATGTTTCACACAAGTGACTCTTAGAGTCCATATCAAGTCAAGAGTGCACAACCAAAAAAAGGCAAGGAAAATAAAGGAATTAAAGAGATGGAGCTCCGAGTCTAGGTGCACTAGAGGGGCACACCTCAGGCTGAGGCAAGGAGGAACAACAAAAGGGGAGTCTTCATGAGACAAAATCCCAGGTATGGATAGTTCGGATATGTAAGGAAGAGTCATGAACAAAGTATGGGTATGTTCTAGGTGAAGAGGCATATTCCGGATGAAGTATCCTTGGTTGAGTCCCATAGAATCCAAAACCCGAATCCAGTAACCCAGATTAGTCAACAACCCTAATTCCTTAAAAGAAAATAGAAAACCATCAGTGAAAAACATGTGCTGAAAAAACGCCCAAAGAATATAACACATACCCAACAACAGTATGCACACTGAGGGAGAATATAGTCCCAGTTATTAGAACTAGTGTTTTTACCATTCCCACAGAGTTGGATGCCTTTCTTTCCTTAAATTGATCTAAATAAGTTTGATGGGTAGGATCCAACCAGTTAGATTGACCAAATGGAGCGTTAATTTTCCCTTCATGCCATATTATATGACTTAATGAAAGTTTGAATAGGTGTCGTATAGCTAAATATGGAATGTTGGTAGTGGTGGTAATGACATAAATTTTGTGGTGTAGTTTACCAAATTGTGCCAAATCGGCATAATGTAAGACTATATTGATGCTGATAAAAATTTGGCTATTAGAATAGAAAATTTAATTGATGAAATTTAAGCAATTTTTTATCATTGGTCTTAAGGAGAAACTTCAAGACCATGTAGACATAAACCACCCTGTTACTTGGTTGGAGGCCACTCACCCTACTCATTGTGCCCAAGTTATATTCAATTATTATATCCTTGGTCTTCATCTTCCATGAAATTTACTATTGTTCTTATAGCCTTGGTCTTCATCTTCCTTAAAATTTAGTATCGATCGCGTAGCGCTCGAAGTTTTTCCAAATTTAGATTTATCTACTTTGTGTACTTTCATATTAATAATTATAAATATTATTTTGATTAATGTGTTCCAATGTCATAGCCATGGAAATGTCTCGCTATAGTGATGGTGACCTGGTGTTTTCTACATTTAAGGCCCTTGCTTATGCATTTGTCTCTGTTAGAGTGAGTTGGTTTAATGAAACATGGGATATGTTAATGACCTTGTTAACAATTAGTTTGGATTAATATGTTATTGACCTTGGAATTTTGATACAGAAATTAGTCTTAATTAGTTTGCCAATCCAACAACTATGGGTAATCTACAGAAATCTATTTATTCATCTAGGTTAATACTCCTCTTGAAATATAAAATTCTATGTATCTTCTGTCTTAAATCAAGCTAAGAAACTTTTGCATTCTTCTTCTATATATAGTTACAAAATATATATGAATTATGGTTGTCGAATTTCTGTGGTTGTGGTTTTTTACTTATTATACATTGTTATCTGAATTATGTACCAGATATTTTCTGGTCAAAATTGTCAGTATAGTTGCATATATGGTATCCATCATTGATGACATGGCTATTGTCATTCTCTCCTATTAGGTCTAGAATTAAAATTAGGGTTGTATCTAACGTCACATTCGATTGCATCTCTTCATTATTTCTTTACATCTGTGAAACTTAGAGAGAACACTAAAGATGTTCCCACTCCGATTGAAATTTTTGGCTCCACAAATATGGTTTCACTTTACAAGGAATCTAAAATTCTATTACTCTATGCATGTTTTTTCATATTTATTTTCATCTTTAAATAACAAATTATAAGTTTTCATGATCAAGCCTTGATCAAGGCCCTAGATCTAAGCATTGATATAATAAAAACTCATTGGTAAATAGAATAAATGGAAATGTATAAAGCCTGTGTGGAATGAATTGCAAAGTTAATGCCTTCATCACGCATCATAGGGAAGGCGACTCCCCTTCAACACTTTAAGCAAAACAAAGAAAACTTGTAGACCCTGAAATAGGTCGAGCTTACCACGCGACCATGAGGGATTGTCAAAACGTGGTCATTTTCCAGCTATAGATAGGGACCGTTCGATCATCAACACGTTTCTTTCCCCAAGCCATATATTTGGGTCATTTGATCTTGGACACATGGCACAATTCAGCCCTAGATTGAAGCCACACAATGTACGACACGTGGTTCCTTTTTGTCCATAGATATGAGTCATCCGATGTACGAGACATCGCCCTTTTCTGAACGTAGATCTAGGTCAGTCGATCTTCGACACGTGGCATTAATCGAATGGCCAAATCTAAAATCGTGTATGCCACATTTCAACAATCGAATGGCTCGCCTGCATACCCTACAATGAAAATGGTACGGATTTACACCTTCTAGATCCGACGACTAGAGTTTCACGCATCTTGAGACATGTGTGCAAATACAACACGAGCTCCCTAAAGATTCGAGACATGCGGAGACCCAAGAATCTTGAATATTGATAAGTTTTCTTCTGGTGCAAATACAACACAAGCTCCCTATATCTTGAATCTTGGTGATTTTTCTTTTGTTTTCTTTCCACTAAATGGATTGCGACCTAGAATTGAAGAGAGTCTTTTTTTGGATTTTTCTTCTGTTTCAACGTTGGAGCAAGAGTACGAGGGATTTACAGTTGTTGTCCAACTAAATAAATGGCGCATAGGTTGAATACTTACTTCAACGCGTTACGTCGTGAATATCTTTGTTGTTTTAACCAAAAATGATATTTCTTACATACTTTGAAACATTAGCTCCAGGAAATTTTTAAGTTATAATCTTTTCATTTCCTCCAGAAACGTTTTAATTTATAATTGGAATTAAGATTGGACAAAACGCTTAAGAATATAACTTGAATTTGACTATAAATTTCTACCAATTTGTGACCAAATACAAGATAAGCTTATTCTATTTCAGAAATGGATGGCTGTCAAAACCTTGCGGCGAATACCCTTATTTTGCACGACACTGACCAAAATGCCTCTCCTTTGTTGGCATCAGTTCTGTTTGCAAGGAATGTGGCCTCTCTCTATCATTTTCCAAGGTATCATTCCAAATCTCTCTCCCCTTTTGATTAGTTCTAACTTCTACAAAGTTCTAACTTCGATTTGGGTTTGAGTTGGGGGATATATATGAACTATGAATGGAAAGAGACTTGTATATAGTTCTAACTTCTACATATAAAATCAAATACTTGTACTGGAAAGACATTTTTTATATATGAAATATATATATAATCCATATAATCCATATGTCTACTAAAAAGTGATTTCCATGATATTTGTTTCCTGGAAACCCAACAGTTGGGAAGGAAACAACCACCCATTGTTTTGGAACTTGAAATCTAGCAGTGTGAGATAACCATCGACCCCCACGGTTGAGTCCCGACTGAACCACACGCTTGTTGTTTTGTGTCATAATAATTTGTGAGTTTGCGATAAGACTTAGCATAATCATAAATGACATGGGTTCCCTGCATTACGTCGTGTCACATGTTCACCAAACAACACGGTAAAAATTTAAGCAAAATTCAAACCTAATCTGTGTTCAAAATTCAAAATTCATCTACCCTATCCTCCTGTTAGTAGTGATCAAAATTTGAAAGAGATAAAAATTCAAAATTCATCTCCAAGATCCTCCTGTCAGTAGTGATCAAATTTGAAAATCTCACGTATGTGATGAGCTTCACAAAACTTGTACAAGATTGTCTGATTTTAGATTTACATTCAATTCTTAGTGATGTGTTTTGTTCCCATTATCAATTGTATTAGTGAGGGATGTGATGAATTATATACTAAGTGTTTGAGAGGCCCACGTATGTGATGAAATAATAATATTATTAGATACCAATTATATAACCAAAACAAAACCTCTCTCTCTCTCTCTCTCTCTCTCTCTCTCTCTC
>JZKD02S1170192.1:63612-86308 GCA_000966675.3 Picea glauca
AGAGAGATTGAAGAATAAATGACGCAGCCACACCCGTAGGCACGCTTGCTTACACAGGCCCTTCTCCTCCCTTTCGGCCTGAAGAATGCCAAGGTTCTTCTATTTACCTATCGAGAAATCTTCACCCACAGAAAACTCTGCGCGAGTCCCCTCTCTTTACTTATCGGGGAATCGGAACTCGCAACTTCGCGAGTCTAATGGTCGATCACTGGGCTCTCGAATCTCTGAGACCCGATGTCCAGTCAACACTGACTTCCTCCTGTCGGAACTTTCCTTATCGCGATTTCGCCACTCGCGATATCGAAGCACTTGACTTACCGACTTCCAAACCCCGATGCATCGAAACTTCGATGCGCTCATGGGTTGACCTTTCAACGGTGCCATCACCTCTATCGGGATATCAGACTTTGCGAGATCGTGAATCCTAATGCCAAAATGTTCAGGATTTTACTTTCCCTGAACTCTGATACAGCATGCCACCTGTCCTCCACTAACTCCAGCGGTCCCACACTAGTTACGTCACCGTCGGGATATCGCGGATTGCGATTCCAGGCTGCAAGAATATCTTGACCTCAAGACTCCCGATACTCCGAACCCCGACTTCTTTGGATCTTACGACATGCGTCCCCATCGATGGATGGCTCTGAGCTCGGCGAGATATCGTGGGTCGCGATATCGCAATTCTCGTTACAACAATTTAGAGCTTCGACTCACGAAATCCCGATCCACGATATACGTGTGGATCCAACGACCCTCGTGGTCCTGATCAACGGCTCCGCCTCTCCTGAGCTTGGAATCCTTTGGGAATACATCGCCGTATCTTCCCTGCACTTCTCCAAGATCTGACGACTTACGATGATTCACGAATTCTCCCTGGGGAATTTCGACCATCTATTTCTTCCTTCACGAATATTTCTCACTTGCGCGCAAACTTGCAGCGCCTACTCAGACACTTCAAACACAACTCCTTGGTGCAATCCTTCGACGAATTCGAAGACTCCAACCTTCCTGAGCTTTGCTATGATTCTGAACCTTAGAAAAGACTCCTTGTGCGCACTCCTTGCGACACCCCTTCAACACGTCCTAAGTGTTGAAGTCTCTTCAACTCTGCACACACCTGCAGCAGCAGTCCTTCGAAGCTTTACTCAGGTTCGCAACCCTGAGTCTTTTACCCGGCCTGCACACTCCTTGCATGGCTCTTGTACCCCAATTCACTTCCGGGTGAATGAGAATCAAAGTTATCCCTATTTGAACCCTCTGTCAACGCACTCCTTGCGGACAATTTCGACTGCACTCCCTGCAGGAATCCTCTGGCTCAAATAGAGAAACTATTGAAACTCATTCCTTCACCCCTTAGACTTCAATTCAACCATGAAATCATATACACAGCATATAAAATAAAATGTATAATAAGAAGAAAACATCAATTGAGCATAACATTCATACACAGACAACAGACACATAACCATGAATTTGAATCAAATCTTCTTCTATTAATTCAAATATCAATATATGGGTGTTCTTTACAAGGCTCTCTGCATGCTCTTGCTCTCCTCTTCTCTTCTCTGCTCAAGCTTAATGTTACAATGATACAATGAGGGTGTCTATATTATTTTTCCCTCCATCTCCTAAACTGTCAAATCTAGAAATTAAAATCCTATGTATCTGCATTAACTATATTAAATGTCATCTATATACTTAACGACGAGAGCTATCCGATCAAGGTCCATTTACAATATACAAATGCGCCTCTTATTAAATGACTTCATTTAAGATCGCGCAACAGTTTCCAAAGTGTTTTTCAAAATTTGTGCTGGCTTGTCCAGCTATCCTCCGCTTCTGCGCTGGCTCTCTTGATGAGTCGGCGATGCTCCTGCATCAAGAAAGATGTTTTTTAGGAAAATAACATGAAATTTGGCTTTGGCATAAATTAAATGCCAGAAATTACAAAGCCAACGAATACTATTTGCAAGCATTGTTAGCATGGAAAACAAACAAAAGTTGAATTCAAGACAAAGGAATAATCTATGAAAAAATCATTGGAGATTGTACACATTGATTTATGTGGGCCCATGAGAACAAGAGGAATAGATGGTGAAAAACACTTCATGCTACTCATTGGTGAATACGCTAGAATGACTTAGGATTGCTTACTTAAGAAAAATTCAGAAGATTTCGAATGTTTCAGGGTATTTAAGGAACTGGTTGAAAATGAAACTGATTTGAATATAAAATAATTAAAATCAGATAATGGAGGTGAGTTTACTTCAAACGAATTCAGGGATTTATGTGAAGAGCATGGAATAAAAAGACAATTATCAACAACTAGAACACCTCGTAAAAATGGATTTGTTGAAAGGAAAAACATAATTGTACATGAAATGGATAGAACCATGTTGAATGACTCCAAGCTAAGTGATATATTTTGGGGTCAAGTAGTGCATACAACCATTCATATCTTGAACGGAGGATTGATCATAAGTAATAGTGATAAGACTCCATATGAGTTATGGAAAGGAAGGTTGGCTAATGTCAAGCATTTTAGAGTGTTTGGAAGAAAGTGTTACATGAAAAGGGGAGATAAGAAGATTGGAAAATTTGACTCCTAGGTGGATGAAGGAATATTTGTTGGGTACTCATGAAAAATAAAAGCATATAAGTGTTATAGTCTAAGCCTAAACAATATAGTGGAAATAATCAATGTAAAATTTGATGGAATAGACTTGCTGAAGATCGGGAAAGAAAGAATAAATTCAAACATCTTTGAAGAACATGAAAATGAAGAACTATAGCAAGAAGAAAAGGAAGAAGAAAAAAAAAACAACAAGAGAAGTATCCAGAAAAAGAACAAGAAGAAAACAACTAGAGATATTTTCAAACACTTTCTAGGACATCGAATCGATGGGTTCAAAAGAATCATTCACCAGAATAAATCATTGGAGATAGAAGTGCCATAGTAGAAACCAAAAGAAGAAGGCAAGCACAGACACATGAACAAGGAAATTTTTCATTATTTTTCAAATTTGAACCAAGTAACTTTGAGGAAGCCAAAAATGATGAACATTGGGTCAAGGATATGGAAAAAGAACTAAATCAAATAGAGAAGAATGAGACATGGGAACTAGTTCTAATACCAAAGGAAACAATTGTGATTGGGACAAAATGGGTCTTTAGAAGCAAGCTAAAAGAAGATGGACAGGTAACAATAAACAAAGCAAGAATAATTTGGAAATGATATGCTCAAGTTGAAGGAATAAATTTTGAAGAAAACTTTCCTCCCATGACCAGAATGGGAGAAATCAGAATTTTCTTGTCTTATGCATGCTCCAATATGGACATAAAATCATCTTTTCTAAATGTATAATTAGAAGAATAAGTCTACATAAAAAATTCATAAGGGTTTCTAATATCAAAAAAGTAATACTATGTTTGCATATTGGAGAAATCTCTATATGGAGTTAAGCAAGCTTTGATAGATTGGTACTCAAGATTGGACGAGTACTTACAACAATAAGGATTCAGAAGGGGAAATGTAGATAGTAACCTCTACATAAAAGTGGATCAAGGAAGTATGATTATTATTGAAGTTTATGTTGATGACATCATATTTAGAAGTGATGATGATAGATTAAGTCAAAAGGTTTCCAAGGATATGCATAATGAATTTGAAATTTCCCTAATTGGGGAGTTTACTTTCTTCTTGGGACTCATGATACCTCATCTATATGAAGGAATTTTCATTTCCCAAACCAAGTAAATCAAGGAAATGTTAAATAAGTTCAAAATGGAAGAATGTAAGCATGTGAGTACTCCTATGCTTACCAATTGCAAGTTGAGAAAAGATGATGAATCTAAAGAAGTGGATCAAAGACTCTATAAATCAATGATTGGTAGTCCACTCTATGTGATAGATTCAAGACCATATGTAATTCAATCAATTGGACAGGTCACAAGATTTCAAGAGGAACCAAAGGAAACCCATGTTCTAGAAGTGAAAAGGATATTCATATATCTTAAAGGAACAACATATTTTGGGCTATGTTATCCGAAAGGAAATGATTTAACTATGGTCACCTAAACTAATGCATATTGGGCAGGAAGTATTGATGACAAAAGAAGTACAATTGGATAAGATTTCTACTTAAGTGACTGCTTAGTGTCTTGGTTGAGAAATAAGTAATCTCCAGTATCCTTATCCATAGCAGAAGCAGAATATATTACAGTAGAAACATGTTGTACTCAGATTATCTGGATGAAGAAAACCCTGCAAGACATACAAGTGAGATATGATGAACCTATTTTTATACTCTATAACAACATCAATGTTATAAGAATCTCCAAGAATCCATTTATGCATTCCAAGACCAAAATTATTCCTATTAAGTTCCACTTTCTATGGGAACAAGTCACAGAAAATAATATCAAGTTGGAGTAAATTAGGACAAAAGAAACGATTGCAAACATCTTCACAAAGCCTCTTCCTAGGGATACCTTTGAGTGTCTTTGACAAAAATGGGAGTTATTTCTACTCCAAATTTATTTCCATAATCTTCTGCAAAAACAAAAAGGGGAATATTTTCATGGGGAGTTACCCTTTTCCATTGATGTCAAAGAGGGAGAGACAAATAATAAAAATAGAAGCATGAAAATAGGGGTAGTCATCTTGAAGACAAGAGGACATTATAGTCAATGGGATCAGAGCATCAACACATGGGGATCTTGTTTGTTTTACTAAATTTCCATCAATGCCAAAGGGGGAGATTGTTAGAAAATTGGTTGTCATTGAAGTCAACTTTAGAAGAATCCCTAAAGCAAAGCCTATAAGCCCCTAAAATTAATGTTGATGTAGTCACTTGAATAAGCCTTGAAGAGCCTTGAAGGAGCTTTGACATAAGTTTATATAACTCCTAAGTGGTCCCCTTATGGCGTAGATTTTAAGCATGGCCCTCATGGGATGAGATAATATGTGGTTGTTCCCACATTCCCACCTTGATTTGTACAAAAATGGATCCTTGAAGGATCCTTGAATAATCCCTAAAACTAATGAAGAAGCCCATAAATTCAAGTGAAGAAGCCCCTAAAACCAAGAGAATAAGCCCATAAATCCAGGTTAAGAAGCCCATAAAGCCAAGAGAAGAAGCACCTAAAGAAAACTAAAGACGCCCCTATGGTCGGCCATCCTTAAGGAAAAGGTGCAACCCAAAAGTTGTGACCCTATTGATGTTTGAGTCTGTTAAGACCAAAACAACAACCTCATGATGATATGAATCCCCCTACATTTTTATAGAGGTGGTACTCCTCTTTGGCTAAAAGATATGTCTTAAATATATTGGATTAGGGAGAATGTTAAAAATCAAACCCCATATCTTTATTGCTTGGATTTATACATAAAATGATTCTTCAATAACCTAATCTGATATTTCTATGCAACACGAAGTTTCTTTACAATAAGAAAAGATTGAAGGGAGGCTTCAACATCAGAATATATTTGTGCTCAACATCATATATACAACCTTCTTAATCATGTACAAATAATAAATGCATCCATATCTTCTCACCAGAAATAGGAGAGAAAAGTTTTAATGATCTCAAAGAATTTTAAAAGAATATTGCAATTAAAACAGAAGAGAGTTTGATAAGCATACTTCGAACATCTCACCCTAAGAAACTCCAAGACATGAAACATCATTGAAGTCATGCCCCAAAGTAATTCTTTTTGGAGTTTTATTCAAGAAATATTTTCAAAAATATGAAAAATATTTACAATTATATTCATGGTTGTAAATGATCCATTATCACATAAGAAATGTCTTTGAAGAATACAATAAAAGTACATTGGATACTCAACCCCGTGCTTGCCTCATAAATACAAATATATATCCAAGAGAAATCAATGTAGAAGAAGAAAGAGTGGAGAATATGGATATATATGTTTTCTTATTAGAAGCTTGGTTGTATATTCATGGTTGATCCCTTCCTGTTTGGATATTATGTCCCTACACTTATGATTCTAGAACCCATAATGAAGCCCTTTCTTGCCCTTTAAAAATCAGATCTTCTAACTACTTGAGTAGTTAGGGTTTTACCTTCTTGAATTTATCGTACAATTCTTCTTGAAACAATCACTTTAATTAATGTATCATTTAAGTTTTTTTAATGATTTCAAATTATTAACATCCATATCTTTCAAATGGGTCCCTTTCCATTTTTAATAAAAGTTTTTAAATAAACTTTTATTTTAAAAATTTAATTAATTTCCCTTTTTAAAATGGAGACTGTGTTTTAATTTTATGGATGCTATAATGAAATTTTCAGACATATAAACCAATTTTTATGTTATATTCATCATCTTATATTTCTAACGATATAAATTTTGTCCAAATCCGACTCTCGAATCTCAAGATATGGCCTCGTGAAGTTGATTTGTCAAGTGGATCCTTCAAAAATGAATATGACTGTTATTTTGATTTCTGGGAAAGGTGATCTGGATTATTTTCAGCACAAAATGAGATCGGAGATATAATAAAGAAATTAATAGAGATATCACAGATATTCAATAGTATAAAATGAACGTATCATAGATGCAACCATAAACACAGATATACAATAATACATGATTTCTATTAATGAAAGAAATGTACAGAGACTGTAAAAATACAAAGTGAAAGACTCACTAGAATGGTGGCAGCTTATCTCTGAGAAGAGATGTGACGGCTACTCACATTCGCAAGAATATGATTACAATGAGGCTCTGAAGGCCATTTTACAATAAAAAATAATTCCAAAAGTCCTAGACATCCAAAAACCTAACCCTAGGAGATGAAGCGCCAAAAGTCATGTGGGCCCCGTTTGGGTAAGTTGGTGCATCAACTTCCTCGGGTTGTAACGTTTGCATACAATCTCTGTTTTAGGTGTATGATAGCTTGTTGGAAATGTATCGTCGAGGAGATTCATTTTGGGGGTTAAACTATGCCTTTGGATATCATTGAGAACCTCGATCTCAAAAAACCTTCATTTAGGCCCTAAAAATGGCCCCAGAAGTTAAAACTTGCTAAAAATAGTAAATTGCCATAATTGCCAGAAAACTGTTTTGGTCCAGTTGGAAAAGGTGGGTGGCCACCGATATCCACCTGGATCAAAAGGAATGGCCAATTTCATTCCTTAAATCCTATACCATCATTTTCTTCATCTAAATACATTTCCAACGGTGTAAATTTTGCACGATTTTGTTTCTCAGAGCTCAAGTTATGGCCTCTACAAAATCGTGAATCAGCAACTGTTGATTGAGATTGATGGGGAAATATTGGACCTTGGATTGAATTTCGCATTGATTTATTATAATTTCAAAATTTTGTTCAAAAAAATGGCTATCCCACATGCATGGGATTATTTGAGTTTGGATATTATATAATACAAAGTGTAATATGGACTTAGTAATTAGAAATAAAGAAAGGAAGATTATGGCAGCTTGAGATTCGACCTCCTTTTAGGAAATTAATAAATAAAATAATATTTTGACCAAAATTATCCTCCACCATGCCCAGTCATCATGATGAATCAACCATCCAAACATATCCTTGTTTCATTGTGTGGTTGGTCAATTATCTTCCACATGTAACCAATAAGAATCTACCATGTGTCTCGAGTAATTAAGTGTCATGTGTCACTCCTCCATAGGTTTCCATGTAGTGTTCTCATTGGATGCCATGTGTAACCAATAGTGCACTACTACACATCCTGAGGTGAGTGGTTGATATATGGAGTGTTATTATTGGTTGACAATTTATATATAATTAAAGTGAAGTTTGGGTATAAAGCTTAAGTGAAAAAGTGAACAAGAGAGGGGGTAGGAGTGGGTAGTTAGGGAGGGGGGGAAATTAGGGTAGCAGAAGTAGGGGGTGACATACGGTGATGTAGGGAAGTACAATATGTAGGAAATAGATCACAGGTTGAGGGGGTGAGGGAGTGTGGAAGATCTGTCAACCCGCCATGGAGTGGAGAGAAAGGACCGTTGGGTTGGGGAGTGAGTGAAGTGAGGGGGTAGGGAAAATAACTAAGGAAAATAAAGTGGACGGACGAAGGTGAGAACATGAAGGGATAAGGAGGTAAGGAGGATCATAAGTCCATCCTTATGACAAATATATATATAAATAAACTAAATGTGGATTAAAGGGGGAGGAGAGTGGAAATAAAACTAAGTGTTGAGAGGAGAGGTGAGTGTAGTGAAAAATGAAAATATTCCCAAGATTTTATGTGGTATATCCACAAGATATATGATGGTGCATTCTATGAAATAATCTAAGAAAATGGACATGGTTCTGAGATATTCCAAGAAAATTAACATAGTTTCGAGAAATCGTAATACCAATAAAATTGGCTTTGTCACAAAATGAAGAAGCGCTCTTTGGGTGTTTGACTGTAAACCTGAATATATTGAGCATAAGAACTTGGATTTTGAATCTGAAAATGCGTGGAGAAGTTGAGACTGAGGGTTATGCAATGAAATCATTACCATTCATCATTTTTTTTTCTAGGAGAAGGAAGATGTAGATGACCAAATTTTGGTCAACAACTGGCTCCAACTACGAGACAATGACCCCCTGTGGGTTACTAAGAACCCAAAATATAAAAACCAACTTCCCTCTCCATTGGGATTTTCATCCTCAAAATGTGTTCTTGCAATTTTTCTTCTTTCATGGATTTATCTTCAAATATCAATTGTCTTATTATGAAAAACTTGAACTGAAGAAGTAAACTATAAGCATACAAGATCTACCTACCCTATCTTACTTGGAAGAAAGGGGCACGTTTATCTGTAGGTAGATTTCCAATGGAGCCATTCAAGCATATATCTAATCTTTGGAATGAACTCCAGAGATGTAGAACATATTGATACTTGTACCAATCAGTCAGGGGCACTCTCAACACGTACTAGAGAAAAATTGAACCAGGTGTGTTGAGGATCTAATTGCATTGCTTTGCCAACAATGCTCTGGAACCATGATTCAATGAAATCTATTCTTGGATGTTCAAGGATACTTTTGTCTTTGACTGGATGAGGAGTTTCCAATCTTAGAATACATTCATCATTTTCCTTATATCCAACCACTTCCAAGGCTATTGATTAATCAACAATGTCTTGAAAAGACTCTTCCTTCTTGTAATGGAAATCTTGCTCATCATTTTTCTCATGATTCATTTCTTTCACCAATTATTCTTGCTGCAAATGTTCTTTAGGATTTTCATCATATGTTGCAAGGCTGAAATCTTCTTGTACATGTGTTGGAGGCTCCTCATTTTCATTTTCAAACTTTCTACTTGAAAGGCCTTGATATGAAGTGTATGAGAGGATGAAGTCTTTCTCTTGCAAATTGGAACTCTTATTTTCATTTTCAGCCATATGACTTGATTGAGAAAAAAAATCCAATATTTGATTGGAATCTTCTTCCAAGTCATTCACTTCATTTTCTTGTGTCCATATGGGAGAGGGTGGGTGGGAAGCAACATTGAAAACATCATAAAAAACATATGGATGCACTCTTGGGATGAACTTTTTAGCAAATGAATTTTCCAACACATCACAACTGGTAATGGAGTTAGGAAGTAATGAAATATACCATTCAAAATAATCCCCTCACATAGTTTGTAAAAATAATGTACATGTAACATTGTCCTCAGTGAGATTGAAATCATGGCAAATACTTTTGAAATTAAACAATTGTTTCTCTACATCTTCTAAAATATTCTCAAAGAATGTAGAAAAGTTTTCAATAGAAATATCAAGCATCTAAAAAGCTACTTCTAGTAAATTTAAAGGGGTTCTATGAAATCACCTCATTCTTTGGAAAATTATTTGTCTTGTTGAGTCTTGTAAAGTGATTGATGGGCTTGATGAAGAAGGTAAAGGAGCATCAAGACATGAAAGAAACTCCTCAGAGGAATCAAAATATACATCTTCATGATATTTTTGAGCCTTTCCAATGGAGTTTCCAAGGAGTTCATTCTCCCAAATCTTTTGTGCTTCTTGGGTCTTTTTCAGGTCATTGTAACATCTTTCAATAATCTTTTTATAAACCCCATGCATTTAGAACAAGCGAAAATATTCCTAAATCTTCTTCTCAAAACTTTGAACCATGGAGACTCCAGTTCTTCAATCAAATTTGAAGTAGGGACTCAAATATGTTTAAAATAAATGGCTCCTCAGTATGGTCGCCAAAAATTTTGATGTATGAGTCTATTAAGACCGAAACAACAACCTCACGAGGATATGAATTCCCCTACATTTTTATAGAGCTGGTACTCCTATTTGGCTAAAAGATATGTCTTAAATATATTGGATTAGGGAGAATGTTAAACAAAAACCCCATATCTTTATTGCTTGGATTTATACATAAAACATTTCTTCAATAAACTGATATGATCTTTATGTGCAGCAAGAAGTTTCTTTACAATAAGAAAATATTGAAGGGAGGCTTCAACATAAGAATATGTGTGTGCTCAGCATCATATATACAACCCTCTTAATCACGTACAAATAGTAAATATATCCATATCTTCTCACCAGAAATAAGAGATAAAAAAATTTATCATCTCAAACAATTTTTAAATAATATTACAATTAAAACATAAGGCAATTTGTTAAGAAAACTTCAAACATTTCACCCTCAAAAACTCCAAGATCTGAAACAACATTGAAGTCATGCCTCAAAGTAATTCTTTGTTGAGTTTTATTCATAAAATATTTTCAACAATATACAAAATCTCTTAAATTCACATTCATGGAAGTAAATTCTCCATGATCACATAAGAAATGTCTTTGAAGAATACAAGAAATAATATTGGATACTCAACCCCATGCTTACCTCAAAGATACAAACATAAAGCCATGACAAATCAATGTAGAAGAAGAAAGAGTGGAGAAGTTGGATATCTCTATTTTCTTATCATAAACTTGGATTTATATTCATGGTTGATCCCTTCTTGTTCTAATATTTTGTCCTTTCCATTCTGATTATGGAACCCATGATGAAGCCCTTTCTTTCCCTTTAAAAATCAGATCTTCTAACTACTTGAGTAGTTAGGGATTTTCCCTTCTTGAATTTTCTATATAATTTGTTAGCACTTGGTATTTTCTTTGGGTTGTATCAAATAAACCCCAAGGTAACTATTTCAACCAGCTTTAGATTGTATTTTGACCTATACAATCAGAGAGAGATCTCTCAAAAATCAAAAGGCTTTCACACTCAAGAATTATACAATAATAAAACTCAGAGGTCAAATTATGATATAATATAGGTTTGTTTTTGTTTTAAATAGATGGTAGGACAAGCAAGAGAGAAAGTACCATTGGGCAATGGAGTCAATATTTGAAAACGAATGAAAACAATGACTGGTGGGTGGAACTCTTCAAAGAAACAAAGGTTAAATAGGTGATGGACTTTCAGTTTTAAATTTATCATGTAGAGTGAAAGAAGAATGAAACATATAAAAAAATTAGAGCACCATGAAAGATGAATTCTAACAAGTTAAGAAAGAAACACAGAGTTTAAATAGATTGAATCTATATAACCTTTAATATGAATTTCATATACTTTAATATTCAATTTAAATAGTTGAAAATCAGATGAAGAATAAGAGAACAATATGCACATACAAATACTAGAGCATAGACTTCAAGCCACCACCATTAGAATCTTTGTCTTGAAATAGTTCTGGACTTCTGCATTTGTATTTCATTCAGATTCAAAAATATTTTTACAATATCAAGCAAAATGTCCTTGCTTCTGCCAACTCCTTTGTACATTAAAAGTGCTCAAATATATAGATAAATATCATATTCTAGCCTAAGGAGGTCGAAATCCATCTTTTTCCAAAGATAGAAATTTGTTACAATAACTTAGAAAAAAATATTTGCCAAAATCTGCCCATATCCTACTATCTAGGGTTTGATTTTTGACCAACTAAAAATGTGCCAACTGAAGATTAAATCATGGGATCTGATAGGAGAATATTCAAGCTTCAATATACATATCAATTTTGGATCAACCTTGTTAGGTTGTAGGTCCATCAAGTCACATTTAAAAATATTCTAGAACTTTGCCAGCAAATCTGGCTTGGCAAATTTCTGGAAAATAAGTCTCAAATATCATTTCATATCTTCCCAATAATGACACATGTGTAAAAACTAAGAAAGGTTTTTGTTATTGGGTCATTTTTTCCAAACTCCTCTCCAGTTGGTTATAAAATGATCTTTAGTTTTACCACTAAACTATCATTTGCGTAGCATGCATGTTGTGTAACTATAACCTACAACAGTTTCATAGCAAATTTGCGTAGCGCATTGAGTTTTCTTGAAACCTGTCCAATCGTTTGGTGGAAGTATCTTTTTGGAAGCCTGTGATTACTTCAAAACAAACTTACCAATCACCTCCCCTTGTCCTTATAAACCTGTGTGTCTACAACATTTGCATAGTGAGAGCTCGTTATGCAAGTGTCGTGTATGACAGTTTACCAGTCAAAAACTGCAGCTATTCTTAGGAGATGACTTATACTATCACCCTTCTGTAAAAATTGTTCTTCATCATCATATCCTTTTCAATTCCTCAATGCAAGATCTCATAATGAGCACCACTTATATGACATAATCAAAACTTGAGATGGCCTCTTACCCCTTTGATTCCTAGTCTTTCATGATGGTGTATTATGAAATAGAAACAAAAACATTTTAGACTCAGACCTATGACTTGAATCTTCTTTGACGTGCGTATTTCCCTTTATTTGATCAATGTAATAAGACCTTTAAATCATCTTATGAAATAGAACACACTCACGGTGACTTATTTAGGAATTCCTTGGTCTTCCCAAGATCAAGGCATGACTCTGAAAAATCACAAAAAACCTTTAACCCTGCACCAAAAAAAAAAGATGCTAACATTTGGCTCCAATGGGGATGTTATCCTCCCAGTGAGGTAGCAAAGAATAATAGACCATGTGTCTGACCATTGGGATTTATTCGACTCTAAAAGACTCTAAAGTGATAAACAAATTGTCTGACAAGACTTATTTGACATAATTTAACCAAACTCAGCATAAACTTAGAGCCTTCACTCTAGCATACTCCTCCTTTGATAGAGAATCTCATTTAGGCTTCCATACACACATTGATGTTGGTCCATATTTTTCTATGAGGCTATATAAATGAATCACATTGAAACCAAGCTTGTCCATGGTGGATAATATTTGGGATGGTAATGATGTTCCACCAGTGACCACTTCAACAATCGTGTGGAGAGATTTTCTCTCATGTGGTCGAGTATTTGAAATTATATTCAATACAGTTGGTGCCCTACTCAGGTGGGTGACTTTTTATATTTCAATGGTGTCAAATATGACCTTTGAAATCACATTCCTTAGACACAAATTTTTTTCCATCCTGTGCATCCATGGCCCATGCAAAACACCATCTATTTCAATGAAATTACGGCACCGTCCTTATGGCAACGGTCAAAATGTTTTTCCCATGTAAACCACATAGAACCATATTCGATAGACATCTAATCATTGTACATGTTGTCTGCAAAAATATGAAACCAAAGTGGTATGTAGGCTTTGTACCTTAAACCTTGTTTATGATCCATTGGGTTTCTCCCACATTTTCTGAAACCTTCAACATGAAAATTGTGACCTAATTTGCAACCAACTAAGTCTAAAACCAGAACCAAAAATCAAAATTAAATTGTAACTGTACATTGATGCAAATTGTTTTTGTTAAAACCAAACTGAAAATTGTTGAAAATGATGCTCAATTGTGAGATTATTGTCACACCTACCTACCCTACTTCGTTGAGCACAAGTGTCAAATTAAGTGATCTCAAATTTCCAATAAATCCAATCAAGTAGTCAGATATTGGACAGAAACAAGCATTCGACTTCTCCAATCATAAAACCAAACTGAAAACACGACAAATCATTCCACCAACTAAAATTGTCTCCATAGCCTATGAATATGGTAAGGCTCATTTCCATTGAAGAATTTAACAGAGTAGCAAAAGGATCCTCGAAATTAGAAACAAGTAACTATGTTTTGAGTTTTTCATTGTAGATCTCATGATCATTCTCAAATGAGAAAGAAACAACTTGTTTATCATTGTTGTGATTTTCAAGGGAAAATTTTGAAAAATCTTGCAAACTTTCAAATGGAATGGCTACATCATATCGTATAGTAATATTTGAAGGAAAATCTTCATATGATTCAATAAGACTACCACTCTGGTTTTCCATAATTTTTGAATTCTGAACAACATTTTTATTTTGATATGAAAGTTGTTTGCTAATTGAAAACTCATTTTCTATAGGAAGGATGAACTTTGGACTACTAATATTGGACCTGATATCATAATTATTTTAACATTGAGCCATTGTAGCCTCATACCCTCTTTTATACTGCTTTGAATCAGCCAATAAAGTTTCAATTTTTTTTTATTCATATTGTTCTTTTTGTTGAGATCAATCTTGGGATATCCATTATGCTTGATATTATATCTCAAGTTCCCTAATAATATTTAGTAAACCTTCTAACTAATCCTCTTGACTAAAAATGTGACATGAATCCAAATAATTTAGTAAAGAGGAATGAATATGTTCATACCAATGATTCTTAGGGGACGTATCAATCCATTTTCTGAAATTTTGAAAAGAAACAAGGTATGCCACCAACCTTGTTGTTTTTTTTTATGAAGTACCTGGATCAAAAGCTAAGCTTTCCATTTTGAAACCAAGAAACCCTTCATACTCTAAGCTCTTCGAACAATGAAGTCGCCATGAAATATTTAGCTCTGGATTCTTTTGCCAGTGGAATCACCTTCAAACTGATTTTCTGATGTGTGGGGTCGCCAGGGTAAATTCTTTTCAGCCAATGAAATGTTTGATTCTTTGTTACCCTCAAGAATCAAATCTAAAAGTTTAGTCATTCTTTCCCAGGGAAAAATGAACTTTTAGTTATCCAACAATAGGGACAAAATGTTAACACTTGGTATTTTCTTTGGGTTGTAACAAAGAAACCCCAAGGTAACTATTTTAACCATCTTTAGATTGTATTATGACCTATACAATCAGAGAGGGCTCTCTCAAAAATCAAAAGGATTTAACACTCAAGAATTATACAATAATAACACTCATATGTCATATTTTGATATAATATAGGTTTTTTTTTTTTTTAAATGGATGGTAAGACAAGAAAGAGAGAAAGTACCATTGGGCAATGGAGTCAATATTTGAAAAAAAATGAAAATAATGGTTGATGGGTGGAACTCTTCAGAGAAACAAAGGCTAAGTAGGTGATGGACTTTCAGTTTTAAATTTTTCATGTAGAGTGAAAGAAGAATGAAACATATTCATAGAACCATGAAACATGAATTCTAACAAGTTAAGAAAGAAACACAGAGTTTAAATCAATTGAATCTAAAGCACCTTTAAGATGAATTTCAGATCCTTTAATATTCAATTTAAATAGAATAAAATTGGATGAAGAATAATAGAACAGTATGCACATACAAATACTAGAGCACAAACTTCAGGGCACCACCATTAGAATCTTTGTCTTGAAATAGTTCTGGACTTCTGCATTTGTATTTCATTCAGATTCAAAAATATTTTCACAATATCAAGCAAAATTTCCTTGCTTCTGCCAACTCCTTTGCACATTCAAAGTTCTCAAATATATAGATAAATATCATATTCTAGCCTAAGGAGGTCGAAATCCATGTTTTTCCAAAAATAGAAAGTTGTTACAATAACTTAGGAAAAAATATTTGCCAAAATCTGCCCATATCCTACTATCTAGGGTTTGATTTTTGACCAACTAAAAATGTGCCAAATTAAGAGAAAATCATGAGGTCTGATAGGATAATATCCAAGGTTCAATATTCATATCAATTTCAGATCAACCTTGTTGAGGTAGAGGTCCGTCAAGTCGAATTTCAAAAGATTCTAGAACTCTGCCAGCAAATCTGGCTTGGGGAATTTCTAAAAAATAAGCCTCAAATATCATTTGATATATTCCCAATAATGACACCTATGTAAAACCTGAGAGAGGTTTTTGTTATTGGGTTCATTTTTGAAAAAAAAAACTCTTTTTGTTTTCAAAAATTCTTCTCCATATTCTCGTAATCTGCAACCAAAGATGATGACTAAAACAAGAAAACATTAAATGTTGAAATATGGAAAAAAGGGTTTTAAAGATTCATTCAAATCTCTCAAAATATGACACCTTTGTAAAACATGATAGAGGTTTTTGTTATTGAGTTCATTCTTAACAAAAACCTCTCTAGGTTTTTCTAAAATCCTCTCATGTTGGTCAAAAAATTATCTTAAAGTTTACCACTAAATTGTCATTTGTGTAGCGTGCATGTTGTATAACTGTAACCTACAGCAATTGCGTAGACAATTTGCGTGGCGCATTGAGTTTTCTTGAAACTTGTGCAATATTCCAGTGGAAGAAACTTGTTGGAGACCTGTGCTTAATTCAAAAACAATTTTTCAATCACCTCCCATTGTCCTTCCAACCCCTGTGTGTCTACATCATTTGCTTAGTGAGAGCTCGCTGCGCAAGTGTTGTGTATGAAAATTTACCAGTCAAAAACTGCATCTATGCTTAGAAGATGACTTATTCTATCACCCTTCTGTAAAAACGGTTCTTCTTCATCATTTCCTTTGCAATTCCTCAATTCAATCTATCATAATGAGCACCACTTATATGACATAATCAAAAATTGAGATGACCTCTTACCCCTTTGATTCCTTCTCTTTCATGATGGTGTATTATGAAATAGACACAAAAACCTTTTAGACTTATACCTATGACTTGACTCTCCTTTGACATGCATATTTCACTTTATTTGATGAATGGCCTAATGCCTTTAAATAACCTTATGAAACAAAACACACTCATTGTGACTCATTTAGGAATTCCTTGGCCTTCCCAAGGCCAATGCATGACTATGAAAACTCAGAAAAAACCTTTAACCTACACCAAAACACAAAGTTGCTAACACAATCTTCTCCGTGAAACATTCACTTTAATTAATATCTAATTTAAGTTTTTTTTAATGAGTTCACATCATTAACATTCATATCTTTCAAATGGGTCCCTTTCCGTTTTTAATAAAAGTTTTTAAATAAACTTTTATTTTCAAAATTTAATTAATTTCCCTTTTAAAAGAGGGACTGTGTTTTAATTTTCTGGATGCTATAATCATTTTTTTCATTCATTGTAATCAATTTATATGTGATCTTCATCATCTTATCTTTCCAACAATATAAAAAATTTCAAAATCCGACTCTCGGATCTCAAGATATGGCCTCGGGATGTTGAGTTGTCAAGTGGATCCATCAAAAATGAAGTTGATTGTTCTTTTAATTTATGGGAAAGAAATGGACAATTTTAGTCCTTGAAGCCTATACCATCATCTTCTTCATCAAAATATCTTTCCAACAGTATAAATTTTGTGCAATTTCTTCTCTTGGAAATCACGTTATGGCCTTTACAAAATCATGACTCAACAATCATTGAATGACTTTAATGGGGCAATCTTGGCCCTTGGATTGAATTTCAGCCTCCTTTATTAGAATTTCGACCTTTTGTCCAAAAAATGGTTATCCAACATGTTGTAACCTAGGTCTGCACCCCTTCCCTTTCCCTCCTTTACCCTATACATCCATCAAAGGTCTAATTTTTGTTTTGTGTTTGCTAAGTTTATTCTCCATGATTTAATGACTCAGTGTCAATGGCCCCTACCGATCTTTATTTGCTTTGCATCATTGTATTTCTTTCTTGAAAGGTGATTACATGTTCTCGTTTGAGTTTGAAACATATTTCATCATGTTTACCATTGATTGAGTGTGTAGCAGGTCAACCAACTCCTTTATATGCACAGGAAACATCCAAAAAGAAAGACGCAACAATCCAGAGCAGTGGATTTCGAGCTTAGGTTGTGAGCAACAGACATATTAAATTTTTTTACGATCGAGACCCCATAATCAATTAAGATCAATGACTCTTTTGCATTCGGAGTTTCAAAATCACAAGAGGTTTTAAACACAAATTAATATGAAGTTTTACTTCGAGACATCGGCGTTTGGGCATTCAATCTTGTTATTTTTTCAATCCAAAAAATCCCCAAACATCTATTTTCCGAAGTGGATGCCATGTCACCTTGGGAGATTTTAATCCAAATAAAACATAGTTCCTTGAAGTGTTGGAGCCTCGAAGTGCCAAAATTCTATAGCCCTGAAGTGTCCAAGTGTTAGAACCCCTTTCTCATAAATGCGTTTTCAGCTGACGTGTCATATGCCACATGTCAATTGATTTCGGATGACACGTGGCACTCATTTTAGGTACTTTGGTTATGTCATCTACACTATTTCAGGTGACATGTGTCACTCTCATTTTTATGACACATCATCTATTATGAAAAAATGTAGCCATGTCACTACGGGACATTGTCACTCCAGGATATTTTAATCCAGAGAAAACACAGTTCCCCGAAGTGTCGAAGTGTCGAAGGGCCAGAGCCCCTAAAGTCCCAAAACATTAAATGATTAAAGTATCTTAATATCTAATTAATTTTCTTAGAAATAAGCATTGGTTAATGACTTCACGAGTTCAGTCATTTGGGAGATATTTATACTCTTCATTCAAAATCTCTCGAACATCAAATTTTCGAAGTGGCTTATCCTCATTAATTGTCTGCATTAAAGTACTCTTTAAACGGGACCAACCGAAGAAAATTCCATGTTAAAGGTGAAGCTATAGATTTTCAAGTCTCAAATGACTTTCTAAATCTATCTAGTCTACAACATCAAATTACTCATCAGGAAGCAACTCAGATTCAAAGGAACCTAAGGTAGTTCGTGGGTATGACATGAGGACAAGGAGAAGAAGAACACTAGTAGACCACAACCAGTCCATCACATAGAAAGACAAGAAGAAAGGGTCGGTTATGATCAACATAGAGAATCTTGATGACAACCAATGAGTACCAAAACTGAAGCTTCAAATCTCGACCCTACAGCACCACAACCAGTAATTAGGGAAGTTGTACTCTAAACTTTAGGAGAAGTACCAGAAGACTTGCCTCTTGCTCAAGGAGATAATGTGAAGAAGACTATCCATTTATCTCCCAATTATCCTCCAACAATGTGCATGGATACAAGTGCTCAACTCAGAATCTAGTTATATCGGTCCTATTTAGTTATGTCAAAGACTCAATTCGATTCAGCATATGCATCAGTTTGGTTTATCATTAGCATCAATTTTAGTAATTTAAGTTCAAGACACTTTATATTAAGGTATAATAAGTGGTCATTTGTGTTTTATATGAACCACTTATTTTAGTTAAGTCAAGTTTAAAGTATAAATTGTTGTACTCCAACAGTGTTTACTTCAGTCAATAAGTTGTTCTCCAACTATAGTGTAAAGTTAAGCCTCAGTTCCAGATGGACAAGAGCCTCTGCAACTTTGATAAATAAGCAGTTTTTGTATGTTTTGAGGGTTCGGTTTTTGGGAAAATAATATCAATACATCAACTGGTTGAACTTGTTCTATGCATGGATTAAATCTCTCTACGTGGTGAATATACTTTTGATGACAGTTTTTTTGTCCAAATCTACATGTGTTTTTATCTTTTATTGAATGTAGTTTTTGATTTGTACGAATTACATTTCTTTTCCTTCAACTATTGTATAACTTGTCTTTACTAATATGCAACCTATGAAAAAACAAATGCTTTGGTGAATATTTGTTTCCATTACAACTTGTGGGAGTAATTGTATTTTTTATACATGTTTAATGTATTGAAATGATATTTTTAGTATGAAAATTCCTGCAACAGAGTATTCATTGAATGGTTTGTTGTTTCCCTGTGCTCTATCCTATATTACCTCACTTGTCTTTCATTTGTGTGCCACCAGCCAAGGAGAAACCCCATTTGTATCATTTTTTCAACCCAACCATGTTCTTGTCTCGGTAAACCAAACCTCCAACTGACCAACAACATCAAGTAACCAAAAAACCAACAATTCCAAAACTTGAGATGGCCTTGCTCTATCTTTTAGCAGTCAGGTGCAGACTTTAGGACCCACATCTTATGGCGTCATTGTTGGGGAACGGAGTAAAAAAATATTGTTCCCTGGGAGAATGAAAATGATCAGATATGACCTTTCATGGTGAAAAAATATCAGACACATTCAGAATACCATCTTTCACCTAGAAACTCCACTAAGTAAACTTCATAAAGTAAATATTGGCTCCTAGAAAAGGACTCAAGAGATCCAAATTTTATCACATCAAATCCACTAAGGCTCATCCCAACCCTGATAAGGACATAGTAGTCTTTGAGCCAGAAAGGAAACTAAGAAAATCCACCTTAGCTCAAAGATATACCCCATCCTTCAAGGGTAAATCTCCACCCAAAGAGTCCATTTTTCTTCATTATCACAAGAAGCTTGAATTTGCTAGCCCTGAGAACCACATTTCCAAGGACTCTCAGATTCTTTTAACCCCTGCCTCCACTTCATCATCTATTCCAACATCCACACCTATATCTCCAATCAAACCCGAGATTCTTATTGCCCAAACAATGGTTGTTAACAGGATGGATACCATAATTGTTGCCAGATATGCATCGTTAACAAATATTTAACAGACAGCGAATGGCATGAGTACAGGAAGAATGTACAGAGGATTGTTGGCATGTTTTGGGGAGATTGTTAGCAAATATTTAACAGACAGCGAATGGCATGAGTACAGGAACAATGTATAGAGGATTGTTGGCATGTTTTATAGGCAGCGTATACTTGTCATTGATGGCAAGTATAGTAGCGATGATGTCTTGAGTACAGCAGCGATGATCAGTGGTGCAGTGATAATCGAGAAAAAGACACAATCATGTTCGTTGATCTCTTCCTGAATTCCCGATGGCCGACAAATTTGAATAAGAGCATGTTGAAGAAGTAGGCCCATAAGGTTTGAGAATCATTTATGTCCGTTGGATCCCCTTCAAATTCTCGATAGAACGAGGGTCGTCAAATCTGAATGTAGACAAGAAGAGCACACTAAAGAAGATTACAGATCTCAGACGTTAGATCCAAGCGCAGGACCCGACCATCGTTGGATCAAGGAGAACCTGAACGCTCTTTAAAGTACAAGGAGAAGTGGGTGTACAAAATTCTAAAAGAAGGAGGACCATCCATTTACGGGTAGAACACATGGGGATAGATCATCAGTTCGTTGACTAGAGAGTCAAAGGAACGATGTTCCCCAACCTCTCAAAATTGCGATATCCGAAATCATGATTTAATCTCAGCAATCATAATTTGGACCGTTGATTCATCTCCATATCGGAGTTTCGCGAATCGTGACATGGAGAGACAAGAAACAATGCAACAAGAATTGTGAAATCGCGATTCAATCACAACCGTTGAATCAAGATCAGATATAGACCGTTGATCCAACTCCATATCAGAGTTTCGCGAATCGCGACATGGAGAGACAAGAAACAATGCAACAAGAATTGCGAACTCGTGATTTAATCGCAGTCATTGAATCAAGATTGAATCTGGACCATTGATCCAAGTCTATTTCGGTGTTTCGAGGATCGAGTGTTGGAGATGTCAAAGAATATTAACATCAAGAATCTCGATATTGCAATATGCGAAATCGTGACATAATTGCAATCGTTAGATCAAGATGTGATCTAGACCGTTGATATGACTCCATTACGGAGTTTCGTGGATCGGGACTTTGAAGTGACAAAAACATTGAACGTCAAGAGTGTTGAAATCGCGATGTGTGAAATCCCGACTGAATCTGAACCTTCATATCAAGATATGATCTGGACCATTGATCCGACTTATTTACGGAGTTTCGTGGATCGGGATTTGTAAGTGACAAGAACATTGAACATCAAGTATGTCAAAATCGCGATATGCGAAATCGCGGAATGATATGAACCGTCAGATCAAGTGTTGATCGGAGGGTTACTATTCTCTCTCATAGTTAACTCTTTAGTTTCAAATCTGTTAGTGAAACGGACTCATGATTACCGATTAGTTGGCGTTTTAGTTGCTGAGACAGTTGTCTCCCTTTTTGCCTAAGGAGATGGGAAGTTGAACTATCGTGAGAGTGTATAAAAAGAAAATGAGACAGACATCATGGGGTTGGTTGTTATGTAGGAAAAATGAATGAAACTATAAGAAAAAGAAAATCATAGAATGTGCAGTGTGAGATGGAGAATATGCACAGTGTGAGATGAAACTCAGAGAAGAGTAACAGATAATGAAGAAAACATGAAGAAGAGAAGAACAACAGAACAAGTTTATGCAAAGCAGACTTGCTGAACAGATAGAGGAAGAGAAGAATTGCATAATAGTTAGAAGAAGACCAGGTTTTCAGAACAAAGAAAGATCGGTAAGAAGTGATTTATCTGTGTAGTTGACTATGTATTTATTCATTGATATTCTAGGGAGGTTGGGAGGTGCTCGGGAGGATTGTTGTCCTCAGAGGTTCAAGTGTGAACTTGAACGCAGGAAGTTGTAGCTTCCATCTGGTTGCAGCCAGAGAAACCAGGGTGGCAGGGTGGTGCAAGGGAGAACAAGTGTTCTCTATTATACAGGTTGGAGCCTGTGTAACTGGAAGTTG
>JZKD02S1170192.1:93109-116423 GCA_000966675.3 Picea glauca
TATGTGTGACTGATGCTCTTTACTTTTACTGTCCATATGTTGTATATTGTTGATGATCACTTGAAGAAAGATTAATAATGTTTTAATAGACTTAATATTGTTTAAGCTCAATTACTACTGATTTACCCCCCCCCTCTCAATGGCCTTAGTAATTTCAACATGCACCCCTTGTTTTTCCTATAGGCTTACATGCACTCCCAGCCATAGATTACATGAAATATTTTCCAAGATATAATGGGGAAGGGGATGTCAGAGCTGAGGAACATCTGGTATCCTTTTACATCTTTGCAGACAACTTCAACATTGACTATGCAGATGTGTGGATGAGGTTGTTTGTACAAAACCTCGATGGGGAAGTGAGGAAATGGTTTCGAGATATCCCTCAAACCTCCATTACAAATATTGATGTGCTAGATGAAGCCTTCATAAATAAATGGGGAGATAGAAGAGACTATGTGTATTACATCACTGAGTTTGGGGCCATTAAGAGAAAGAATGGTGAGTCTATTTAATTTTTTACCAAGATATTCAATAAGATGTATGGTAGAATCCCAAATGAGATCAAACCAACTGAATTATTTGCCAAGATCATTTATCCCAATGCATTTGATGGATATTTCTCCCTTCTGTTGAGGAAGAGAAGATCCACCACCTTGTTGTCTATGCAAGAAGGAGCCATTGATGTTGAATCCAAAATCTTCGCATCAGACAGGTTAAAGACTAGATATGATAAAGACAAGAAGAAACAGAGGGAGGATTCCCCTACCTTCTCTAACCCAGCCACATCTAATCCTAAACTTTATGAAATGACCAAAACGTTGAAGGATTTGACATCTGAAATAGCTAAGCTAAAATGGGAATCTAAAAAAGCAAACAGATATTTTCAAGGGGATGGGAACAGAAATCCAAACCAGTTTAGGAGGTTGAATGATGTCCCTCAGATAATGTAGAGAGAGAGAAGGAATGTTGATGATCAAAGAGAAGTACCTCCTTTCCAAAAAAATAGATTGAGCAAATGGATGTAGATAGTGATTTCATAGATGATGTTGTTGTACTTTTCAATGAAACAAATTTTTACCCCAGTCACTTAACGCAACAATATTATGAGGTAGCACAACTATCAAATCAGTTTGATATTGAGATAGGGGAAGAAGGATTTATTCAATTCCAACCCCAAAATAAATATTACTTGAGGACTAGAATAGGCACTCCCAAAGCCCCCACCTCTAAGGAGAACAAAAAAATAGAGGTTCCTCCAAAGCCAAATCCAAGCAATGGTGCATTGGCTAAAGCTCACCAGCCTCCTCCATTTAAACCTTCACCTCACATGCATACTACTTACGGTCCTACTGGTATACCAACGAGACTCCCTCCCCAAAGTCACCATTACCCTCACATGAATAGACGGTTACCCTTTTTAGCCACTTTGGATATACTCGACTTGTCTAGAATCTTGAATGACCATGTCCTGCATTCTCCCCATTGGACCGTTATACCGGCCAAGCTACCGTCCAACAATCCAAAATTTGATGGTAAACTGGGAGAAGATCCAAACAACCATGTTATGACTTTTCACCTTTGGTGTTCATCCAACTCTTTGATGGATGACTCCATTCGGTTACGACTCTTCCAACAAACTCTTACGAGTTCGGCTGCAAAGTGGTATATAGAATTACCATGAGGCTTCTTCACTGACTTTAATACCCTAGCCATGTATTTCCTCACACATTACCAACTACCAATCCGCTATGAAACAAGAACCAATATTTTGATTTCCTTCAAGCAAAATTCAGCCACTCATATTTCCGATCACATCCATGAGTGGAGAAGAAGCGACGTTTGATCAAACTCGACCTTCCCGATCAGTTATTGGCAGAATGGTTCACGAAATCATTCATGAATAAAATCTCTCGTGACATTTCCATGGGTGGAGTTGTCACTGAAGAGTAGGAAATTAGTCATGCTCAGTACCTAAATCTTGTTTATTCGCAAATGAGCACTCTTTACGACTTGCTCCATGATGCTCCTTGTCCTTCTACCACCACTACCTCAAATACCCCTACTGATTCTCATGTGGTTGATGGTTTGATTGGCACCTTCCATGCTCAACCTCAATATATGCAAGCCCCTCACACCAATCCCAAATCTATTTCTTCTAATGTTTAAAGTGCTCTGACTACTACTCCTTCCATAGGAAAAACTTCTGAGGTTAACTATGTTCAATCTACCCCTGCGGGCAAAAATAAATCTAAAAAAGGAAAGGGTGAGAATGAGGATAAAAATAATAATCCAAAATCTAAGAAAGCCAAAATGAAACCTATTGATGATAAGGATAAGCGCAAACCTCGATACCCTTTTCTTATCTGTGGTGATGATCACTACATGAAATATTGTCCAAGACGTGTCGAGGTCACTAAGTTCCTTCAAGGGACCGTGAAGCCTCCCACACCTGTTGTTTTGTCCCAACATTTCCCTTCTTAATAGCAAGCCCAATTGTTCATTCATGACTAACCCTCTCCTTCCACCACTTCCTATGTCCTTACGTGTACTGGTGATTCAAAAATGAATGACATCACACTTACTACTTGGGCCAAAGATTACTCTTCCTCAACGGAGAAAGTTGACGATATACCACCTTTGTTGGTTCAATCGCCTCCCTCGACTTCACCTCCCAACGATCCTCTTCATATTGAACGACTGGGTCTCGATACAGTTCTTTTCCCCCCTCCAAAGGAAGTTGTTCCAAAGTCTGCCTTTAATCCTCATGCGCGTGTTGCTCAGAACTAAAGTATTATAGAAGACCTTGCGCAAGCACCCTCCACGATGTTATCTCTCGAAGTCCTTAAAATTGTTCTCGCTCAATGGAAGGCACTGTTAAATTCTATTGGTGGAATTGATCCTATGGATATGAATTTGATAATTTTGGACCTGGAAGATCACATTCTAAGGCTACCCCCTCATCTAGTGTTTCAGATACAATTTTTTGTCGCATACAAGAACATATGTAGAACTTTTATTAACGAGGGTGCCTCGACGTGCGTAATTTATGTTGCCTGTTGGAAAGCCATTGGCTCTCCTCCCCTCATTGAATCACACAATGCACTTAAGGCCTGGAATGGATCTCTCTTTAAACCCTACGGTGTACTTCCCTCGTTGACTATTACATTGGAAGGAAAATAAGTCAATGTTGAAGTTGAGGTCTTTGATGCACCTCTCGATTATAACTTCTTATTTGGCCATAGTTGAATTGATTCTATGTGCGCAGTTGTGTCTACCCTTTTCCATGGCTTACGCTTTCCACACCAGGGAAAATTCATTACTGTCGACTAGCTGGCCTTTTTCAAATCTGATTCACGTACTAGAAACATACCCTTTATTTCAAAGACACCTCCTCGGTATGAGAATGTCAGTGTGGGTCTCCTGAAATATTCAACTCTTATGGGTACCTTCCCCATACCACCAATCCATGTTCCACCTCCTTTTTCACCTCGATCAACATGATTTCCACCTCCGTTCATGAAACCCCCGCGTCTTATGAACCGTGGATAGTACCTGATCCTGATGATTATCTTCGCTATGGAGAACAAATGACTTTAAGTCCGGTTGAATCCTCTTATCAAGTCATTCAATCAACAACCCCTTCTACCCCCTTTCTTGGTGATTCATCTCCCGATCCGTTTCACATGATTTTTCCTATGGAAGAAATGATCATGTCAGTTATGTCCATGGAAGACACCCCATGGGACGATGGGCATCATCGTTCCATTATCTTCCTCGAACAACGCACCTTAGAGAGTTACCAACGGATTTCGACTCCGTCGACCGTTGTTGTCGTTTCCTCTGTTCTCGAGTCCACACATGATGTGTTATATGAAGGGAACCTAAGTAAAATTTCGCCCACCCTTCCTCTTGACATATCCATTAAACCTGGATTTGTTGAAAATGTTCACATCGAAGCCGCTTTTTCTGATAACGAAGTCGTCGCTTATAAATCTATTTTTCAATAATTATGTGACGTTTTCGCTTGGAGTTACAAATAGATGTCGAGTATTGACCTCGATATCGTTGTACATGAAATCAAGACCTATCCAGACTCTAAACCCATTCAATAGAGACTTCGCCCAGTCCACCCCCGTAAAGTCGCCGCTATCAAAATCGAAGTTGAAAAACTTCTCAAGGCTTGATTTATCTATCCTATGGCTTTAACCAATTGGGTATCCAACCTCATTCTAGTCAATAAAAAACAAGGCATGATCTGTGTATGTGTTGATTATAGGGATATTAATAAATCTTGTCCCAAGGAAAACTTTCCAACCCACTTCGTTGACCAGATCGTCGACGATTACGCTGGGAGTGAAATCTTCTCATTAATGGACGATTTCTCCAGCTATAATCAAATTAACATTTTACCCACGGATCAACACAAAACTTCTTACATTTGTCCTTGGGGTACCTTCGCCTACCGAAAACTACCTTTCAGTTTGAAGAAAACTGGTGCAACTTTTCAACGTGTCATGTATTATGCTTTTCATGCTTTTAAGCACATTGTACAACTGTATCTCGATGATCTACCGGTGCATTCCATGCGTCGCCAAGACCACCCAGCTCATCTCCGAGCCATTTTCCTTCGCTGTCGTTACTACCTTATACATTTAAACCCACATAAATCTGTTTTTTGTGTGGAGTCTAGCCGACTTCTAGGTTTTATTGTGTCACTTCATCTAATTAGGGTGGATCCTTTGAAGTTTGAGGCCATCCTTAATCTACCTCCTCCTTCTACTTTATGCCATATCCAAAGTTTGCAAGGGAAGGAAAAAATTTTGCGTCGATTCATTCCCAACTACGCTGAGTTAATGCTAGGATTTACTCAACTGTTGAAGAAGGGTTACAAATTCATATGGGATGAGACTGCCAAAAACACCTTGGAAGATTTGAAACTTTCCCTAACATGAACACCACTTCTTTGCCCCACAGATTATAGTCGAGACTAATTCCTCTACCTTGTCACTTCGAACTCTACCATTGCCATGGTTTTAGTCCAAGAGGATGATTCGCACGATGAACATGTAATTTATTATTTGAGTCGGGATCTCACGACTACCGAGGCCAAATACCTACATGTGGAAAAATTGTCCTTGGAATTTGTTCAATGTTTTCCTCACTACATCCTACTACGCAAGACCACTGTTATTTTTTATTGCAACCCTATGCAACATATCCTTACACGCCAATTTCTAGGAGGTAAGTACTCCAAATGGATAGTAATTATCTAGGAGTTTGACTTAAGGTTTGAACACAATAAGTCTAAGAAATCTTTGGTATTTTCCTAATTGATATGTGACCTTCCCTCAACTGAGACAGAAAATGTGGCAGGGGATTCCTTACCTGATGAATCCCTTTTTCTGATCAGTTATGATGATGCTTGGTACGGAGATATTATCATTTATCTCCAGACTCAAATTTTCTAACCTACCCTCTCTAGTACAGACTGTCGTCACATAAAATATCAAGCCCGTCAATACATAATTCTTGGTTACACTCTCTATCATCGTGGTGTTGACTCTATTTTCCAACATTATCTCACCTTCGATGAGGCTAAGAAATATTTGAATGGCTGCCACTCTGGAGCATGTGGTGGTCATATGTCTAGGTATGCCACTGCCCAAAAGATCTTACGAGTTGGGTACTTCTGGCCTTCTTTGTTTAAACATTGTATAATTGTCGTCCATAAGTGTTATGCTTGTCAAACGTACAATAACAAGATAATATCACATCCTGCTCCTTTACACCTTGTATTTTCCATTGAACCTTTCGCAAAATGGGGCATTGATTTCATGACATGTAACCCTCACTTGTCTGAGGGGCATCGATACATCATTGTAGCTGTGGATTATTTCACAAAATGGGTCAAGGCGATGCCTACATTCGACAACACCGGAAATATTGCAGCCCTATTCATAGTCAATCATATCATCACACGATTTGGAATCTCACAAGCTATCATCACTGATCACGGTATCCATTTTTGAAATTTCATGATGTCTGAGCTTATCAAAAAGTTGGGTCTTCGGCATGAAAACTCAACCCCCTACTATCCATAGGCCAATGGCCAAGTTGAAGTGATAAACAAGGTTCTTATCACTATGCTTCAACTGATAATAGGATTTCACAAGACAAGTTGGCACAGGATGTTGTTTTCATCATTATGGGCCTATCAGACATCCATGAAGTCTGCCACGGGATTTACACCTTTTCAGTTGGTGTATCGTATCAAAGTTGTCATTTCGATTGAAAGTGAGATCCCATCTTTAAATCTATCTGTTGAACTTCTCCCAAACACTTCTGCCGAAGAAGAACATCTACTATATCTGATGCAATTAGATGAAGCCCATCATGATTCCACCCTGTTTATTGAAACCTGAAAGAAACACGTAAAATCCCAATACGACAAGCATGTCAAGCCACATGTCTTCTCCGAAGGTGATCTAGTTCTCCTCTATGAACAAGATCGTGATTTACTAGGGGCCAAAAAATTTGAGGCTATGTGGCACAGCCCTTATATCTTCAAATGAGTGTTGGAGAAGGGAGCCTATGAGTTAGTAGATTATGATGGCATTCCTTTGAGTGAACCTAGAAATGGGATTTACTTAAATAAGTACTATGCTTAGGTTATCTTTGCATGAGTTCTTGTATTTTTATTGTATCATACTTTTTTGTGCTACTCATGTGTGATTTTTCGTTAGTTGGTTTGGACCCCCAGCTACTTACCTTGCATTGTGCTTGGTTTCCAAATGTCGGTGTCTTCGCTACCCCACATTGGCTTTGCCAATGGCGCTAGTCGTAGTACTCAGAACTTAGCATCCGCTTCTTAGGCAATCTACACAACTACAAATGAGTTAATAAGTCTACACAGTGTTTTCCTCGGTCATGCAACTAACATTATCGCGGAATATAGTGCAGTCATCGAATTGTTGACCGACGTTATTTCACTTAGAATCTGTCACTTGGTTGTACGGCTTGATTCACAGTTGGTGGTACTACAGCTAAATAATGTCTATGCTATCCGAAGTCCTACTTTTTTACGGATATATCTACGAATTCACCTCTTGGAACGTTATTTTGATTACATTGAATATCAGCATATTCCTGGATGTCTAAATACATTAACAAATGCATTAGTTAATTATGTGTTAGGCAGACATTTGAGACACATGTAAATCCAACCACAATTCACATTAAATCAAGTAAGCCAGTAGAAGCCTCATGTATATATAATGATAAATGCGTTTTACAAAAATGAGTGTTTTTTGTCCGAAGAACAAAATATCAAAATATGAAGCTCATGGCTTCTACAAAATGGCATCAAGGATGCTTCTCATGGTAGCACACTACTTCCCATTCTACCCTACGAAGTAATCGACTAAGTGAACCAGATACGCCTACAGTGTGACATTGATAGCGTCTCGGAATCTCATTGATGGAGATGTTCAGGATATTTGTGGTCAATCCCTCTAGGTTATGCTCGACTACCTCATAGTCTTCAGCATACCATCCTGCTACAACAGTTGCTTCCCCTTGTCTCTGAATAGGGGATGTACCCGGAGACCGGTGTGGCCATACATATTCATTGTCAAAAGATTTTGATTAGTCATCGGATTGAAAGCATAAAAAACATCTTATATAAAATAAAATTTACAAAAACATCATAAAAACAAAACGTTTTTCTTACCTGTGTCTCCCCACTGAAATACCTTAGGTAGAACCAAGTTGGGGTCTCTTCTGAAATCCAACTCGACATATGCATAATCATCCACCATCAGGATCTTAGGCCTCAACCAGTCAAAGAATGCATCGTTGTATTTGATGATGGGGCCTGCTACATGTCGAGCCATGAGGTCGCACCACTTCTTCATCCTTGGGTCTCGTGGGGCCGTTATGCCGCACTCTACCCCTAAACTTAAATGGGGGACCCTCTCTAGAAATAAAGACACCAAAATAGATCCATACCCGAATTTCTTCAAGTCCCCCTTCTTGCATTATTTTAGCTATGTCTTCATGCTATGAAGGACTTCGTTGATCCAGTTGAACACCCTAGGTTCCATGCACTCCACTGCATATTGAAAATAGCTTTGGAGGGCCATGTGAGGAGATGCACTCCCCACCATACGTGAAATGGTAAAAATAATAGTTCGAAGGGGTAAATTCCGGACATTCCTGATGGCAACTTTTCCCTTGCGTCTCTCTGTCCCATGATCACAATATCGACGGAGATACTCGCTCATTAGTAGACCACCATCTCTACCTTCTGACAAAGTCACATGAGACCCACGACGATATAACCCCATCAAGAAATAGATATCCTTGATATCTAATGATATTACGTGGGTACCCACAGGAAACACCTGTTGGTCCACATCCCACATGTGGACTAGATACTCCAGTAGCCTCAGTTGGGGCCTCATGCCCTGGATTTTAAAGAATTTCAGTAGCCCACATTCTCAGAGAGAATTTACAGTTCCCAGATAATTCAAGGCATCATGGTCATCATCTTCATGCTCCCTCTCCCTCCACTCTAGCATTTTGATGATCAAATACCTGCATTGAGACAATAAAAGGAAGTCAGCATCCTCATTTTCTACTTTGGAAAATTTGTATTGGCTAAACACATGTAAAGATTGTTTGGTTTTCAGTCGTCGCATGCAGATCTTTTACACAGTGTGGGGTTTCCGCAGGTGAGCCAAAGGGCACCTATGGGAATCATTGATTTATGCAAGTCCCGATACTGGTCACCTGCAACGGCCCTAGTGCACGCCTATCAGCCTAAAATTTAACTCAAAAAGCCATTATAAACCGATAAAAATGAAATTTAATCCAATGAAAAGCAAGAGGACGAAGAGATTACCATTTTGACATAAGTGGTTCATTGAATGGTCACCCGTGCTTCCCGCAATTGACAGCCAAAGTCTGAGGTACAAATAGGGTTTCTAGGCAAGTTTTGGGCAAAATGCAAATGAAATAGTAAAAAGAGATTTTACCCATATTTATTTCACTTTTTACTTTTTCTATTAATATTTTATATTATTTAAATTCATTTTTATCAAAACCTAAAGGTCTAATGGTCTCGTGAGTATTTTTTTTCTCACGGATCGAGGAACTAGGATCCTGAACAATGAAGTATGGATATTTTTTCATGATTTGTTTTTCCGTTCGTCACATATACATATACTTTTTAGGGTTTTTCAGAAAAACCTCGAGCCTAGTCTTTGTTCATTCTCATGCTCGAAAATCGATGAGAACGCAACCGAGTATATTTTTGTCATATTTTCATACTCATCATGGTAACACGAAAAGAGAAACTCGTGGAGTATCCTTTAATCTCTTTTCACGCTCTCTTTAAGTGTTTTTCAGACTCTCAAAACATGAAAAACCCTTGAGTTTTCTATATTTGGACTCATTAAACAAACATTGAAAGACCCATACGAGACCGAACCACTCCCTCTTAGGGTTCGTTAAACAACTCCCTCTTAGGGTTCGTTAAACATACTCAGAGGGACTCATCCAAAGGATGAGCTTACATCAACAAGCATATGGTATCCTACTCAAGATTGCATAAAAATAAAGAGGTACTCGCCAGAAATGGTGGGGGGGAATTTGGGAAAGAAACGTGTCTCTGTATTTGTGTTAGTGGTAGTAATAGTCGTTCTTGAACATGACACCCCCCTTCATCATTTGAATCTGGTTTGGGAACTACATTTATCTCTCGTCTTAATTTCTGCAAGTTTATATCTTGGGATGTCTTTGATTCAATGCTGCCAAGACCATTGTCGTGTCGTTCATGTGTTCAAGAGAAGTCCAAACAAGCCCTTATTTGAGTCGGCCATCTGCAATTGTCAACTCCTACCATGTCAGCCTTCCCCATGTCAGTTTCAAATCATTTTCATACTTTGATATATCATAAAATCTATTACTTATTTTGTGTCATTGATGGGGGATACATCAAGGCCCTCTTGTGATGAGTCTTTTCCTGTCGACTTCAACTCATCATCCAAGAACAAGACTTAGAAATCATTTAGTACCTTCAGGCCTGCATGCTTCAATGGTAGGTTTCTTCACTTTCGACAGTGGATTCACATCATTGGTCCCTAATCGGAAGATTCCATCGAGTGTTTGACTTCATCTCATTTATTCACATTCGTTGGATTGTACTAAATTACCTTCAGAGTCATTGGCATCAATGGTGATTTCCCTCGCACTTGTTAACGGTTTTCATCAATGACCTGTAATCAAGTGGTTTCTACCATGGTATACTTAAACACTTGTAATCGCATGGTTAGATTCATACTTACAAACGACGAGATTGAAGACCCTGGATCTCATCATTTTGGTCCAGGTTGCAATGGAGTATTTATGATTTGTATTGACACATAGATCCACTTTGTACGTCTCGTGGCTATGTCTAAATTTTAGCTTTCTAGTACATAGATCCACAGTGTATTCCTGGTGGCTATGTATAATCTTGATGACATGGATCCACAGTGTATAATTGGTGTCCATGACTGACATTTATGATTCAAATCACTTGTAGTCTGAGCATGGGAATGCCTACCTCATAAATGGTATAATATTGTGCAAATGCTTGATTGTTTGCAGGTTCTCGATTGGTGTGCTCCTTGTTTCCAACACACACACACATTTTACAAAGTATTTTGGCTATCAAAAGATCCAACCTCATCATTTTGGGGGCATTCTATTACACATTATTTTGGTCACCCTGATGATGATTCTACAAGCATGTGTTCAGTCTCTCAAAAGGATCTTTTGCATGAGAAAAATGCCTGATTTATTCCTCTACAAGGCATGTTTTTAGAATGACACCGCAAGATAACAGTAGTACACGGTGTGGAAATCATTGATTTCCGTAGGCTTCTCTATAACTGGCTCGCAGGGTTTCCGTAGGATGCTATATAGGCAAGGTGCAGTGGTGTTTGAAATCTAAAAGAAGAAAGAAATTCACAAAGTTTATAGAAGGGGATTCTTCTAGAATGTGAGGTGGCGTCCATATGGTTGTGATCCTACTGGCTTCTCTAATTTGGTGGGATCATCCTCATTCTTTTAACCACTTCACCTTCTCCTATATAATGATGGGTTTCTCATGGAAAAGGTTAAGCAAGATTAAGCAAAGAATTGTTGAAATAATAGGTTGAAGATTGTGTGAAGGATCTTGTTGCAACTGATGCTTGAGGTATCCATTTGTCCATCAAGATTTTTTGAACCATCTTCATACAAATTTGGAGCAAGTGTATGTGTGTGTTGGAACAATGGACCATTGAAAGGGAACTTGTGACATCAAGGTAGTTTGGTTGTATCTTCCACTTTTACTTAATATAATACAGTGGCATGTTTCTTTCCCATAAAATCATTAGCATTTTATTACATGACTCCTTGATCACATGTTTAGGTTTTCATTGAATCTATTATTGTTTCTTTCACTTTGGTTGGTTTGTTTCATTGCAAATTTGATCTCACAAGAGCACTGGAGTGAAGCAGGGACAATAAAGACATAAGGAAGCAATATCTAAAGGTATTTCCTCCATTCCTTCTTTGGTAGTAAATTCAATGATTGTAACTTAGGGAAAGCGTCATGTCCCGTTTTGTTTTGTTCTAGATCCAAGTGGATCTAGTGAGATTATTTTATGTCTGCATTCACCGATTTATCCAATAAAAATTTTCCATGAAGTAAAGGAAGTTGATAGGACACAAGCATATTTCATCCTAGAGCATGAGTTGAGCAAGATCAAGATCCATGTACCTTTTTCAGAATTGTTGAAAAATGAGCCTTTCAAAAAATCCATTATGAAGGTTCTGCGACCACCTATTTCTGTTGTAACTTCTGATGCAATTGATCTGGAGGATAAAAACCCATCCATTACGGTGGTCCCACATATAGAGGATGGCTTTGATGCCTCTCCACCATTCTACATATCTTTAAATTTCCATGACAAGATCCTGCATAACTGTCTCATTGACTCAAGGGCCTCACACAATGTCATGCCTAAAGTTGTTATGGAGGAACTAGGTCTGGAGATCACCAAGCCCTACCAAGACCTTTACTCCTTTGACTCCAAAAAAGTCACATGTTTGGGATTAATTAAATATTTGGTGGTTTCTTTAGCACAGTTACCCATGATGAGTCTAGTGAAGGACATCATTGTGGCTGACATTCCCCCCAAATTCAGTATGCTTGTGTCCAGGACATGGACCAAAAAGGTTGGGGGATTGTTACAAATGGACCTCACATATGCCACCATTCATGCATTTGGGGGAGAACACAGGAGGCTATACAGGGAGCTCAGGTTGGCATATATCATCAGTGACCATCAGAATCCAAGAAATCATCTAGTTTATGTTGTTGAGGATGAGATCGGGTCATCTGTTTTTCATTTAAATAATGAGGAACAAGAAATTACAGTCAACAAATGAAGAAATCAGTCACTGACAAATCAACATAACAAGGTATGAAAGATGTATTTCGATGGATCTTCATCAAAATAAGGTTTTGGGGCTGGTATAGTCCTCATATCCCCTGCACAGGAGGTTATAACGCTTTCTTATAAGATGGAATTTGAGACTACTAACAATATAGATGAGTATCAAGCTCTAGTGCTTGTATTGAGGGTTTCCAAAGACATGGCCATTGACAATTTAGAATTTTTTGGTGATTCTGAGTTAATAATCAATCAAGTAAAAAACGACTATCAAGCTAAGAAACAAAGGCTCAAGCAATACAAGAATGAGGTGTGGGACCTGGTTGACAACTTGTTTCTGGCATTTAATATCTCCTTCATTCCTAGACAGGTAAATCAAAAGGAAAATTCTTTGGCATTGGTTACCAATACCTTCACACCTCCCATTGGCCCAAATATCAAGTATCAGGTGGAAGTCATACATAGGACAACCATACTAGGCAATATAAAGCATTGGCAAGTCTTTAGCGATGACTTGGAGCTACAAATATTTTTGCATACTATTGAGGAATTCTCTAGTATCTCACTAGATCAAGACGATGAAGATGATGAATCAAAACAGCAACAAGCATCTTAGTTGTTGAACAAAGTGGTTGGCCACAACATTGTGGAACTTAATACAAACCACATCCCTAGGGGTCTAGTGCCACTGGAAAGGTTATTTGACAGTCATGATGTCTCCAGAGAAGCTACAATCAAAAATCAAGAAGAGGAAGCGATGTAATGCAACATTGGGACTAATGAAAATCCCAAAATAGTCAAATTGTCCAAGGCACTACCACCAGAACAAAAATACATGTATGTCAGCCTCATGAAAAAAAAATGATATTTTTGAATGGTCTTATGAATATTTGAATACATTTGACACTGACATAATCCAACAAAATATCCCTCTGAAGTTTCATTCTAATCCATTCAGACAAAAGATCAGGCAATTTAATCCAATGTTGATGTCCATAATTGAAAAGGAGATGAAACAAATGCTTGATGCTAGAATTATTGTGCCCTTGAGGTACTCGGAATGGGTGGCCAACTTGGTGCCCATGAGGAAAAAGAGTGGGGAAATATGCATGTGTGTGGATTTCCAAAATATCAACAAGTGTTCCCTAAAAGACAACTACCCCCTGCCCAAGACGAACCATATTTTTCAAAGGGTAGTAGGTGCCCACATTATTTCTTTGTTGGATGGGTACTCTGGTTATAACCAGATAGCAGTATGTGAAGAAGACAAAGAAAAAACAGCATTCACCACACCATGGGGAATATTTGTGTACGACAAAATTCCCTTTGAGATGACGAACGCAAGTGCCACCTTTCAGAGGGCTATGGATGTATCCTTCATGGGGGAGAGATAAAAAATTATGGTTATATATTTGGATGACATCACCATTTTATCCTAATTAGATGATGAGAATTTACAACACCTTAAGAAGATTTTCTGAAAATGCAAAAGGTATGGGATCTCTTTGAATCCCATGAAGTCCCACTTTTCTATGCTCGAAGGTAACCTCTTAGGCCACATCATATTAGCAAGAGGAATAAAAATATATCCTAAAAGAGTTTATTCCATTCAGCAAATTGAAATCCCCAGGAATAAGAATTTTATTTAGTCTTTTGTAGGCAGAATAATTTTTTTAACAAGATTTGTGTCGGACTTTGTTGAAATCATAAGGCCTATCACCAACATGCTAAAGAAAGATGTTGTTATCAAGTGTTCATAGGAGGAAAAATCAGCATTCCAAAGGATCAAACAAGATTTGGTTGAAGCCCCTGTATTGTTCAGACCTGACTATGCCAAATAATTCTTTATCTTCTATTTCTCTTTCGAGGAAACCATTGTTGTTGTGCTACTACAAAAGAATGAAGAAGGGAATGAACAACCCATAGAATTTTTCAAAAAATCCCTCTGAGATGTTCAGCTAAAGTATGATATATTAGAAAAGAAGGACTATGTGTTGGTCAAAGTGTTGAAATCCTTTAGGGTGTATGTGTTACAGTCTAGCATAACAGCCTATGGTCCTAGTAGCAATGTCAAAGAGATTCTGGTCCAGCCAGAAATTGAAGGTAAGAGAGGAAAATGGATTGTCAAATTGCTGGAATATGAACTGTACATAAATCCCACCAAGTTGACTAAGGGGAAAGGACTTTCCAAGTTGTTATCAGAATCAAACTATAAGGTGTTGGAGTTGCATCATACCTTCACCCAATCAGATGCACCCATGACATGATCTGGACAAGGCAGCATGCAGGTATCTGAAAATTACTCCTCTTCACCTTGGTACAGAGATGTCATTTACTTTTTGCAACACTTAGAATTTCCACCATATTTGAAAAAGACGAGGGCCAGGTCTCTCAAATTAAAATCTATCAAATTCTTCATTTTAAATCAGAAGTTGTATTGGAGGGATCCTGCTAGCATCCTATTTAAATGTCTCGACGAAAATGAATCTAAACAAGTCATAACAGATATGCAAAGGTATTTTGTGGGGAACACCAGCATTGGAAAGCTACAGGCCTTAAGATACTAAGGGTAGGGTACTACTGGCCCACCCTTTTCTCTGATGTATTTACTACAGCAAGGGCATATAATGAATGTCAAAAGTTTGTAGGAAAAAAAAATTTACTCTCACTACCCCTAAAACCTATCACTGCTAGTGGCCCCTTTTAGCATTGGGAATTAGATTTCATAGATGAGATAAATCCACCCTATAGTGGGTAGCACAAGTGGATCCTCACTGCCACTGACTACTTTACCAAATGGATTAAGGTTGTGCCCACCAGGAATGCTATTGACAAAGTGATTATGATTTTTTTTGGAAACCAATATCTTTTCTAGGTTCGACTTCCCCAGAAATCTTATAACAGACAATGCCCAGGCATTCAATTCCAAAGCCACGATTGACTTATGTGGTAGTTGTTGGCCCCTGACCAAGTTTTGGTATATTCTTGGTCATAGTGACCTATTTTTGGACTTTGACAGCCTGTCGAAGGAGGAGTGCAAGACGAAGTGGAGATCACGGGATCTTGGCCCACTTTGGGTCCTTTTTGGATTTTGGGGATTGTGTAATGGGATTGGGATGTTGGCCCATGGGTTTACCCATGCTTAGGCCTATTTTGTATGTATAAATAGAAGGTTAGGCAATGTAATAAGTAGTTGAATAGTGCATCTATGTGATGTGAATGTATGCTAAGTGCAAGTAGATTTTGTAAGCACTTTGTGCATGACTGTAAGAGACTTGCAGAACTAAGTGCAAGTCCTTGTAACAGATTGTGGAAAGATAAGTGTTGTAACGCATGGAAGAAGGATCTAGCGAGCTGTGCAGATCTTCTATCCTATGCAGAGTAAGGTTTTGATGGCTTTGTGCTTGTAACCAATTGACTGAAGACAATAAAGAAGAAGAGTTGGTGGATGTATCCCTAGGGTGGGGGTGAACCACATAAAAATTGTGTTGTCTTTCTTTGTGCTTGTCTGGATGTGTTTATATCTTATTTTTCTAAGTGCTTAGAGATGATGAGATAGATACGATTATGCTTAGTGTTATTGATGTATAAGATTGTTAGATATGATCTATATGAATGTGTTGAGTGCTTGATCTGCGAGATCTAACCTATGTATTGATGCTAAGTGCTTAAGTACGTTATATCAGTGTGAATGTTGCGAAGCCTTGTTTTATCAGGGAAGTGATTATTGATTGTATATTGAGGAACTGACAGTGCTAAGTGCTTTATTAAGTATTATAATCATAGATTGTTGTCCCAGCTAAGGTTGCACACACCTAAGTCTTGCAACCACCCCTACCTCTACCACGGGTGAGACTTCATCTGCTTCGTAGGTGTTGTCGAAAGGGATGACAGTTAGGGATTTGTTGGTGTGTTGTTGTAGCGTTGAACCCTGGGTCTGCCCCTGTGCCAACAAATGGTTTCGTTTTCGGGACCTGAAGCTGTGATTGTTGGGAACTGAGAAAGAATAAGCTTTGTGCAAATATCCATCCTGAAAATGTGAAATCTTTGAGCGTAGATCTGTTAACCTAGTGTGCGGCATTCTACTTGACCTAAGAAGCTCTGTGCTAAGGAAAAGAGGTAAGATATGGAAGCTTTGTGCCCTAAGAAAGGTAAAAGTGGGAATTCTTGATTAAAAAGAGGTAAGATTTGCAAGATTTGTGCTCTGATAAAGGTAAGAATAGTTAAAATTTTTAGATATGGAAGCTTTGTGCTCTATAGAAGTAAGATAAGTGGAATTTTTTTTTTCTAGAGTATGGATCTAGGTATGTTTAATAGAGTTTGTCCTAGTTTGAAAACTAGTCTATTAATATATGAAAGAAGATTTGATATGACTAGATCTGATAAGAATAGTGAAAGATATGTTATACCTATGCATAGAAAGAATGTTTGGACTAACAAATGGATGCAGGATCCTAGAAAGACTTTATTGCAGGTTAGCTCATATGATCCTAGCGCGTAGTACAAGAGAAGTTGGGGATTATTTAAGAGAAAGAGAGGATTAACCCTCTATTATAGTTGTAGAAAATCGGGACATCTTGCTAAGGCATGCACTGGGAGAAGACCTAGTTGTCTTTGTTGCAAATCTATGAACCATGAAGTTTTGGATTACCCTAGAATGATTGCTAAGATTTAAAGTATGAACATAAGACAAGAAAACCCTAAGGAAGATCTAGAAACTAAGGCTATAGAAGAACCCCACAAAGAATCAGAGAAGGTATTGCTACATATGAAAGAAACCATGAATGACCACCAACATGTTAGATTATCAGAGATATTTAAAGACAAGGAATGCCTTGAAGCAAGAATAGGAGACTCTGACATTGACTGTGTTCTAGATGAGGAAACACAAGTGAATATCATGACAGAGAGAACCTAGGAAGCTATAGGAAGGCCTGCTATGATTTCTTCATTAGGAGGAATAGGGTTATGCAGGGGAAAACCGATAAACCTATGTGGAAAGCTCACTCAAATATCTATGAATGCCAATGGAACTTTGATAGAAGAATATTTTGAGGTTATTCAATTTATTGAGGACCGCGCCCCTTTTACAATGTTACTAGGGAAACCTTCGATTGAAAGAGATCAAGCCAAACGAAAATAAGAAGAAGAAGTTTTGGAGCAGAAGAGAAAAGAGTTAAAAGATTTCATGACTAGAAGGATCACATAATTGATTGAAAAAAAGGAGAACATATCGAAGCTACTTAACACTAGAGACCCAAATGTCAAAGCTACAAGAACATTAGAAAATTCGTAGAAGACTAAGGTACCTATCTCAAATAAAGAAGAGGTCTTAATCCTGAATCTTAGGAAAGAATCTCAACAGTGCGAAGTGACTATGACCAAAGAAGATAAGAATCAGAATGGAAAAAGGACTACCGAGATGAAGCTCACTGGGAGGAAGGTTAGGAATATAAGTAATAAGAGAGATAAGTTTGAAAAGTTACAGAAATTTCCAGAGGGAACTTCACAGACACAAAATTTGCAGAATGGGAGCTTCATCGGGATATCATAACAGCGACACATGGCACTTCGCCATGGTGTGGAAATATAGTCGTTGGGACTAATATATCCATTCGACTGTCGCTCTGAATGGGTTGGAAAGCATTTATAGCTCGACACTAGACCGTTGGACCGTGCCATAACAGAAAGAACAAGATTTAATGAGGCTTCATACCCCTTACAAGCGAATCGTTGTCGACTTGCCTATTTATCCCATCACACAATGCACGGAGAACACTTTTTCTAACCAAGAATTTGATCCCACAGACCAAGTGAATTATATACAGTGATCATTTCCCTCTTGCTGTGTATTCTAGTGCAATATCTAAGTTAATTGTGAACTCGATATTATTAATCCTGAGTGTGTATGTCTGACAAGATCACTGCAGTTGAATAATCAGTAACAAAATTACTCCTCGACTTGATGACTGAAAGAGTCATGTCAGAGGGAGGATTGTCTATCGGTCTACAAGAATCATCGATGAGAGGAATGACGGCCTCTCCATCCACTGCTCGAACTGGACCATCACGGCCTGCAGACGAAAAGTGAACCAATCATAGAGATGATCTCGCAAATATTAAGTTGATTATGAGAATTTTACCCGCCTATCTACCACCTCTAAGCGATGCAATAAATCGAGACAGTGTGCCCAGATACTTTGAGTATGAATTAGTCACTTCGTACCTCCCGAAGGGGATACACATAGATCAAGAAAAGATAGAAATGTTGAAGTTTAGCGACTTCAACCTTGGCAACGGGAAGGTCTATAGCATGCTCACCCCACATAAGTACCTGACCAGGACAAAAGGAAATAATTCAAAGATAATTCCTCAGTCATGGACCCATAACCTCTCGCAGTCCACACTGCTCAACATCATGAAGATTCCTCATTTTGAAAGACACCAAGAACTGAATGCATGAATCAAGCTGTTGGTCTCTTGTTACCATGGCGGATACTTGTGGTTAAACCACCGTATCACAGTGGATATGACATTGATCAATCAGATCAGGGCTGAGTATGCAAGGCCCCGACCCATGGGATTTCTACCACGAAAAAACCATGGATCGTAGTTTATCTCAAAGGATAAAATACACCTATGGTGATGTCGATAAAGGCATGTGAGGCTACAAGGTAGCTTTTATCCAAAGCAGCGCAATGCACCTAGCCTGTCAATTGATCGCGGGAAATTTAGTCCGCAAGTACTAACCCACCCAAGTCATTGGTTTTGTAGTCGACCTCACAAGAAAGTGCGCGGAGGGCATACAAATGAATTGGGTGAAGTACCTCGTGAACTAGTTGGAACTGGACTGCAGGGAGGTGCAAGATCAAGGATATTGGTTCCAGTTTAGTTGGCTTCTAATCTTGATTTATTTCATCGCATGGGAGATGCCGGAAAGTGCAACCTTCCCGAACATCAATCCCTTTGAACCTCTGGCCATGAAGTTCAGTACACTGTGGTATTCTAATGACATGAATAAGAAATGGCATTCAAATGTCATATTCCACACATATTACAATCAACTAAAGTAATCTATCTAGTCTGAGCCTCGCATCATGCTAAATACTCTCCACAGGTTTCGGCCTTTAATGAATTTCAGCACAGACAGTCATTTCATTTATATTACAGCACGTGTTGACGAGCAAAAGAAACAACTTCAATCTTACTACAAAATGATAGAGGAGGACTTAGAAATAATCACCAAGTATTGGTCAGCGAACCTCCTCATTCCAGCAGGCCCTGTGGAGATATCCGATTTAGATAGTCTAGAAACTACGTCGGATACACCCAGACCTAGCAAGATAAAGAAGACTGCAGAGGTCCATGATTTAGGCAGCGCATCTGTAAAGAGCGCTTCCATATCAGCAGAGAAAGGAGGATATGGTTGAGATATAGATGGCACAAAATTTGAACAGAAGAAAGGAGAGGTTACACTACCTAGAGACGAGGAGGATGCCTCGAAGAAAAGGAAGGTTTCCCTGTCGAGACCTTGCTCCCGGAAGAAAGTGAAAGAAACCATGACCAAAATGCATACCATCCTCACCTCCGATGACTTCGATTTCATCATAGCAGCCCTGAATGATGCTTCATTGGAGATAGTAGAGAATCAAGAATCTAAGCAGGAGGAGGTGTTCCATCGGATTAAGGAGGAGCTCCAAGGAGTGCAGCAGGCACTACAATCTAGCCACGCAGTCTCCAATGTGCCTCTGTCAGCAAGAACATCAGAACTAGGAGATGAGCCAGCTCAACTCCACTGCATTGATGATATAGTTGAATCTCACCTTCGATGAGCTCAAAAAGAAACAGCGCAAGCTGCCCAAGATTTGGCACAAGTACAGGGAGACCTTGTAGAACAACGCAGTACTGCAGAACAGGAAAATATTTCTCTGCAAGTGAAGTGGGATGAAGAAAAAGCACAACTGCAACAAATAAAGGAACATTTTCTCGTGGAGCAACTCGAAGTAAAGGAAATGGTTCACAGAGCACTTTGCTCTGTGACATTCGTAGAAGTAAAGACTGAAGAGAAATTTCCATAGTAGGTGGCACAACTTGAAGAAGTAATCTAGAAGCTCCAGCAGCGCATAGCAGACTTGGAGCTCCGCACTGTATCCGAGACCCCTCAAGATGTAAGAGACCAAAGGGAATCATTTTCCCACAGCGCAGTTGACAGACTAAAAGCTATTTCCTTGGAGTGCAAGCAGCTAAGTAATCGCAGCGCCCAAACATATGAGAACCTCACCGTGAATCCAGAGTTACAAGCATTAGAGTCATAGCTCAAGGAAGGAAAGCATCACGTAGACACACTACAGGTGCATCTGAAGGCCTTGTCGGTCATGGAAAGAATGAAGCGGTCTCAGGAGAAATGCATCGCCCAGCAGCAGATCCATACAATTCAAAGCAGAGTGATGGAAGTTACTCAACAGCTTCAACAAGTGCAAGATAAGGCATGCCAATTATTCACAGAGGTTGAAAGCCAAGGAGCAGAGCTAGAACAAGTTGTCAACACAGCATAACAATGTCTAGAAGGACCCGTGAATGATGTAGTGATACAGGATTTCATCGAGCAAGAGGTCATCGCACATCAGCAGGTTGAAGCAGCTTGAACAAAGATTGAGGCCTTCAAAGCAGAACTGGTCAGATCAGAGTGACTCAGGATGAGTCACGGGTGAGTGTTGGGGGCCTATTGGCCCTTGACCAAGTTTTGAGAGATTCTTGGTCATAGTGACCTATTTTGGGACTTCGACAGCCTATCTAAGGAGGAGAGCAAGATGAAGTGGATATCACGGGATCTCGGCCCACTTTTGGGTCTTTTTTTGGTTTTTTGGATTATGTAACGGGATTTGGATGTCGTCCCATGGGTTTACCCATGCTTAGGCCTATTTTGTATGTATAAATAGAAGGCTGGGAAATGTAAGAAGTAGTTTAATAGTGCATCTATGTGATGTGAATATATGCTAAGTGAAAGTAGAGTCTGTAAGCGCTTTGTGCATGACTGTAAGAGACTTGTAGAGTTAAGTGCAGGTCCTTGTAACAAATTGTGGAAAGCTGAGTGTTATAATGCAAGGAATAAGGATCTAGCGAGCTGCGCAGATCTTCTATCCTATGAAAAGTAGGGTTTTGATGGATTTTTGCTTGTAACCAATTGACTGAAGACAATAAAGAATAAGAGTTGGTGGACATAGCCCCGGGGTGGGGGTGAACCATGTAAACATTGTGTTGTCTTGCTTTGTGCTTGTCTGGATGTGTTTATATTTTCTTTTGCTAAGTGCTTAGAGATGAGGAGATAGATATGATTATGCTTAGTGCTAATGAGGTATATGTTGTGGGGTATTCTACCCTACAGACTAACAAGCTAGGGCTTTAAACTTGTACGCAGATCATGACCCTTCATAAACTACCTTTAACCTTCTACCCTGAATCTAAACCCATTTTCTTTAAACAAGCAAGGGAAGAACTAACTAACATTTTTATCGATGGTTGATGTAGCTCCTCCGTTGAGTTTTATCTCCTTGCTGCTGCTGGTCCTTCCACAAAGCGACCCTGCAATCAAGACAAAACTATGCATGCATGCTATTGTTCTACTAGGGGGTTAGAGATTAAACACAAATCACATAAAACATATAAGACTCATGTATTTGGGATGGGAAAAGTATCTTTTTTATTGATCTCAATATGAACCAACTTACAATGATTTTTGAGACCGGCCACCGCTCCTCGATCCTGATCCTAGGCTCCTCCTCTTCCTTTTCCTCCAACAGTTTGCTTGAATTCTCCTAAAGCTTGAGGAAAAGCTAAAGGGTTGGGACAATAATGGACTTGGCAATTTTGGCAGAGTTTCTTTGCTATGATTTTTCCTCCTTGAATAGTACCCCTACCTCTTCTTTTATAGGCTAGAAGGAGCTAGGGTTTTAGACGAACTCTTGGCCATGCATGGCTAGGAGTTCCAGTTAGCTGACAAAAATCTCTTCGTCCCGACGGAAAATTTCCTGATTTTTTGCTTTGTTAGGTAAACGCGGGCTGTAGTGGGCTAGCCCGCGGTCCACCGTGTGCAGTAGAAGGCCAGCAAGCGGTTACCCGCGCCCAATGTTAGGTTAGGGCGCGGGTTGCTTGTTTTAAGTGGTTTTTCAAGGTTTTATTCAGCATGGCTTTGGCTAGGAAGAGACATGAGTTGGCTTGATGCCAGGTAAGCCTATGTGGTGCATTTTAGGGTTATAACAGATGCCCCCTAATGTGTGAAGTTAGAAGAGTATCTGATGGCTGAAATACATTACCAATTCTTTACCAATCTGTACTGATATGCTGAATGAGTGAGCCCAGGAATCAGGAATCAAGAGGTGCCGCCTGCAAAAAATATCAAATGTCTCACCGAGGCAGGCATACCCATGCTCGGGATAAAACAGAATCATGGCTACCAATCAAATACACTATAGATCCATGTCAAATAACTATAAAGAGTAGCCATGAACAATACACAGCGGAGCTACATCTCGAAACCAGAAAGATATACATAGGAAGTATCCATCTCTCAGAAGTTGTCTTGGCCTGATGGCTGTACTTCAGAGCTCGAGCAACAACTTCAAAATCTTCACGACTTGGGTAGGAGTGTAATATGAGTGTACAACTACACTACCCAGAGGCCTTCGACGACTCATCGGTTACGGACTTGAGAATGTTGATGATCGGACTGAAGGCTTCATTGATTTCGAACAAAGACTTGATTGGATGTTCAGGATGGCCGGGTATGCGGACAAGAGACATATTGCAGAGTGGCCGACTCAGGCTAAGTA
>JZKD02S1170192.1:121897-137556 GCA_000966675.3 Picea glauca
AGCTACTTATGTTTGACATGCACTGCAAAAACTTATGCAAAAAGACTTCTTTCCTAGCTATTGATGCAACAACACAATCTCCAAATCAGGAAGAAAATGAAACAATTTTTATTTTTATTTTTTTATTGCAAAATAACGCAACAAGGAAAAATGATGACAAGAAAAAAACCAAGAGAATGAAAAGAAAACTCTGGCTTACAGTGTAGATCGCAAAAAGAATCAGAGCACAAAATGCAAAAAGCAATCAAGACAGCACCTGATTCGAACACTTGCCTAAAAAACATAAAACAAATATTTTTTCTCTTTTGTCTTTTCTATCAAAACATCAACTAACAAACACAGGCTAAGGATAAGATGCCCTAACCTGCTGACTGTGCAGCTCCAGACTCCAAACCCTGAAAGGAGCACTTCTCAACTCAGGAGGGGATGACTGTCCCACCCAGGCTGAAAGGCAACCAGACAGGCCCGTGACTGTCACCGAGACACCACGCGGTCAACCACGTGCTAAGCTACAACAGCACGCGAGTACCCACGCTCAGAACTGAATCAGCCCGCGGGTAGGTGTAAAATCTGAGAAAAAATCAAACACATGCAGCCCAGACCTGAAAGAGGCCTCTGGTATTGACAACCAGGATCTCCTAAAAGCTTGGATGCTTCCACTTCGACTGAAAAGGAAAATTTGCACAAAAGAAAACAAATGCAAGGAAAAACCAAAACAATAAGGCAGATTGAAAGCAAGACAGTAAACTAATCAAGACCCATACAGGATCCAGAAATCCCCCTAAGAAGGTAAACCTCTGACAGGGAAGAGGAGACTGCCTCTTAAGCTTCCTGGGCTCTACACGCTACTGAAACCACTACAGCAAGCGGTCAACTGCGGGCTGTAGAAGGTTAGGGCGCAGGTTACCCGCGGGCAGGGCTTCTGCAGGCCGTGGGTACCTCTGTGTGTCCCGAGAATGAATGTCAAGCGTCAGTCAAGGAAAACTGGTATTGATAACCAGGTTCCCTGCTAGCTTTTGACCTAATAGAAAACAAAAATAAACAAAGAAACAGAGACTTAAACTTCTTTGATCTACCCAAAAACCTTTAATGAAAACCGGAAACCCTAAGAGTAAAATATCCCCAATGGAGTCGCCAATTCTGTTGTGGGGTATTCTACCCTACGAACTAACAAGCTAGGGCTTTAAACTTGTACGCATATCATGACCCTTCATAAGCTACCTTTAACCTTCTACCCTGAATCTAAACCCCTTTTCTTTAAACAAGCAAGGGAAGAACTAACTAACCTTTTTATCGACGGTTGATGTAGCTCCTCCGTTGAGCTTTATCTCCTTGTTGCTGCTGCTCCTTCCACAAAGCGACCCTGCAATCAAGACAAAACTATGCATGCATGCTATTGTTCTACTAGGGGGTTAGAGATTAAACACAAATCACATAAAACATATAAGACTCATGTATTTGGGATGGGAAAAGTATATTTTTTATTGATCTCAATATGAACCAACTTACAATGATTTTTTAGACCGGCCACCGCTCCTCCATCTTGATCCTGGGCTCCTCCTCTTCCTTGTCCTCCAACTGCTTTGCTTGAATTCTCCTAAAGCTTGAGGAAAAGCTAAAGAGTTGGGACAATAATGGACTTGGCAATTTTGGCAAAGTTTCTTTGCTATGATTTTTCCTCCTTGAATAGTACCCCTACCCCTTCTTTTATAGGCTATAAGGAGCTAGGGTTTTAGATGAACTCTCGGCCATGCATGGCTAGGAGTTCCAATTAACTGACAAAAAGCTCTTCGTCCCGGCAGAAACTTTCCTGATTTTTTTCTTTGTTAGGTAAACGTGGGCTGTAGTGGGCTAGCTCGCGGTCCACCGCGTGCAGTAGAAGGCCGGCAAGCGGTCACCCGCGCCTAGTGTTAGGTTAGGGCGTGGGTTGTTTGTTTTAAGTGGTTTTTCAAGGTTTTATTCAGCATGGCTTTGGCTAGGAAGAGGAATGAGTTGGCCTGATGCCAGGTAAGCCTGTGTGGTGCATTTTAGGGTTATAACAGTATAAGAATGTTATATATGATCTATATGAATTTGTTGAGTGCTTGATCTGCTAGATATGACCTATATATTGATGCTAAGTGCTTAAGTACGTTATATCAGTGTGAATGTTGTGAAGCCCTGTTTTATTAGCGAAGTGATATTTGATTGTATATTGAGGAACTAATGGTGCTAAGTGATTTATTAAGTATTATAATCACAGATATATGTCCCAGCTAAGGTTGCAGACACCTAATTCTTTCAACCACCTCTGCCTCTACCTTAGGTGAGACTTCATCTTCTTCGCAGGTGTTGCCGAAAGGGCTAGTAGTTAGGGCTTTGTTGGTGCGTTGTTGTAGCATTAAACCTTGGGTCTGCCCCTATGCCAACAATAGCCATAAAATTTCCTCAACAAATTCCAATCCCTACTACCCTCAAGGGAATGGTTTGGTCGAGTCATCAAACAAGACTCTTATCAGGATCATCAAGAAATTATTGACAGAAAATAAGAAATCTTGGGACTCTAAACTTAATTATGCCTTGTGGGCTGATAATATCAGCACCAAGAGATCCTTGGTAACCTCACCATTTCATCTATTCTATGGAATAGATGTTTTCTTCCCTACTCAACTCGGTCTACCAATTATAAAATTCCTACAGGAAGAAATTAAGGAACCAAATGACATCCAGAGGAGAATCTTTCATATTATAGAGGTTCAAAAAAAGAGAGAAGCACTGAATTACATAACTGAGGCATACCAAAGCAAGATCAAATCAATTTTTGACAAGAAAACCAAGAAGGAGATCTTTCAAGAAGGCGACCTGGTCTTGATGTGGGTTTTCAGAAGGGATGAGAAGCCTAAGCATGGTAAGTCCGATAACCTTTGGTTTGTTCCTTTTAAGGTGGTTGAGGTTATGGAAAATAATACATTTGTTTTACACAATCTAGATGATACTGAGATTTTTGGAGGCCCGGTAAATGGGTGCTTCCTGAAACATTATTTTGCTTGAAATACTGAGGGAAGGTCCCTCTTGTACCATAGCTACTTTCCTTTTTCATTTGTATTTGATTGGTTAGTTTTGTGTGAATAAAGACTCCATACCCCAACAAAGGCACTGGGGTTAGTTTTAGTTTTAAATTACAGAAATGTATGGCTAAGGGACAATGATAGATATGCAAGGCTCATAGACAGAAGCAGAGGCAATTCAAGAGAAGTGGGAGCGAGGTTTCAAGAGGTAAGGCACTTGATCGAATGTTCTTAGTACCTCACAGGGAAGTGTTATCCCTGGTTGGAACCAATGTTGTAACCTAGGTATGCACCCCTGTCCTTTCCCTCTTTTACCCTATACATCCATCAAAGGTATGATTTTTGTTTTTTGTTTGCTAAGTTTATTCTCCATGATTTAATGACTTAGTGTCAATGGCCCCTACCAGTCTTTACTTTCTTTGCATCATTGTATTTATTTCTTGAAAGGTGATTACATGTTCCAGTTTGATTTTGAAACACATGTCATCATGTTTACCAATTATTGAGCATGCAGCAGGTCGACCAAGTCGAACATCTAAAAAGAAAGACACAACAATCCAGAGCAATGGATTTCGGTCTTGGGTTGTGAGAAACAGACAGATTAAAATTTTTGACAACCAAGACCCGACAGTGAATTAAGATCAATGGCTCTTATGCATTCAGAGTTTCAAAATCACGAGAGGTTTTAACCAAAAATAAATATGAAGTTTTACTACGGGACTTCGGCGTTCAGGCATCCAAGCTTGTTATTTTTTCAATCCTAAAAATCCTCGAACGCCAAATTTTTGAAGTGGATACCACGTCACTATGAGAGATTGTCACTCCAGGAGATTTTAATCTAGAGCAAACACAGTTCCCCGAAGTGTCGAATCCCCGAAGTGCCGAAGTGTCAGAGCCCCGAAGTGTCGAAGTGTCAGAGCCCCGAAGTGTCGAAGTGTCAGAGCCTCGAAGTGCCAAAGTGTCGGAGCCTCTTTCTCATAAACTATTTTTTAGCTAACATGTCATATGCCACCTGTCAAGTGATTTCAGATGACATGTGGCACAAATTTTAGGTACTTTGGTTACATCATCTACGTTATTTCAGGTGACACGTGTCACTCTAATTTTTATGACACGTCATCGATTGTGACATGCAGCCACGTCACTCTGGGATATTTTCACTCTGGGAGATTTTAATCCAGAGAAAACACAGTTCCCCGAAGTGTCAAAGCTCCGAAGTGTTGAATTGTCGAAGGGCCAGAGCCCCCGAAGTCTCGAAATATTAAATGATAAAAGTATCTTAATATCTGGTGAATTTTCTTATCTATAAGAATTGGTTAATTACTTCGTGAGTTCAGTCATTCAGGAGATAGTTATACTCTTCATTCAAAAGCTCCTGAGTGTCAAATTGTCGAAGTGGCTTATCCTCATTAATTTCCTGCATTAAATTATTCTTTAAATGAGTCCAAACAAAGAAAATGCCATGTTATAGGTGAATATATAGATTTCCAAGTCTCAAATGACTTTCTAAATCTATCCAGTCTACAGCATCAAATTACTCATCAGGAAGCATCTTGGATTCAAAGGAACCTGAGGTAGTCTGTAGGTATGACATGAGGACGAGGAGAAGAAGAACACTAGCAGACCACAACCAATCCTTACAGAGCAAGAGAATAATAAAGGGTCAATTATGGTCAAGACATGGAAGCTTGATGACAACCAATAGGTACCAGAAATGAAGCTTCATATCTGGACCTGTAACTCCCCAGGTTTTGAACCCCATTTTAAAGGGCCAGTATGCCCAGTATGCCCAAGAAATGTAATTTTTTTATCATTAATAATAATAAATACATCACTGAATGCTAGACAGACAAGGACTAGAGTTATAGGGGGATATGATTCCATAAGAGAGGGAGCTTTAGGGACTAAGTGTTTATTCCTATTTTTTTCTTATTAAAGGGCCAGTATGCCCAAGAAATGTAATTTTTTTATCATTAATAATAATAAATACATCATTGAATGCTAGACAGACAAGGACTAGAGTTATAGGGGGCTATGATTCCATAAGACAGGGAGCTTTAGGGACTAAGTGTTTATTCCTATTTTTTTCTTATTACCCTTTTTGTCTAAGGGAGGGGATCCATTACGTGAACTTCTTGGAGAAGGCTGGGAGGTTCTTGTTTTCCCCATGAGGTTAATTAAACTCAACTTTGGTCTGATTAGGGGGTTGGACTGATGACTTTTTCATTTTTTTCCCGTTCCCTCACTCATATTTCCCCTCATGCACTCCCATGCACCCCCCCGACTCTTCCGTTGATCCATCATCACTTGTGTCTTGGCTTGGCCAAGGAAACAGATCTTCATAAGAACTTATCCATGGGATAGTTGATTGTAGTGGTTGTTGGTATGATCTAGTCATGACCTAGGGCCTGCATGTCTGAAATGCATTGGCATGTTCCTAGTTTTTCTCACAACTACGAGTCCTGAGAGTTATAGCATCGAGATTCTAGACCATTTGTGCTGGAAGCGCTGGAAGGAAGGAGAAGGACTGCCTAAGGGACTGCGTGGCAAAGAAGGGTGGAGGTCCATTATCTCGGGTGGCACAGACTAGGTAGAAGAGAGTTGGGTACTTGGATTGTGGTGGGTATCGGGAAACCTGTGAGAGCTTGAGAGCTGACTGGTTTGGGAACACAATTACACATTGGTACCATCCTAGTGGATTCATAGCCCTGGCTCGAGGATGAAATTGTTGTTGGGATTTAGAGCAACAGTGTCTACGGCTGGGTGGAATGTCCTTATTCTGCAGCCAGTCGGTGTCATCTTTCATAAAGATAAGTGTTCTCTATCGTGATATTACTATCTGTGTATGAATTTATTTCTGCTATGTATATTTTATTATTGTTTAACATAATATTTAGATCTTGCATGCTTGTTGGATATTGTTGTGCATGTCATTAAATCTGTTATTATATGCATCCTTAATAAATAAAGAAGGTCAGCATGATAAAGAAATCTAAGGGCGGGCTTGCAGGTAGTGTTCCCGGCCTGTGGGTGGTTGGGTATGTTATAGATTCGTATCAGAGATTCTGGTTGAAACGTCGGGCCAATATGGGCCAGGCCTGTTGGTCAAAATATCGTGGTCAAGATCGAACTCTAGCCGTGAAGTTGAAAATCCCAGGAGGAATGGCATTGCAGATGTTATGCAGGAGACAGAACGTCATAGAACCTCTGTGAGGGTTCAAAGGATTGTGACCATTCCTTTTTAATTCGAGAACGATCACCACAGTAGGAATCTCAGGGATGATTTTAAGGATGGAAATTTATTTTAAAATGTAGAAACCTTGGAAAATCTTATTAATCCTTCATATGTCAACTACAATTGTTTGGCGATATTTTTGTAAAAATATTCAAATTTATAAGTATTTTTTATATTTTTTATAAAATTTTGTCGATTTTAAAGGTAAAATAATTTTATTCTATAGAATTTGGGCGAATCATTTTTAAAATAGTGAATCTCGTTTTTGGAAAAAACATGGAAAATTAGTTCATGAGCGAAATTTAGCCCCTAAAATCATCCCTAAGTAGGATCGGGAAGATTTTGGATCGTTGGATTGGAGGACATGTAAATAGGGGTCATCCGATGAAAAGGAAGCAAGGTTAAGGTCGCGACCATTGGATCCCATTGGAGAGAGAGATCAACGGCCATCAAGCATTGCGAGGAACCGAGTTGCATGGGAGATAATTTCCCAAGGCGTTCTCGCAATCCAAACCACAGTTTCCCTGGGGGGGGTTACATGTTAGCATCAGGATAATTGTGGGGCGAAAAGCAGGTTACTCCAAATCATCGATGCATGCCCCCACAAATTGAAAGGCATGCAATGATGTGACAAGTAGGGCTCGAACTTCAAAACTCCTAATAGCCGAACTAGTTGGGAACCGTCGATCCATAGGAGAACACACATCAACCAATCGCGTGCTCCAAGTGAAAGCACTCTGGGAAAGAGCGAGCGAGGAGAAGTTGAGATTTGATACTCCCGAATCTTGGAGAGCCATAGACCCGGAGTAAATGTCGATTGTCGGATCATCCGAATTAGATCCTGACCATCGATCACCCAGAGGTTATGTGTCAGCATATTAGTAACTCTGGAGGAATCCATTTGAGATATTTTCAGTTGAGGTTTGAGAATCCCGAAGCCCGGAGAGCCGGAGCGTCAGAGAAAACCTCGATCGTATGATCATCTGAGAAGATCTCAGCCATTGATATTTCAAGAGCCACGTGTCACCAGATCCATGACTTTGGATAAAAGTCAGTGGATCCAAATAAGTTTGAAATTTAAGATTTCCAAAGTCTAGAGTTCCGAAGGAATCATGGTTGTCAGTCCGCAAGGGACATGTGTCAGAATATCGTGAACTTCGGATAAAAATAATTTAAAGGAAAAAGGTTGAAGTTTGAGATCTCCAAAGTCTGGAGCCCCAAAGAAATCATAGTCCTCAAATTGAGGAGGAAACATGAAGTAGATCCATGGACTCCAGGTGAAGACCCGAAGTTAAACCTAGTTGTCTGATCCAGGAGGACACATGGCGACAGATTAGCTAGCTTGGAAATTCAGAGTTCGAGAGAATTGGAAGTGTGCTAGTTTGAAAACTCCCAAAGCCCGAAGAGCCGAAGTGATAAGGCACGATGACTTCACCGAGGATGACGTGGACACATGGTATGTGTGCCACCTGTCAGTAATTTTTGGGCATTTGGAACATTGAAAAATTGATTAGAATGTGACACATTTCACCCACCTGATTGGGCCACGTGTTTGCTTCCAACATTTCTCCACGTGGAAATAGATCTTGCAGTTCGGAAGACCGGGAAATCTAGAAGGGAAGGAGATGATAGGCTGGTTGGGTCGAAAAATCTTGAAGGTCGGAGTATATATCAACCATCAATTCTAGAGGATACGCATCGACGATCATCTACTGCAGGTAAAATCACTTTAGGAGAAAGTGCACGAGGGAAGTTTGAAACTTTTGAAGCCCAAAATGCCAAAACGATTCATAGACGTCGAACTGTGGGAGGACACATGTTGGTATATCAGGAACCCAGGGTAAAGGCATACCGAGAGGATGCAAGAAATAAAAGTTGAGACTTTTGAAGCACGGAGTCCCGAAGAAGATCTCAATCATTGATCACAAAAGAGGACAAGGACCGTTGATCTAGTACTGTCTAAAATCTTCGAAGTCCCGAAGATCTGGACAAGCGCTTTTTCAACTAAGTGGAGGGTCATGGCCTTATTCATATGCAAGTTGAGAGCTAAGGAAGGAAGGCTAAGGACCGAATTGGTTTTCTTCGAGATTGAAAATTGCTAAGGGAGGATTTAGCCACGGTTTCTAGTTGTGATCACCTTGGAGGTGGTTTGAAGGAAGAGCCTACGCAGGGTGAACTCTATGTCAGCCAGGAATAACAGGACACTGTTATTTTCGGAGAATGGGGATATGATATCCATAAACAAGAAAGAGACTTGTAGCATGACTTGGCAATTTTGTCTATCATACGCATGATTCTAACAAAATGGTCACTTGCACATTTTGCATAACTAAGAGGCTTAAGTGCATCAGATCCGGATGGGTATTGAGGAAATGGAAGAAGGCAAGGGAGCCTCAAGTCATGAAAAGGAGGCTTAAGGCCAAAATAAAAGAGTCGGTAATGTAGAGACAAAGTCCAACAGATGCAAGGAAAAAGGAGAACGGGAAATGTTGATAGAAATGGTAAGAAGATTCAATATGGAAGTGAGGAGCTACAAAGCATACAATGAGAGACTGATGAGAGAGAAAAATCAGATAAATGCTCAAGTGTTGCAAAGTTTAAATTAGTTGCAGAGGAAAATGAAGAAGGAAACGAAATCAAGACAAGAGGAAGAAGGAAGGTGTCAGGAAGAGGAAGATGCTTATGGAAGAGTTGGTTATTCCAGAAGTGATAGCAGAGCTCATGGACACCACTCACCTCCTTAATTAGGAAGGAAGGTTTATGCATCGGATGATCCCATAAGCAGCCCAGAAGTGCCTCCTGTCAAACACCAGAGAAGGAAACAAGATATATATAGTTTGGAAGGAGAGTTGAGGAAGCTCAAGCCACGTTCCTTCGATGGTGAAAGAGAAAGGGAAGATGATTTCGAAGCATGGTTGCTTGGGCTCAGGAGATATTTTCATTTGCATAACTATTCATCAAACTTGGAAGCCAGGATTTCCACCTACAATTTACATGGGAAAGTTGCAGTGTGGTGGGACCAACTGAAGCAAGTGGAACATGTTAATGAAAGTAGGATCACTTGGAAACAGTTCAAGAATTACTTCCAGAAGGAGTACCTCTCAGAGCATTTCTATGACAAGAAAATTCAGGAGTTCTTTGAACTCAGGTTGGGAAGAATGACTATGGCAGAATACGAGAAGAATTTCTTGGGATTGTTAAAGTATGTCAAGTTCATTGGTGATGAGAAAGTGAAAATACAGAGATTTCTAAGTGGATTTCCAGCCTTCTACAAGGAAAATATCAAATATGATGAAACCAAGACCTTGATTGAGTCCATCATGAAGGCTAAATACTTGTATGAGAAAGTCCAAGGAAGAGAATACCTGCAGAAATCTTAGAAGGACAACAAGAATGTGAAGTCTGATCAGAGGAGGAAAGGATTCAAACCTCCCTTCAATAGGAATGAGCCTAATAAAAATCATCAAGATCAGTATGCTAAGGAGGATTTCAAGAAGGAAGATTGCCTGGGAAAAAGGGGAAGACCACCAATCCAATGTTGGGGATGCAAGGAAGATCACATGTACAAGGATTGCTCACACAGAAAGGATAGAGAGAAGACTATGCACAACATCCAAGAGGCTACAACAGTCAGAGATATGGGGAGAATCTATGAAACTTTAAATGATCGACAAGCAGAGTACCAGTCCCATATGATTGAGGTGGAAGGTAAGATCATAAATCGGCTTGTATCTATTTTGATTGATTTGAGAGAAATCCATTGTTACATTGACCCTAAGATAGTGGATAGATTATATTTGGAGAAAAGTAAACTTGAAAAAACAATTTTGGTTCAGTTAGCCACTGGAACCAAAAGAAGAATCCATGATATGGTCAGAAGTTGTTCCATAAGTCTTAATGGCGTGAATACTAGTATTGATCTAAACATCATACCATTAGGGTCTTATGATATTATGATTGGGATGGATTGGTTGGACAAGAATCATGTTGTCCTAGATTTTCATAACAATACATTCACATGTCTTGATGGAAATGGAAAATAGAGCACTGTGAAAGGAGTTCCAAGACCCATCTCTATAAAGGATATTTCAGCCTTATAGCTGAAAACGTGATTTAGAAAAGGATGTCAACTGTATGTAGCCCATGTGGAGGAGATAGTTTATACAAAGGGGCCAAGCATTGAATATTTCTCGGTGCTACATGAATTTGAAGATGTATTCCAAGAAATACCCGGATTGCCACCAAGAAGGGACATAGATTTCTCAATTGATTTAGTGCCAGGATTTGCCCCGATGTCAAAAACACCTTATAGAATGAGCACACCAGAGCTAAAATAATTACAAATGAAGTTGGAGGAATTTTTGAGGAAAGGGTACATACGTCCAAGTGTTTCACCTTGGGGAGCACAAGTACTTTTTGTCAAAAAAAGGATGGAACCTTGAGGCTGTGTATTGACTTCCAACAACTGAACAAGTACACTATAAAGAACAAGTATCCGCTACCTCGAATTGATGACCTCTTTGATCAGCTAAGAGGAGCAAAGATATTTTCAAAGATTGACCTGAGGGCAGGATACCATCAGGTAAGAATCAAGGAAGAAGACATTCATAAGACAACCTTTAGGACTAGGTATGGGCATTATGAATTTGTAGTGGTGCCTTTTAGACTGACCAATGCACCAGTTGTCTTCGTGTGCTTAATGAATGGAATATTCATGAATTATTTGGACAAAGTTGTCATAGTATTCCTGGATGACATACTTATCTATTCTAATTCTGAAGAGGAGCATGAACATCACTTGAGACTGGTATTGCAAGTACTGAGAGAAAAACAGTTGTACGCCAAGTTGAGTAAGTGTTCTTTTTTATCAAAAGCAGATCCATTACTTGGGGCACATTATTTCAAAGCAGGGAATAGCAGTAGATCCAGAGAAGATTGAATCCATTAGAGGATGGACAACACCCATAAATGTGTCAGACGTCATATCTTTTATGGGATTATCCGGATACTACAGAAGGTTCATAGTAGGGTTCTCTAAGATTTCTCACACCATAACCTCTTTGCAAAAGAAGGGAAATAAATTTGAATGGACACTCAAGTGTGAAAAGAATTTTAATTTGTTGAAGGAATTACTTACTAGTGTGCCTGTGTTAAATATTGTTGACCCAAATGAAAGTTTTTTGGTATGTACAAACGCTTGTAAGGAAGGACTTGGGGGAGTCCTCACGCAAAATGGACATGTCATTGGATTTAAGTCTAGAAATCTTAAGGAACATAGAGGAACTATGCCACGCACGACTTGGAACTTGCTTCCATTGTTCACGCCTTGAGGATGTGGAGGCATTATCTCATGGGGAAGAAATTCAAATTAAGGATAGACCACGTTAGTCTGAATTATCTTTTTGAAAAACTGACCTTGAATGCCAGGCAAACAAGATGGATGGAATTTTTAACTAAATATGAATTCGATATCAAGCATATCAAGGGAAAAAAGAATAAAGTTGTCGATGCACTTAGGAGGAGAGTGCATCTCATGCATGCTACTGTTGTCAGTATGCATCAGTCAGACTTGAAGAGCAGAATTTTAGATGGTCTTGTTACAAATCAGCATTACCTACAGGTAAAGGAAAACTTACAGAAAGGAGATGTACAACAGAAAATAAAGGAGTACGAGATAAAGGAATATGGATTCCTCATGCATAAAAATAGAATCTATGTTCCTAGTTCTAGAGAACTGAGGAATTTGGTACTGAAAGAAATGCATGATGTTCCTTATGCTGGACATCTCAGTTACCAGAAAAAAACTATAGCAGTAAGAAGCCAATTCTTCTGGACGAGAATGAAGAAGGATGTTGTTGATTACATCACTTGATGTATGGAATGTCGGAAGGTGAAGGCTAAGCATAGGCACCTAGCGAGTTTTCTTCAGCCATTGCCAATTCCAGAAAAGAAATGGGAAGTGATCACCATGGATTTCATAATAGGATTACCCAGAATGAATAAGCAACATGATTCAATCATGGTGGTGGTTGACAAATTAAAAAAGGTTTCTCATTTTGTGCCTGTGAAGACAACGCATACAACAGCTAATATTGCAGAAATTTTCATGAAGGAAATTGCGAGGTTGCATGGGATACCTAGGACAATTGTCTCGGACAGAGATACGAAGTTTACCTCCAAATTCTGGAGGGGATTGTTTAAATTATTTGGCACAAACCTAAACTTTAGCACAACATATCATCCCCATAAATATGGGAAAAGAGAGAGAGTCAATCGAATAATGGAAGACATGCTGAGAATGTACATGATGGATAAGCCATCTAAGTGGGAAGATTACTGACACTTGGTTGAGTTTTCATATAAAAATGGGTATCAAGCTTCATTGAAAATGATCCCATTTGAAGCCTTGTATGGTAGGAAATTCAATACTCCAGTGAGTTGGGACAACCCAACAGATAGAGTTGTACTTGGGTCGGAGTTGCTCAAGGACATGGAAGACTAGGTGGTCAAGATTAAGCAGAATTTAAAGGCAACTCAGGATAGACAGATAGTTTATGCAGACAAGAACAAGACAAATAGATAATTTAAAGTAAGGGAGCACATACTTTTGAAAGTGAATCCCAAGAAAATCTCTTTGAAATTGGGTAGTTTTACAAAGCTGGCAGCTCGATTTTGTGGTTCATTCAAAATATTGGACAGAATAGGGTCGGTTGCATACATGCTTGCATTGCCTGCTTCCATGAATGTGCATAATGTATTTCATGTATATTTACTAAATAAATATGTACATGATCCTAAACATGTTATTGATTGGCATCTTATTCAGGTAGAGACGGAGGGAGACTTTTAGGTTCAGCCAGTGCGGATGTTGGACAAAAAAGTCAAAATGCTCCAGAATCGAGTTATAGAACTGGTAAAAGTTTTGTGGACCTGCTACAGTCCTGAAAATGCTACCTGGGAGCAGGAAGATGCAATGCGGGCAAAGTACCCTCAAATGTTTTTGAATAAATTTGAGATTTTGATCTTTGTTTTGTATATGCACTAAGGACAGTACCAAAATAAAGGGGAGGGATGTAACACCCCAGGTTTTGAACCCCCATTTTAAATAATGTATTGTTATGATGTTGAGAGGCCAAAGTGCCCAAACATTTATTGAAGGTCTAGTATGCCCAAGAAATGTAATGTTTTGATCATTAATAATAATAAATACATCGTTGGCTGCTAGACAGACAAGGACTGAGTTATGGGGGGCTATGATTCCACAAGAGAGGGAGCTTGAGGGACTAAGTATTTATTCCTATTTTTTTCTTATTACCCTTTTTGTCTAAGGGAGGGGATCGGTTATGTGAACTTCTTGGGGAAGGCCAGGAGGTTCTTGTTTTCCCCACGAGGTTACTTAAACATGCCTCTAGTCTGATGGGGGGTTGGACTAATGACTTGTTCATTGTTTTCTCCTTCCCTCATTCATTTTTCCCCTCACACACTCCCATGCACCCCCCTAACTCGTCCATCAATCCATCATCACATGCGTCTTGTCTTGGCCAAGGAAACAGAGTTGTTGAAGAACTTAGCCACAAGATAGTTTGTTGTAGTGGTTGTTTGTATGATCCAGCCGTGACCTGGGGCCTACATGTCTAAAATGCATTGGCCTATGCCCGGTTTTGCTCACAACTGTGAGTCCTGAGAGTTCCACCATCGAGATTCTGGACCATCTATGTTGGAATCCCTGGAAGGAAGGAGAAGGACTACCTGAGGGACTGCATGGCAAAGAAGGGTGGAGGTCCATTCTCTCGGGTGGCACAGGCTAGGTAGAAGAGAGATGGGTACTTGGATTGTTGTGGGTGTTAGGAAACCTATGAGAGCTTGAGAGCTGACTAGTTTGGGAACCCAATTACACTTTGGTACCGTCCTAGTGGATTCATAGCCCTGGCTTTGGGGTACACTATTTTTTGGATTTAGAGAAACGGTGTCTACGGTTATGTGAAATTTCCCTGGTCTGCAGCCAGTCAGTGTCATCTTTCATAAATATAAGTTCTCTCTGTTGTGATATTACTATCTTTGTATGAATGTATTTCCTTTGTGTATATTTAAGTATCGTTTAACATAATCTTTAGATATTGCATGCTTGCTGGATATTGTTGTGCATGTCGTTAAATCTGTTATCTTATGCATCCTTAATAAATAAAGAAGTTGAGCATGAGAAAGAAGCCCAAGGGCGGGCTTGCAGGTAGTGAACCCAGCCTGTGGGTGGTTGGGTATGTTACAAGACCCTGCAACACCACAATCGAAAATTAGGGAAGTTGTACTCTAGACTCCAGGAGAAGTACTAGAAGACTTGCCTCTTCCTCAAGGATATAATATGAAGAAGTCTATCCAGTTATCTCCTAGTTAGCCTCCAACAATTCACATGGATACAAGTGCTAGACTCAGAATATAGTTCTATCAGTCCTATTTAGTTTTTTCAAAGACTCAGTTCGATTCAACATATGCATCAGTTTGGTTTATCATTAGCAACAGCTTTAGTTATTTAAGTTCAAGACATTTTAGATTAAGACATAATAAGTGGTCATTTGTGTTTGAAATGAAGAACTTCTTTTAGTTAAGTCAAGTTTAAATTATACATTACAGTACTCCAACAGTGTTTACTTAAGTCAATAATTTGTTCTCCAATTGATAGTGTAGAGTTAAGCCTCAGTTCCATATGGACGAGAGTCGCTGCAACTTTGATAAATATGCAATTTTTGTATGTTTTGAGGGTTCGGTTTTTGGGAAAATAATATCAATACATCAACTGGTTGAACCTGTTCTATGCATGGATTAAATATCTCTACCTAGTGAATAAACTCTTAATGAGAGTGTTTTTATCCAAATCTTCATGTGTTTTTATCTTATCTTGATTGCAGTTTTTTATTTGTACGAAGAACTATTTCATTTCCTTCAGCTATTGTATAACTTGTCTTTACTAATATGCAACCTGTGAAACAACAAATTCTTTGGTGAAGATTTGTTTCCATTTCAACTTGTGGGAGAAATTATGTTTTTGATACATGTTTAATGTCTTGAAATGATATTTTAAGTATTAAAATTCTTGCAACAGAGTATTCATTGAATGGTTTGTTGTTTCCATGTGTTTTATCCTCTATTACCTCACTTGTCTATAATTTGTGTGCCACCGGCCAAGGATAACCCTCATCTATATCATTTTTCCAACCTAACCGTGTTCTTGTCTTAGTAAACCAACCCTCCAACTGACCAACAAAATCAAATAACCAAAAAACCAACCATTCCAAAACTTGAGGTGGCCTAGCTCTACCTTTTAGCAGTTAGGTGCAGACTTTAGGATCAACACCACATGCATGGGATTATTTGAGTTTGGA
>JZKD02S1170192.1:169628-181841 GCA_000966675.3 Picea glauca
CTAAACCAAGTTCGGACCTGTCCTTCAAAGGTCTGTACAAGGAGTCTCGAATAAACATCCTCGTGCTCAATACCACAGATGTCTGCGAACTGGTCAAAGAAGTTTATATGCTCGGCTGCGGTTAGATCTCCCTCCCCAGTGAACTTAGGAAGATTTTTGATGTAGTTGTCAGGTAAATCATGGAGGTGAACGGGTAAAATTAGGGGAGCGTATCTCACTGCTACTTTTGCAAATACTCTGGGAGGAGGGACATTACCTCCTCCTCCGACGCCTGCCATCGACTTGGGAGTAGGAAATGAGGGTGTAACACACTCCTTTGAATCAGGTGAGACTGGGAAGTTCTGTTGAAGAAAGGCTGGTATGTCAAATGACAACGATCTTTCTAAAGGACCTTTTCCCTTGTTTATAGATGGGAAATTCTGATGGATCTCACTCCTAAATTCAGAGTAGTTTGTTTTCGGATCTCTAGTATCAGACAGAGGACTGCAGGAAGTAGGAGGTTCTGAAGGGCATTTAGTCTTTAAAAGTGGGTTTTTGGGTTTATGAACGGTAGTGGTTGCCTCAGACGAGCCTCTCGCTTTTAAAAAAATTTCAGGATCATTAACAGGCGTAATCAGCTTGCCATCCGGGTTTTGTCTGGTATGACTTCTACCAGACGCCAGTTTGTGTTTCAGTGGAGTCGCCAAGTGAAAGATTTAAACAAGCCTTAAAACGGTGTGTACTCTATGTTCACTATCAAAGAGTAACACTATCAACAAAATAGTTTTTCGTTTTCCCAGGGAAAAGATTTCGTAACTTCAGTCCCTGGCAACGGCGCCAGAAAGATGTTGTTCCTGAGTCTGTACTTAAGGCTTAAAAGTACAGTGTCAAGGCATCCAAAAGTATGATAAAGGTTGATAAAGGATTATGCTAACCTTCAGTATGGGAAACTAATGAGGATTTCTACGTTCTCATTGTCTATCTTCCAACTGTTCCTGGGTAGTGATATCTTGTTCAATGGTTGCCCATGAACGTTCCAATTTCTCCCGGGTATTCGCAGTTTTAAGGATTGTGTCAAAAAGATTTAAAGCGATATGTATTTGGTTGGATAGTCCGGGTTGAATATTTGGTTGAGTTGTTGCAGGAACAGTCATTGAGGAACAGTACCAATATGGAAAATGATTTAAACAGAAGATTTCAATGTTGTTTCAATTTGATTAAAATAAAGAGAAACTTTTACACGAAGAACGAAATAAGAATGGAAACTGAGGGCCCTTTCCCATAACTGTATTATTTTTGTAAAAATATGTGAGATGAGAGAAAGACATTTAGTTGTAGATAACGTAAGGTTACTGTCAATAGAAAACTCACACATACACAGAAGAAGAAATCGACATAGAGATAATTGACATAGTATAAATGAATATGAAATTTTGTAAATGCAAATTGGTCTTACACCCGCTAATAGCTGGTGCAGAGGAAAGACAAGAAACAATTACAGAAAAATGAAATCCTTTCACTATAGTAGTGGTCGTACTAAATTATAGTGATACACATCAATTATGAAGAGTGAAATAAAATGAAACAAGAAACATAACGAAACAAACTTGCAACACAGTCGTGACAGAATCGGGAATCTTCGAATTTGCTTCATATTAACTTCTTGAATGCAAAACTCTATTACAATATTTCCCCAAAAAGTCCAGCCCTTGCTAACATCTCCTTGTGCCGACTGCAAGGGTGTGACAGAGGAGATGGGTTTTCCTATTTGCTTTGTTGATTCTTTGGGAGTGTTGACAGGGTTATGTTCCTTTGGATTATTTGGGGCTTCTTTTTCAGTCTCTGCTATCTGCTTTCCCGGTGGGTCTGGAATTTTTCCTTCAACCTCCGAACTCTCTTTTCTTGGCGGGTCTAGATTCATTCCCTCAGCCTCTGAAATCTGTTTGCTTGGAGGATCTGGAGTCTTTCCCTCAACCTCTGAAATATGTTTGCTTGGAGGATCTGGAGTCCTTTCTTTTGTTTCGGGATTACTTGTTTGCTCCTCCTCCGGTTGTTGTCCAGGGATAGATATTACCTCTGTAGAATATTCAGCATTCTTATCTTTTGTCTCGGCAATGGCCAAACCTCCCAACACAGTGGGAAGACATCTTCTCCTATTCTCTTGGAATCTTAACACAGCTGTTGCGTCTTCGGGTGTTAGTGATTGGATCTGGGCTAACACCTCTTCATAAGATTTCGCTCCTCGGAAAATGTCGTCTGAGGGGGAATTCTCATGTTCGAATCTCTTAATCCCAACATGAGCCAGATGATTTCTTACGACTTTCTGTGGATCATGTTTTTTAATCTCAATGGAGGCCAACTTTAGGTCCTCCAGGGCAGCAGCCTCGGCTTTGGCATGCCCAAAATCTAATAAAGAATATGAATTCATTCAAATGGGAAAAGAAGGCCATACCTTCTTTTAATAGCCCTTGAGATCATTTCTTACGCCCCCGATTACTGTTTGCCATGCAACTTCATGACAAGCTAGTTTATCGGGAATGAACAAAGGTAGCGCATGAGGGGGAACAGAAGCCCCGAAAACTATGATGTATGAGAACTCTGTTTCTACGTACCAATCTGCTATGCCACTCAGACCTGTTGAAACGCTATCTGATATGCGAGGTGGTGGGTGACCAAAAATATTGATGTGCAGGGGCACCATCACCCAATTGAAAATCTCATATAGGAACTTTCCAGCTTTACTTTCCCATGATTTATCATGGTATTCGTGCACTGGTTTTTCTTGGGCTGGATTCCAGGCCCAATTCATCAAGGGGAAAGGCGTCTTGGAACATATTGCATCCATGATATATGCCGACATGTAGAACGTTGAGGGTTTCCCACCTGCCTTTTTCTCCCGATACTCTATGACCCTGTTGGCCAAGCTATCTGAGAGCATCTTTGCCCAATTGAAAGAGCAACCTTCAGCAACCCGAAATATGAGAGGCACCCAAGAGACATAGAAATGCGAGGTGTCTTCTCGCCCAAACAGACGACATGTCATCATGGCCACATACTTGTATTGTGGCTCTAGCGAAGCAATTGAATACACGCCCTTGTCATTCACTCTGAATGTCGTTGGGCGCGAAACCCAATCCTTTATCAAACCTGGCATAGTTTTGTCATATTCTGTGCACTCCTTCTTTTGGAATTCTTCCAAGAAATCCGCACCGTATGTATATTCAGATGTGGAAGGCAGCTTATACATGCTTTGTAAATGCTCGGGCCAGAAAGTTCCGATAGTCACTCACTGACTATTCATAATTGTTCTGGTAGGCAGGTCCACGTGATCCAAAGCCCAGCGGATCATGTCATAGTAAGGAAGCAACCGGGGCCTGGTTGTTATTCTGTGCATCCCTGACTGAACAACTATCTTATACTTGGTGTGTAAATCGTCTTTTTCATTGTCGTCAGAATCGTCTGAGTAATCAACTAATTCTGTCTGCAGAGCATTGGACACATGCGACCAGTCGGGAATCGATTCGATACTTCGGGGTGAAGTATCGGAGATATTGTCTGAGCCCTGGCTTGTAACTTCAACATTAGTCTTCGTCGCTTTCCGCGGAGCCATGACTGCTTCTTGTTTTTTTGTTCTTCTGTGATAAACCTGCGTATACATGCAGAAGTTAATTCAAATTCGAAAATGATGAGCTCTACTTGCTTATGAAAAACGTTTTCATTATAACAAAATGAGACTCCCGTATATATTTGAAACTTCTGTAATCTCTGTAATAAGTCTGTCCAGTCGCAATTAACAACAAATTGATTGCGTAAAAATCCGATCTACTTTATTCGTAGATTCACCCTAATTATCTATTAATGTCATCAATGTTTGGCGGCTTGCCAGTCAGTGGGAGTATGAAAAGCAAAAAGTTTCCTCGAGAAATGTGCAAGCCTCGATGCGGGGGACCTATCTCGTTATAATTTAAAATATTCAAAATATAGCAACGTTAAAGATCTTTCTCGCTTTTCGCTGCATCGGGGATTTCCCTTTAACATTTTAAGTTTTCAACTCGCGAGACTGCGAGTACCGATTTTGATTTGAGAGATAATCGTGATTTAAAGCGTGATTAATTTCCTAATCATTTTACTCGCGGTATCGCGACTCGGAATTTCGAAGATAAAATTTCGGGAGATTAGTATGCCGAGTTACGAAACTGCGAGAAATCGACAATTAAGACTTAATTAGGATTAAGGGAACTTGGATTAGGTGACTAATTAATGATACTATTCTCGCATCGTGGTTTCGTGAGTCGGAGTTTTAGACATCATGATTTTCGAAAAGATAGCGCCGAGTGGCAAAGCGCCGAGAACCATTTTAACCATAGTTAGCTTCTGCCTTTAATCTCTGACCAAGGTTATCTTACAAGTACCTCGGGTTCTCGGTTCTCGGGACTGTAAAAAAGAAAAAATGGGTTTAATGAGCGTCGAGGCGCGAAACCCTGACAACGTCAAATCAAAAGTTAAAAGATTTTACCCTAGTTAGTGCTTCGGGCGGAAAAATAAAAAACAACTTTGTCATTTCGTGACTTGAGACATATGAACTCAAGGATTAAAGTTTCTGACTTGCGAGATCCCGAAATAAAGCCAAAAAGGTCGAACATTTAGTACAAAAGAGGACTTGTTTTAAGGGGAGAAAAAACATCGCTGCTTTTCTTCGACAAAGTTGTAAAAAACCTTTTCAAAGTTTCGGGGGGGGGGAATTCAGAAGGCCATCTTTAGATTTCAAGTGTCAAAGACTGAAAAATGTGAAAGGTTATAAATCAGTTAAGGGCGGCTCCAACAGCACCCATAAATATGCCACGGTTAAAACTACTTGTCTAAAATTTAAGGCACACAATAAATATTTGTTAGGCAGTTTTCATAACCAACCCACACTCTTAGCGTAATTGGTTAAGTTGTTGGCACATTATATAGTGGGTTGCAAGGTCAAACCCCGCAGACCACACTATATATATATATAGAGAGAGAGAGAGATTTTTGTTATATGGTGGTTGGATATATAAATATTTCCCATGAAATATGACTTATGGTTGGCATAGAGTTTAACCCCCGCAGAATATATGTGGTGGTTGAATATGTTATAACCCCAGTGGATTAACATACCGTTATATTATATGCATATGTCTTGAGGTTGAAGGCTTAGCCCTTGATCCTTTTCCCCCCATTTAAAATCTCCAACAAAACTTAAATATATATGCGCCTGTATATGGTTAAGAACCATACAACGGGTATAGTGGGGAGGATGTTGGATTGTTTGGAGGGAGACCTGGGTTCGATCCTTTGGGATCCAACAAAATTTTAAACAACCTCATCCATAATTGGCCAATGGGAGGATGCCACGTGGCAGCCTCTCATTGGATTATCATTGTCACGTGTCAAATGCCTATTGGTGCCAATTGTACTACCCAAATTGCCAAGTCACCTACCTGGTTGGATGTACGATGTATCATGTGGCGTTCCCTAGTGTGGCCATGTCAGCGCCATACAATCGTGCCATGTGTCACCCTTACAGTGGTGACATGTGTCACCTTTGATCCTGTTGACTTTTACTTTGTTTTCCTAGTTTGACCCAAACTTTGACTATCCATAACGTTTGCATACAAGATTTGTTTAAGGAAATTGTGGCATCGTTGGAAACCTATTGTTGAGATCTACGCATTGATGGAGTTTTCAAAATCATTTGGGATGGTCAAATTTTGAGCTTTTATGGATTCTCCTGGACCTCTATGAGTGTTATGGATCCTCTAGAACTTATGTGAGCATTCCTGGATCCTCCTAGATCAATAATTTACCCCCAATCTTCTGCAATTAATGTTAAGTGGATAACAGTGTGTGTCTGGGTGGAGAATTTGTTGTCATAAATGCTCTCAAAAGGACTGATCTTCCCTAAACTCATGTATCAGAGGAGCTACGTCGAAACATGGTGGTTGGGATCTGGATTGAAAAGTGTCTCCCAACAGTACTATCGGGAGGGATCATCGAGATGTTCCAATGGGGTGAATCATCGAAGATAATAATATGATGAAAATCTTACTCTGACAGAAGGCTTTTCAATAGTGCTATCAGGGAGGGTCCATCAAAGAGGAGAATGAACTATGGTTAGTTCGCATTCCAATGGGGAGGTATCATGTGAGAATATTCATACCTTGAAGATCGTGATTATATGAATAAACTCACTCGTGAGGGAATTAAAGTGCTTGGATAAGACTGGATTGATCAACAAATTATCGATCGCCATGTAATGTTAACAGTTAGGTGAGGGACCCACTCGCATACGTCTAACTCTCACCACGTAGACCAATTCCTTAGGACCAATAACAACTTGACATGAAGACACAGGGTTAGTGCTTTATGACATGGAGAAGCTATTGTGCATTAGGACAAGTCCATTGGAGAAGCTCCATCGGCGTCAATAATGTGCACAAGGTGTAAATTGTTTTGACGAATAAGACTTTGATAGAAAGGGGGTCTGATACTAGTGTCAGGATGAGTTATCGGAGAGAGATTTGGCATTGCATGTTATTTCACTCTAAGGAGTAACGTTCCGAGGAAAAGTGATATGATGACCCTAATGTGTGGTCGTATGAGTTAATATTTTATGTGGGACCTAAAAGGACTTACAGTTCATTCACTTGGGGAAAATAGGGCTAACAATGGTAGGGTGAAACTTCATAAGACTTCTGATTATCATAGGTTCTCTTTGGCCAGGGTTGGGACTACATATACAAAATGGTAATTTCTTTAATCAATAGTAAATCAAGTTAATAGTGATACAATTCCTTGCTAAATTTTTGATGGGGGGTACCCACGGAAATCCTCTGGGGCAGAGAATTTCAATGGGTAGTCATGGGACACAAGAAGTCCATATAAAAAAGATACCATCCACCAAAATACATGGGTCGTCAACCATTGTATCCGTCAGTTCTTTAGGAAACCTTTCCTTGCACATGGTTCATCAACCAAGGGTACTCCCCCTGCATCATCATCAGTGGTCATCCTGGGTTTTCTTTAGCTTACCCATAACCATACTCTCAATGCACCTACATCAATTATATTTAGGGCCATATAAATGCATTGGTATGCTATAAGACTATATATTTCCTATTGAGGATGACATTTGTTCCTTACTATGATGTATCTATGATTCTTTATGAGGCTTGATGGAATGATGCAATATCATTATGAAGAACGAATTTTGTTTTTTGAAATAAAATTATGTTTTTTTTCAAGGAGAAAAAAAAAGAAAAAATGAATTAAAAGCAAGTACAATGGCTAGTGGGCCACAATAAATATATCCACAAATTCAAGTAGTGACAATGAACCCTTGATTTGGAGATGATTCACAATCATCGAGGTTGAAGCCCCACCCAATAAATGGTGGATCATGAACAAGTTGAGCAACGCCTCATCCATTATCTTCCTACTGCTCTAAATGGTTCTCCATTGAATAGCCAAATCCAACATGGGGAACTTCTTGTTCAATAACGAATGAGGCATTGGAAAACTATGGGGCTTGCAGCTTTGGCTTCTTGTTAATTTCACTCTCCAACTAGGCAACCTACTCTATGGTTTGGCCTACGACCGCACAGATGTGTACATGCCAAGACAAGAGGAGAGTGAACTTCCAAGGGACCTAACTCATAGTGCATGGGGCTAACCCCTAATATTCAATTAACTATTGTAGGTGCACCATCTCCAGTTTCAACGTTCCAACGTCTACTTGGAATTTTGGTTAAGGATCTTGATCCATTAATAAAATCCAATTTACATGCAAACAAAAATATCCAATATTAAAAACATGCTTCGATTTAGTATTTTGGTTAAAGATCCCAATCCACAAATAAAAACATTTTTTTATGCAAACAAAAATGTCCAATATTGAAAACATTAATAAAAGGCTACCAAAATAGTCAAATTAAACTACATAACAGAAAGAATATCAATACAATCTAAAGCAAACTTTCATACACCATGTGCCAACTCAAAAAAGATATTAATTTGGAAAAAAAAAATATACAATCGAAAACATGAAAACCACTATAAGGAGAGAATGAAAAAACAATAACTGCAAAGATCTATATATATGAGAATCATGCTCAACACAACATACCATCATTCATATGAAAATCATGCTTGACACCACACATATCCAAACCTAACATAGAAAGCAATGAGTAGATCTCTTTTGACATGCAGAAACATAGTACCATGGGTTAGATTTGTTCATTGGCATCTATGTGAGGAATCCTTTGAAAGTTTGCAAGCATAGACAAAAATAGATCTGTGATGTCCAACTTCAATTTCCTAATGAGGCATAGAGAAAAATAGGGAAGGTGACCCACATAATGAATTTAGAGCATGTTATTGAAGCCAAATAACAAGTAGACCTCTCTAGAACACTTAGACCACAAGTAATCCCAAATTAAAGAAGACATATTTCCTTCATTAAGATTATTTACCAACTATTTTTCATCATTTTTATTAGTATTGTTTCATCTTTTTAAGCTCCATTGATTGTTAGTGGTTGAGAGAAGTTTCATCAGTGTAGATTGAGTGAGTGTGAATATTTGTCCACAAGAGTAAAGTTTTAAATGGATCTGAAGATTTGTCCACGAGAGTAAAGTTTTAAATGGATTTGTCTTAAATCAATGATGTTTTTTTGGTTTATAGTTGGATAGTTTTCAATAATATTTTAATAGTCACTTTCAAATAAACCAGCATTTATCTTAACTATGGAGCTATCATGCACTGAGAGGGATCAAATCCCTCAAGGTACAAACATTTCCTTAAATTTTTGCAATCTAGAAAAAGTTTGCACCTCTGGCAATTTGATCTCTTTCAACACGTGATTGTTAAGTTAAGATGAATTTAAAGTAGTATATTATTTAAAACAATATTCTTAAAACACTTATTTGATTAGAAATGCAATTCTTCCGTCTCTTTCACTTAAGAAAAAACATTCCAAAAGAATTAATTAATGTTACTTTATTTAAAACCATATTGTTCATTTCAAAATTTCAAGGATAAAAATTTTAATATTTCCATTTTTGCATGTCCTAGTTTTTCATGAAAATGAATATCAATTCCTTAGAATTGAATTCAATTTGATTTTTAATTATTTATTTCTTGAAGTGTGGGGCTTTGGCATAAAAGGAAAAAATGACATAAAATCAACTCCGCATTACTTTTCATTAGAAATAAAACATATGCTTTATCCAATAATCATCACATCCAACTTGATAACTTGTGAGTTATCAGTGGGTATAAACCAATACATCCATCCTCTAATTTGCTTAAACCACTATTTGTTAGCTCTACATTAAACATAAAAAAAATTACACATCTTCATCATATTAAGGTGTAAAAAGAGTCTTTCAATCCAATAAAATAAGTTAAAAAATGGATAAACTCCACTTTTTATACAAATATAGTCACTTTTAAATGAAATAAAATTCAAATATGTTTTTTTAATAAAGTAAAGTTCAACCTTGTTACATACATTTAAAAAGTGAATAAACTCCACTTTTTATACAAATAGAGTTCTTTTAATAAAAATAAAAGTTTAATTTAATTTTTTTTTAATGAAATGCATTTTAACCTTAATACATTCATTTTTTAAAATTTCAATTATTTAAATTTACTTTAAATAACTAAAAATCCCATAATCAATTTTTTTAATTTATGGTGGCTCTCACCTCACACCATAGCCATTTATGAAGGCCCTCACCTCCATCGGTCTCCAATTATCGATGGGGCCTCTCACGCGTGAATAAAGGCCGGCCAGCCAGAGCATTAAGCTCTCGGCTTTAATGGCCGCAGCCATAGTCTATGTCATTATCCGTCTTACCGGAACTCTCAGCATGCAATTGAAGCTCGCCGGGCAGAGAAAGAACCGAAGCGCAGTAGGCATCCTGGCACTGGCCCTCACTCTCACCATGCCGCGAGCAAGGGGGAGACCCCGCAGAGGAGCCAACTGATATGAAGCTGATTCTAGGAGGAAAAGGCAGAAGCGCTTCGAAAGAGCTCTGCTCCTGGCCAAGCGAAAGCAAAAGCGGTGAAGCCATAGCAACAAGTTCGCCCCCCCGAACTTACGTCGAAGAAGTCCCGTCCATGAGCTCCCACCGGACTTCTCTGAGAGCCGAATGTTTATCGTCCCGGATAATTGGGACCCCCCGGTGTGCATTGAAGAAGCAGCACCACCACCCAGCTTGAAAGAGACTCGCGTCCCCAGTGACACTTTGAATGCAGAGTTCGCCACTTGCCTGGTTGAGGAGGCGCTGCCAGAATGCAACGTTGACTTGCAGCCGCAAAGGAAGATGCAGGGCCACCAGGAAACGGATGCTGAAACAAACTCGCCGCCACCGCCACCGCCGCCACACCCACACCCGAATCACCTGAATCTGATCTTTGAGGTACGCAGTCTGGTGGATGATCAAATTTTCAGAGCCGTCCGCGTTAGCCAACGCTTGGACATGCTTTATGCAACCTACTCCAGGGCCACACCTCGACGACAATGCCCCACCTGCGCTCAGCCCTATGTCATTCCTGTCAACGGCGGCAAGGCGAAGGAAGGCTACGAGGACTCCAGCGGATAGGTTCTTATGTTTCATATGGTCTCCAACTCCTTTTCTTTTGTTCTTTATTAGAGTTGTAGCTCTTTAGTTACTAGCTTAGTTAACGTTAGAACAGGGTTTACTAAACTGCTGATGAAGATGGATATGCACCCTGGTTTCCTTCGGGCAGGGTGGCGAAACATGGTGTTTGATTTTGCATGCTGTTGTGGACAGGCCAGCTGTCCTGATTTCCTGCATAGGCAGGACAGCTGGCACCTGTATGTCAAGTGTATTTCTTTTTCTGTTCGCCTTTTTACTTAAAAATAAATAAATAAATAAAGTTTAATTTTTTTTTTTTTTTTAATGAAATACAGTTTAACCTTAATACATTCACTTTTTTAAATTTCAATTATTTAAATTTAAATTAAATAACTAAAAATCCCATAATCAATTTTTTTATCAATTAATTAAAATGGTAACATTTAACAATATTCTTACTAAATTAAAAAATAGAATTTGCTTCTTAGATTTCTCCCACATAATTATATCACAAAATATTAAACTTTATAATAAACATTTTCAAATAAATCACATGAAGCATTACTATTGTGAACCAACCTCCTTTAAAAATATATATAAATGGAAAAACGTGCTTCGCCCAAAAAATACGACTTCCAAATAAATTTAAGATAGGTTCACTTTATTATAGTGAACTACTCCCACTGAAAAATTACTTTAATATTATGAACCACTCCGGTTGAAAAAAAATGATGAAAGAACATTCTTCAACTGCATTTTACTTGCTCTGAAATTTTTATTTCTGGTTAACTTGTTTAGCCATGATTTAGCTTTGAAGAACTGGTAATCAATATGCAATGAAAAATTACTTTAATATTCTGAACCACTCCTGTTGAAAAAAAATGATGAAAGAACATTTTTCAACTGCATTTTACTTTAATATTATGAACCACTCCTGTTGAAAAAAAAAATGATGAAAGAACATTCTTCAACTGCATTTAACTTGCTCTGAATTTTTTTTATTTCTGGTTAACTTGTTTAGTCATGATTTAGCTTTGAAGAACTGGTAATCAACCACTCCTGTTGAAAAAAAATGATGAAAGAACATTCTTCAACTCCATTTTACTTGTTCTGAAATTTTTTATTTCTGGTTAACTTGTTTAGTCATGATTTAGCTTTGAAGAACTGGTAATCAACCACTCCTGTCGAAAAAAAATGATGAAAGAACATTCTTCAACTCCATTTTACTTGCTCTGAAATTTTTTATTTCTGGTTAACTTGTTTAGTCATGATTTAGCTTTGAAGAACTGGTAATCAACCACTCCTGTTGAAAAAAAAATGATGAAAAAACATTCTTCAACTCCATTTTACTTGCTCTGAACTTTTTTTTATTTCTGGTTAACTTGTTTAGTCATGATTTAGCTTTGAAAAACTGGTAATCAATATGTACCAGCACACTAATTAGAATAGTATATATTGGGATTGCTAACAATAACCAGCCTGCTATTGCAGGTGATATATGTATATAGGATATATCCTGTTATATATATCAAGGTAATCCAACATTTGATGGTATATACACCAGTCTCCTTAGCACAGCAGGCTAGTTATTGTTCCCTAT
>JZKD02S1170192.1:181851-207128 GCA_000966675.3 Picea glauca
TTATGTTGTTGTCTATGTGTATTTTACATAAGTAATCCTTAAATTTATGTGTTGCAAATTGATCCGGTTGCTTTAAACACATAACATTTCACTTGCAATATTTATTCAAGTTTTTCAAGTATTCTTCATTTTTAGATCAATGTTGGGACTAGAGGTGCCTTCATTGGCTAGACAATCATAAATTTTGTTGGCATCCTTCTTGACATGGGAGGGGATGAGAGCTGAAATGTCTTGAATGGTAGATTGAAGCATTCCTAGACTTTCTTCTAAATGCCAATTACAAGAGACTTTACTTGGAGAGGAGCTATTCTAAATTCTGATGAGCATGTTGATGATAAAATGGAAGTCCCCTTCGACGATTAGCTTGGAGTAGTTCTGCAATTTGACAATCTTCATATTGTGGAGAAGAGCCCATAGTTCAGTTGTGTTTTTGGAGGTGATTCTCAAGTTACCTGTGTAGATCCTAAATATATGTCCCTTTGCATCTCAAAATACTCCACCATAGTAAGTTGGGCCTGGGTTTCCCTTTGAAGCTCCATCAAAATTGAGCTTGATGAAATCTTGAGGGGAAGGAGACCATGAGAGAGGGGAGGAGAATTTAGGAGAACACAGAAGGGAGATTTGGATGGTCGAAGAAGAATTTAAATCCCAATTGGAAAGAATAATTTTTTCCTTGTTGTTACACTTGAGGTCCTCCTCAGTCCATTGAGAAGACTAGATCATTTCAAGGATATTTGTTTGAATTATTATCCAGGTTAAAGGGCTAGACTGTTCTTCATTTTTGAAAATGTGATAGTTTCTCTCCTTCCAAGTTTCGTAGAAGACAAAGCCTGAGTAAAAGTTGTCACATTTGATTGAGAATTGGATTTTGAAAGCCTTGAGGACGCCATGAAGAGATGGTGAGTTTGACACTATTTGAATTACAATTGGTTTGTCAAAAAAGAGTGGCTCGTTGATCCCAAAGAATAGCACTGTAAGAGTAGGAGTTAAGAAGGTGCTCTAAAGATTCACCTACCTGCTTGCACATGACACAAAGACCCAAGCCTTCAAAACCTCTACGAAGTTGCTGATCCTAAGTCAAAATTTTCCTGTGGGTTGTTAGCCAAAGAAAGGTAGCAAATATTGGCCATAGATTGGTTTGCCATATTTTAGCCCAAATGTCATCTGTGGGAACCAATGCATGCTCGATTGCCAAAGACTAGGCTTCTTTAATATTGAAATTACCTTCTAGGCTATAGCTCGATATAAGTTTGTTCGAGCTAGTTTAATGTTTGATCTGATGATTGAAAAGCTCCAATTTTAAAGCATAGTGTGTGGAATGGTCTTAGAGAGGAACATGATCAAGGCAAATTGACCAACGCCACCAGTATGAGGAAGTGGGGCGTAAATTCCAGTAGTCGTGAACCTTCCTTCCATGACCTACTTTGAGGATTATATAATTGGGGTTGTCTTGAAGCCTAGGCAATTCCTACCAAGAGTCTTCCCAAATAAAGAGAAAATTGCCATCACAAATTTCCCCAAAACTATGATTTTGTATGAGAGATTTGTTGTGTCGTACTATGTTCCAAATGAGGGACCCTAGTTGATTTCCATCCATTTGGATTAGAACTAAGGAACTAATGTCCCTCACAGATTTATTTTTTTCCGAAGCACACACCAGAGTTCCCCTTTTCCTGGAAGGCAATGCCACCAAGTGTTGGATCCTATGACAACATTGAGGAACTTAGGGTCTCGCAACCCTAACCCACCTTTTAATTTGGGAAAAGAGTGTTCCAAGCAACCAAGGCTCCTTTTCTCTCTATATTGGTTCCTTTCCAAAGAAATTTTCACTGGATAGTTTTTATGCCTTTGAGTATACATTTGGGAGAAACAAGGGCAGAAAAGAGATAAAGAGGAATAGCTTAGAGAACAAAATTGAGGAGGATAAGGCGACCAACAATATTCAGAGTCTGAAAGGTTCAATTGGAGATATTTTTATCTATCTTGGTTAGGAGATCCTCCCAAGAGGCATTGCTAACATCATAGTCAAGGAGAGGGGATCCTAGGTATTTGAATGGAAGGGAGCTCTAAGAAAAGCCGAGGATACGAGACACGTGAAATTGACCTGCCAGGGGGGTGTTAATTTTTTTTTTTTGGGACTTGAGATGGTCAATGGAAGTACCGAAAGCCTCCATAAAAGTCATTGAGGACTTTTTTGAATTCCCTAGCTTCTCAAGTAATGGGGACTCCCATTAACATAGTATCATTGATGCAGTAGTTGTGAGATATTGGAAGATTTGAATTATGTAGGTTGAGACATTGAAGTTGATGTGAACTGATAGTAGATTTAATACTTCTTCCCAATCCTTCAAGCATCAGAATGAATATGAAGGGCCAGAGAGGATCACCTTGATGAATATCCCGTGAAGGCCTAAAGGGGGGTGAGGGGGGTCCATTGATCAGCATGGAGAAGAATGTTGAAGAAATGAGGGAAAGGATCTAGTTGACCTAGGAAGGATGAAATTTGAAAGCAAGGAGGATCGAGAGAATGTATTGCCAGCTTAGTTTGTCAAAATCTTTTGACATATCCAGTTTAATCAACATCCTTGAAGTTTTGGAATTTTTCAAGGAATGCACCACTTCATGTGCTAAGATAATATTGTCTAGTTTGTCATCCTTCCACAAAGTCGGATTTATGAGGGGAAACAAGGAGAGAAGTGATGGGTTTGAGATGGAAAGATATGACTTTGGTAATGATTTTATATATGACATTGTAGAGGGATATAGGTCGGAATTGGTTGGCCTCAACCGCCTTATCCTCTTTAGGTATTAGAGTGAGGAAGGTTGCATTTAGGGTAAGGAGAACACCAAAGATTCATTGGGATTTTGCTACTATGGTCGAACCTTGTTTTTGACAATAGACCAACAATAGTGGAAAAAATCAATGGTGAAGCAATCTAGACTAGGTGATTTTCTAAGAGGCATGTCCATAACAACAACTTCAACCTCCGAAAGAGTAATAGGATGCATGAGATTGGCATTATGATCCTTTGTTACTAGGAGAGGGATGTGTTTAATGTTGGAATGAATGAAAATTGAGCGATCCAGTTGGGGCTCTAAGAGGAGAGATTTAAAATAAGTTACTAGCTCATGCTCAATATCTTGGTAGGATGTTAGCTTATTGAAATTATCATTGTTTAGTTTAGTAATGCAATAGGAATTCCTCCTCTTGATCATTAATCAGTGGAAGAATTTTGTGTTGTATTCTCCTTCTTTGAGCCATTGAATACAAGATTTTTGTCTCCACAAGATCTCCTCCTGTTGCTATCTCTCATTAACTTGGGATGAAATTTGTTGCTACTAATGGAATAAGGATTCAAATCTCCCGAAGTTGATGATTTGTTGTTGGATGTCTACCATTTGATATTCCAAGTTTTTTGGGGCATGAAAGATGTTCCCAAAAATCATTTTGTTCCAATATCCGAGACATTTCTTGAGGTTTTTGAGTTTTTGCTGAAAATGGTACATAAGAGTCCCTTTGGAGACAGTTGCTTCATTCCACCATCTGGTGATATTTTCTTGGAAATTCAGGTGCAAGAGCTAGAATTTTTCGAATAAAAAAGGTTTCTTAATGGGGATGCCCGAAACATCTAGTATTTGAATGCTATACTATCATGTTCCAACTGAAAGATCCCTCATTTTTTCTCCTTGAGGGAAAAGATAAAGTTGAAATCTCCTCCTAAATTCCAAAATTGGCCCCTAATGAAACTTGTTAAGTTTTGCAGGATTTGCAAAAATATGTATTTCTCTGCCAAAGGCTGAGGTACATATTTAAAATTGGTGATAAAGCTTGTGTTTGAGAAGCCAATTAGTATGAATATCATAGTTAGACTTCTTTCAGTTGCAAATAAATTATCTAAAGTGATAGTCATTGGATTCTGGAGAATAACATGACCTTTGAATGCTCCTTTGGCATCTAGGGCCATGGATTGACCATTCTTCTAGATCTTTTTGAGAATAGTATCTAATGTGGCATGGGAACCCTTTGTTTCTTGTAGCATAAAAATATCAGGAGATTCAATACGTACCTTATTTTGTAAGAACCTTTTCTTTCTCTTACCATTGATTCCTCTTTTATTCTAGGAGATTACCTTCATTGAAAACTCTAGGAGGGTGAGGCTTCGAAAGAGTCTATGATTAACACATTCTAACCCTAGCTGACCAGGATGTCTCCAATTTCCTGCAGCAATTGCAAGTTCGATTTTTTTCCTCTATGTTTTTCATCACAAAGGTTTTTCTTCTGATATTTCAACTTGTAGGTATGAACTCCCGGAGTTGGGTTGGAGCCTTGAGGTTGATTTCTAGTTGAGGAATCTTTTTTTCTACTTTGGAGGGTTTGATGGCCTTGTTGAATATGATCTTCCAATATCGACCTCATATCCTGCCACTAACATGCATCTACTATGCCTTGTAGTTCAATACCTTCCAAATCCATGCTTTCTGCATCGAAGTCATTACATTCATCTCCTTCACTGCCCATAGTTGCATATTCCGCTTTTGTTGCATCCAAAGGGTTGTCCATAGCCTTTTGGCACTTGTTTTCCTTTGGATTTGTGGAAGAATCTAAATATCGATGAGACATGGGTTTTTTCAATTGGGTTTCAGGAAAACTGGATTATTCAAGTCCAATGGAATTGATCCAAGGATCTCAAAGCTATTTTTAGTGAGATCGGATTTGGTCAATTCAAGCTGAGTGGGTTTTTTTCCAAGTATTCGTTTACTCATGATCTTGACAAAACCCTCCTTGTATTTCTCACTCTCTAGTTTAACGGGCTTGGGGGGATTATTCAGTGGGTAGACTCAAAAGAGATGTCCATGCTCATGGAATTTGCATCATTGCAAGGGAATGTATTCATAGTCTAGGTTTTGGATCTAGTCAGAGTCCTGAAATCTTAGTCCTATCAACTTGGGAATGGGAACCAAGACATTCATGTAGATATATATATTCGAGCATATGTTGTATATCACCCTTCTTTTGTGGTTTTTCCAATATTGACGAAGGTGCCCAAAGTATTACCATTGTCAACTAGTATTTCCTCATCCTAGTATTCATGGGGAAGCAATTTGAGATTCACCCAAACTAGGGCATAAGAGAAATCCTCCTTTTCTAGGCTGAATTTCTCTATCCAATAACATAGATGAAGGACCATCGAGTGAAAGAAATAGGGGCCATTTTCAAAATCCCTCTCGCTGTCCTCCTGGTTGTGCAAAATAACTGTGAAAAACCCTTTTGATCTAAGCTTGAGTTCTATATGGTCTTTGGGTTTCTAACAATAGTTGAGCCAAGCTTGAGTTCTACATGGCCTTTTGGTTTCCAGTGAGAGTTGACCCAGTTAACTAAATCTCATTTAATATGAATATGAATATTTTTATAATTAATATAAATATGTTTCCCAAATGTCATATGTGGGAACCAATGCATGATTGACTGCCAAAGAGTAGGCTTATTTAATATTTAAATTACCTTATGGGATATAACCCAATCTAAGTTTGCTCATGCTAGTTCAATATTTGATTTGATGATTGAGAAGCTGCAACTTTAAAGCATAGTTTGTGGAATGGTCTTAGAGAGGAATATGATTAAGGAAAATTGACCAACGCTACCAGTCTGAGGAAGCGGCGCATAAATTCTAGTACTGGTGAACCTTGCTTCCATGACCTACTTTGAGGATGTATTTGAGGATTATATAATTGGGGTTGTCTTCAAGCGTAGGAAATTGCTCCGAAGAATCTTCCCAAATAAAGGTAGAATTCCCATCATAGATTTCCCCAAAACTATGATTTTTGTATGAGAGATTTGTTGTACCATACTCTGTTCCAAGTGAGGGACCTTAGCTAATTTCCATCCATTTGGATTAGAAATAGAGAACTAATGTCTCTTGCATATATTTTTTTCTAGAGTGCACACCAGAGTTCCCCTTTTCCCTGAAGCCAATGCCACCAAGTGTTGGCTCCTAGAAAACAATTAGGGAACTTAGGTTCTCACAACCCTAAACCCCCTTTTAATTTGGGCAAAGAGTGTTCCAAGCAATCAAGGCTCATTTTATCGCTATATTGGTTTCTTTCCAATGGAATTTTCACTAGATAGTTTTTATGGCTTTGAGTATACGTTTGGGAGAAACCAAGGTAGAAAAGAGGTAGATATGGATAGCTTGGAGAACAAAATTGAGGAGGACAGGGAGACCAAAAATAGTCAGAGTCCAAAAGTTCCAACTGGAGAGATTTTTATCTATATTGGTGAGGAGATCCTCCCAAGAGGCATTACTAACATTAGATTCAAGGAGAGGGGATCCTAGGTATTTGGATGGAAGGGAGCTTCAATAAAATCCTAGGATACAAGACACATGGAACTGAACTGCAAGGGGTGTGTTAAAGAAAAACATTCGGGACTTGAGATGGTTAATGGAAGTACTAGAAGCCTCCATAAAAGTCATCGAGGAATTTTTTGAACGCTCTAGTTTCCCGAGCAGTGGGGACTCCCATTAACATAGTATCATTGACACATTGGTTGTGAGAGATTGGAAGATTGGAATTATGTAGGTTGAGACATTGAAGCTTATGTGAATTGATAACAACTTTAAGACTTCTTCCCAGCCCTTCAACCATCATAATGAAAATGAAGGCAGAGAGAGGATCACCTTGACGAATATCCCGTGAAGGCCTAAAGGGGGGCAAGGGGGAGAAATTGATCAAGATGGAGAAGAAGGTTGAAGAAATGAGGGAAATGATCTAGTTGACTTAGGAAGGATGAAAGTCAAATGCAAGGAGGATCGAGTGAAAGTATTTCCATCTTAGTTTGTCAAATATTTTGACATATCCAATTTAATAAACATCCTTGAAGCTTTTGAAGTTTTCAAGGAACGCACCACTTCATGTGCTAAGATAATGTTGTCCAATTTGTAATCCTTCCATATAGTCAGATTTCTCAGGGGTAACAAGGAGAGACATGAGGGGTTTGAGTTGGAAGAGATGACTTTGGTAATGATTTTATATATGACATTGTAAAGGGATATAGGTCAGAATTGGTTGGCCTCAACCACCTTATCCTCTTTAGGTATCAAAGTGAGAAAGGTCGCATTTAGGGTAGGGAGAACACCGAATATTTGTTGGGATTTTGCTACCCAGGCCAAACTTTGGTTTTGAAAATAGACCAACAATAGTGGAAAAAATCAATGGTGAAGCAATCTAGACTAGGTTATTTTCCAGGAGGCATGTCCATAAAAACAACTTAAACCTCTGAAAGGGTAATATGACGCATGAGATTGGCATTATGATCCTCTGTGACTAGGCAGGGGATGTGTTTAATGATGGAATGAATGGTAATTGAGTGGTCTTGTTGGGGCTCTAAGAGGAGAGATTTAAAAAAAATTATTAGCTCATGTTCAATATCTTGGTGGGATGTTAGCTTATTAACTTTATCATTCTTTAGTTGAGTGATGTGGTAGGAATTCCTCTTCTTGATCATTAATCATTGGAAGAATTTTGGGTTGCATTCTCCTTCTCTCAGCCATTGAATACAATATTTTTGTCTCCACGATATCTCTTATTGTTGCTATCTCTTATCAAGTTGGGACAAAATTTGTTGCTCCTGGTGGGATAAGGATTCAAATCTCCCAAAGGTGATGATTTTTTGTTAGATGTCCGCCATTTGAGATTCCAAGTTTTTTGGGGCCTGAAAGATGTTCCCAAAAATTGTTTTGTCCCAATATCTGAGATATTGCTTGAGGTTTTTTAGTTTTTGCCGAAAATGGTACATAAGAGTCCCTTTGGAGACAGTTGCTCCATTCCACCATCTGTTGATATTTACCTATAAATTCAGGTGCGAGAGACATAGTTTTTCAAACCGAGAAGACTTCTTAATGGGGATTCCTGACACATCTCGGATTAGACAAATGGGCCAGTGGTCAAAACCAATCGAGGGAAGAATTTTGAATTCCAACCTTTGTCCTGAGAGAAGAAGTGATTCCAAGATCAAGAATTGTTCTAGGTGACAATAAATTTGCTAAGATCCTCCTCATTGATAATTGCATGTGTGGATTCCATTGATGGTTTTGATATTAGTCAGTTGTTGATCTTGTATGAAGGAGTTGAATGCTAGACTATCAGGTTCCAACTAACAAATCATTCCTTTTTTCTCCTCGAGGGAAAAGATAAAGTTGAAATCTCCTCCTAAATTCTAGAATTGGTCCTCAATGAAACTTGTTAAGTTTTGCAAGATTTGTGAAAAGATGTATTTCTTTGCTAAAGGATGATAAAGCTTGTGTCTTAGGAGCCTATTAGTCTAAATTTCCTGGTTAGACTTCTTTCATTTGCAAATAAATTATCTAAAATGATAGTCGTTGGATTCCAAAGAATAACATGACCTTCGACTACTCCTTTGGCATCTAGGGCCATGGACTGACCATTCTTCTAGATGTTTTGATAATGGTATCTAATGTGGCATGAGAAATCTTTGTTTCTTGTAGCATGAAAATATCAAGAGATTCAATAGATACCTTATTTTGTAAGATCCTTTGCTTTCTCTTATCATTGATTCCTCTTTTATTCTAGGAGACAATCTTCATTGAAAACTTTGGGAGGGTGAGGGTTGGAAAGAGTCAGTGATTAATGCATTCTAACTTGATTTGACCAGGATGTCTCCAATTTCCTGCAACAATTGCAAGTTCGATTTGGGTCCTCTGCATATGTCATCACAAGGATTTTTCTTCTGATATTTCAACTTGTTGGTATGAACTCCCAAAGATGGGTTAGAGCCTTGAGGTTAATTTTTTGTTGAGGAAGCTTTTTTTTTTCTGATATGGAGGGCTTGATGGACTCGTTGAATATTATATTCCAAGATCAACCTCATATCCTACCACCGACATGCATCTACTATGCCTTGTAGGTCAATACCTTCCAACTCCATGTTTTTTGCATCCAAGTCATTACATTCATCTCCTTCAGTACCCATAGTTGCATCTTCTGCTTTCATGTCTGAAGGGTTGTCCATAACCTTTTGGTGCTTGGGCTCCTTTGGATTTGTGGAAGAATCTAAAGATTGGTGAGACATGGGGTTTTGCGACTGGGTTTTAGGAAAACTAGATCAGTCGGGTCTAATGGATTGGATCCAAGGATCTCAAAGCTATTTTTAGTGAGATTGGATTTGGTTGATCCAGGCCGAGTGGGTTTTTTTCCAAGTCTTTGTTTACTCATGATCTTGACAAAACCCTCCTTGTCTTTCTCACTCTATGGTTTAACGGGATGGGGGGATTATTTAGTGGGCAGTATCAAAAGAGATGTCCATGCTCATGGAATTTGCAACATCAAAAGGGAATGTATTCGTAGTTCATGCTTTGGATCTAGTCAAACTCTTGATAGCTTAAACACAAAAACTTGGGAATGAGAACCAAGAAATTCATGTAGATATAGATTCAGGCATAGGTTGTATATCTCCCCTCTTTTGTGGTTTTTGGAGTCTTGACAAAGGTGCCCAAAGTATTACCAATGTCAAAGGTATTTCTTCATCCCATTATTCATGGGGAAGCGACTAAAGATGCACCCGAACCAGGGAATAAGATAAATCCTCCTTTTTCGGGCTAAATTTTTCTGTCCAATAATAGAGATGAAGGCCCATCGAGTGAAATAAATAGGGACCATATTCAAAATCCTCTCCATGTCCTCTTGGTTGTGGAAAATAACTGTGAAAAACCCTTTTGATCTAAGCTTGAGATCTATATGGCCTTTGGGTTTCCAGTGATAGTTGAGCTAAGCTTGAGATCTACATGGCCTTTGGGTTTCCAGCGAGAGTTGATCCAACTAACTAAATCTCGTTTAATAGGCTAGATCCCCAAAACTTTTCCAATAATTGTGTGGTCTTTCATGAATCGGACATAACTTCCCATTCATTCAAAACAAATTTCATATTTGGGAATTTTCTCTACCTTTGGTATACATTGTTTAGGCTTCCATTTGTTTGTATCATTGATTGGTTGAGATGATTCTTTAGGGATCGAGTCTCAGGAAGGGTCTGCATCTCACATCCCATTGGCCAAGGAAGGATTGTGACTCAAACCACTTGAGGTGGCTTTATGACTAGCTCCACTATCCCCATTGTTACTGATAACATATTTGTAAGAAGGGGCACTGACCCCCTGTATAGGCCCCATCATGGAGAGACATTGGGAAACAAAATTGTCAAATAGGTTGCAAACCCTAGAACAGAGAAATCATAAGTGTTTTCTTGTTTGTATACCTACAAACACGTTTCACTTCTAAATTTGATAAAAAAGGAAAAAACATTAGGAAAGGGAGATAATAATAATAATAATAATCTAATTTTTAAGGTCACAACCAAGTCATACACCAAATTGGCATATGAGACCCCATGTTTGTGGGACAAGGGACCCCCTCCCCGCAATGAGCATAGTGATTTGACTACTAAAGTCTATGGAGGTGTACCTACCCTACCCCCTATGGATTTGAACATGTGACCTCCAAGGAGGAAACACATGTTCTTAACCATTAGACCCACTCAAGTTGTATAATGGATTAAAAAATTTAATATTTATTTTCCATTCATTTTTATAATTAATATGAATATTGTTCGTGGGTAAGAGGTTAAATTGCAATTGTGATAATATTACTACTAGAAAGTACATGACTCTAATTGATTGATGTAGCTTTAACGATGACCACAAGGGGCATTGGATTTCTTGTGGATACTATGTAGGCTAAAAGTGTTGTTTGATCGTGGAAAAGACCTTCAAGTTCTTTTGATTGGCGAAGAGCTCATCTTCCTAGTAGGTAAAGAGAAACATGTTAAGGACCCAAGACCTCAAGGCCTCTAACATGAGTGTAAGTATGATCCTTACACACCACCACCAAGTGTGGCTTTCCTTCAATAACAATGATGCCTTAGTATGCATTTTGTAAATAGCAACTAGTGATCACTATTGATTAACAACTAAGTTATGATAGGTTTTGGCTTTCCTTGAATAACAATGATGCCTTGGTATGCATTTTGTACATAGCAACTAGTGATCACTACTCATTAACAACTAAATTATGATAGGTTTTGCCACTTTCGAAAAAAATAATTTTTTTAATATCAATATATGTTAATTTTTAATACAATCAAGTCATATATCATGTTATTACACTATTGGGTGAGTCCCATAACATATAAATAACATGGCTCCTATGAGCTCTTAGTCAATTAAAAGCAATTCTAGATCCTCCTTTAAAAATGTTTTGAAAAGAAACCATTCAAAAAAAAAAAAACTCTTAACCAATTAAAACCAAATTTAGATTTTACTTTAAGACTAAAACTGATTTTAATCTAAATAATATTTGGAAAAACCTTTCTAAATTATGAGAATCATTAACTATAGAATATATAATTACAAAATTAAAACAGTACACACATTAATTTAAAAAAAAAATAAAAATTATTAAACCATATAAATTTAAAATTTATTAATCTATGATTAAATGGTTGAAGCAAGTTTTAAAAGCATATTTTTAACGCTTCTTTAATATAATATTAACTTTACGTCTAAATCAAGGAGGCGTCAAAGTTTAAATGGGAGTTAAAGTAGACGTCATCTCTCACGCGTTGTTATCCAAACATCATTGTCGAGGAGAAGAGACCGGGATCGGTAACATCTCCATTCGGAGTCAAAAGTCAACGAGTCAAGAGCTATAGCGAAGGTAGAACACAGTTAACATTTAAAAAATTTAGGTAATTTATTTTGGGAAATAAAATTAAAAAAAAAAATTATTGGTTTTTTCGGTGAATTAGGATGGTTATGTTATTTAAAGATAATGGAATTTTGTATTTGGATGGAAAATGAATATTTCACAAGTTCATCTTCCTTCCACACCTTACAAAATATTTTCAAGAATACTGGAACCACAATCATTCATGTTTTTGGTCTATTCAATTAGATATGGTCCTCTTTTTGTACATTAAGGGTTTGCTATGCCATTGAATTTACTCTAAATTGTCACCATTTTCTTCAACTTTACTCTACCTCTCATTAAATCCTTTTGAATTGTTGGTTCTTAGTATCTAACATGCAAACTAGACCTATCATTGATTTGTGAGTATGTTGCACAATGTAGTAGAAAGTGATACTTAATTTCTATCTCTCCATTCCCACATACTGAGCACATTGTTTCCTCCCATAACTCCTTGTGCTATTCCCACCTTGTTGTTTCACATCTCAACTTGTGTAAGTTGGTTCTTAGTTGTGTTATTCCTATTTTTCACACCATGGAATGTGAAACTTCATGTGGTTTTGCATTTTGATCTCTTCATGTATGTAGAAGTTGTCTATGTAATACTGTTATTTTCTCTTAACCAGTTTTTTCTATTTTCCCTTTCTATAACATCCTTGTACATGAATTTTCAACCCCTTTTTATCCATTAGGCACCTTTCTTATTCTATATCACACTAAGTGATTCAATACATTGTTGGTTCCATGTTTTCTTCTTCCTTTTTAGCATATCTTGGTTGATTTTAATTAGAAACCTGTCACTATCCATCACTCCTTAGGAGTAGGAGTGATGTATAGTGATGGATTTTAACTAGAATCCTGTCACTATCCTATCTATGGATTTTGTACTCTTTATAATCCTTACATTCTTGTTCCACGTATATTTTATAACAAGAAGAATGTTTTCCACTATTCTTGCAAGGTTTTATATCATTTTACATTCTTAAAAAACAAATAAAACTCATAAATATTATAATTATTCTAATACAAAACAAAATAATTTAACCACTCTAATCTAATAACAATCTTAAAACTGGTATCAATTTATATTTTTTCAAAGTCAAACCACCCCATTTCTAAATGGGTAGTGTAAATGGTCAATCTTTTGGTCCTCTTTAATTGGGAAGTTTTTTTTTTTTAATAAGAATGAAAGGAAAAATCACAAATATTGAATAAATTCAAAATATTTTTCGGCGTTCGATGAAAACATTGGTATGAAATGTATAAATTGCACAACTTGGGTTGGAGTGCCCTAGAGATTTTCTAGGGATTTTGCAATTTCAATATTTAACAACTAATTTCAACAAAAGAACATGAAGAAGCAAATCGAAAAAAGGTCAAAACAACTAAGCTTTTATTCAAACTCCTATTGTAAATTGAAAATTGAGACAACCAACCAAAAATGCACTGAGAAGTGAGTTGGATTGCTTGTGATTTTGTGAGAGAGCAAGATAGCCTGAACGCTTGGGACAATAAGTTTCGACTTCTCCGAGAGGTTGAGAACATGTCGAGTCTTGTAATCGAATCCCACCAGTAGCACATGAACCATGTAATGTGCCCGTTGGCCTAGGAGGCATAAGGAATGGTTCCGCTAGCCTAAATTGGTTCACGTAGGCTAAGTCAAAAAAGTTACCTAGGGAACTCAACTTTTGCCTAGGAAATGACTTTATAAAGTGAAAAAGGGAAAATGGGGGACATGGGTCTTAGGCAAAATAAAGTCACTTAAAAGTTATGAAGTGTGCAAGCATAAAGTGACTTTAAAAGAAAATTAAAAGTGAAGTGAGCGGGAAATAACTGAATGAAGAAATAGAAGAGGGGAAAAGAGAAGGTGCCCCTCATTCTTGCAATCGCTCATTTGATAAAAGGTTTTGGAGAGCTCTTGAGCATAGAGTCTAGGGTTTTTGGAAACCCTTGTTCATTTATTGGTTTCAGTGTTGCAACGATACACCCTAGCTGGTTTGGGGAAGATATCACTTCAGATTTCTTCGTTGAGCTTAACCGTGTTTACGTTTCCCATATTTTGGTAGAGGGTTTTGTGTGAAGAAGTTATCTCTTGATCGTAGAAGCTAAGTTTAATGTTGGAGGGAAAATCCCTTGTTGACCAAGTTTATCCATCAAGTTGGGCAAGTTTCCCTTTGAAACTTGACCATATTTCATGTGGGGAGTCGACCTTTATTTGGTGGGTGCTTTCATTAGACACAAAGGCCGAGACAATCACTTGTTGGGCGCATTTCACTCATTGTGGGACATGTTATCATTGTTGGGTGTATATCTTCTATTATGGGCAGAGTCATCACTTGTTGGGTGTATTTCTTCTATTGTGGGATGAGCTATCAGTTGTTGGGTGCATTTCTTCTCTTGTTGGAACAAATATCTTCCTTTGTTGGGCGCCATTCATCTCTATTATTCGACTTACCTTAGATCTGGTTGAGTTATTACTCTGTGGGGGCGTGTGCTTCATTCGTTGAGATTTCTTCCTATGTTGGGAACTTGTGTGTGTAGACAATAACAAGAATGGGGCGCTCCATATCAGCTTGATGTCTCCAGTGATATCCCTGTTGTAAAAGAGGTCAACATATTAATGCATTATCTCTATGTGTGCAAATTATGTTCAATAAATTGTGGGAACCTCTTGTTTTTATTATCATTATGTTAATTTCTGTGTCAATCCATATATATATATCGTGTGAGATCATTTCCATTCAAGATCAGGCAATCATATGAACAACAACAAATTATATATATATGACAGCAGTATAGGACACTCTTTATGATCTGGGTATGATGATAAACATGGATTACAAATTTCCTCACAATCATATTCCATATTAGTATTGAAAATAAGAGTGCACAACGAGTATTCCAAGAGTTATTCCAATCCTAATAAGGGTATAAAATTGAACCAGAGAATTACCAAACGTCATAATATATTGTGAAATATCAAGAGGGATATTACAGTGGTATCAGAGCATGTTCCTCTGCAGCTGTGGGATCTAAGGGGCATTTATAAGTAGATTTATGAGACCAGAAGACAAGCATTACATTACCTACCGGAGACGTAGGGGAAGAAACCCAGACCCCCCTGGGTGGGAAGAAGAAGAAGTGGTTAGAGAAGAAGGGACAGGAGAGACAACACCATCTATCACACCAAAGGGAAAATGAACTATGGGGGAAGAAGATGATACCAAGATCAACAATTTGTTCAATATCTTGAATGACATGGCCAAGGGTCAAAAGGCCATGATGGACCTTATGGGCAGTTTGCTAAGAATTCGTTGGAGGGAAAAACGAAGCAGAACCAGAATGGTGATGGGGGTTCAAACAATGGAGAGGGAATCCACTCACGCACTACCATGCAGAGCCACCCCCACTTGTACACCAAATCCCCCAGACCCACTATGCCTCACTTTTTGGGGAATGAGGTCGTAGGTCCATTGATGCAGGTTGAGCAGGATGAGCCCTATAGGGCATATTTAGAGGAGTACAGGAGACTAGGATATGATTTCCACTCAGCCATGTCCTTCGTGGAGTTCTGCAATATGAAGAGCAGAAACCGACCAAGTGGGCCCAAGAGGGCCATGACACAAAATTTTGAGTTGCAGCGTACCATTGGGAAAGTCATTATTCCTAACTTTGACCGGGGATCTAAATGCTCCACTAGATCATGGGTGCAGAATCTTGACACTTACTTCCAGCTGCACTAGATGATAGAGACATATGCCATTAAGTTGGCCACCTTGCACCTGGATGGCGAGGCCCATGTGTGGTGGTACCATGGGTTGGTCACCTTGGGACATGTCGGGGTTAGCTCCTTCTTGGACTTCACACAGAGACACATCGATAGATTTGACAGGAAGGACCCTGAGCTTCACTTCAGAGAGTTGGCTCAGCTCAAACAGACAGGTAGCCCAGAGGCCTATATATTTGAGTTTCAGAGGGTTGTTGTGATGGTGTCAGACATTTCAGAGGGTCGTTTGGTGATGCTATTTGTTGAGGGGATAATGGAGCCTCTACGAGGATTGGTCAAGGCCTACAAACCTACCCCTTTACAAGATGCAGTCGGCAGGGCTTGAGATATGAAGGATGCAGTACCTAAAAGTCGGTTTTTGCCCAAACCCACTTTTACCCCCAAGACTAAGGAAACCAGACTGCCTCAGAGAGATTGGGAAGGCAAGCCCAAACTAGATGTAGAGACCAGGAGAGAATTGCAGAAAAAGAAATTGTGTTTCATTTGTTAGGAGCCATGGGCACTAGGGCACAAATGCGTCGGGAAGGACAGAATGGGAAAGGCCCATTACATTGAGGTATATTCTGACAGTGACAGTGATGAGGATGAGGAGGTGGAGCAGGCACAGGACCAGGGACATCCAACATCAGGAGAGGAGTCTTCACAGGATGGGGCTAAGGACCCAGTCATGGCCTCGATGTCAATATTTCCGAGGTATCATACCTTCAGGGTCAGAGGTGTCGTACAGGGGCACAAGGTGACAATATTGAACGATGGAGTAGCATCCCATAAATTCATTGACGGTAACATGGTCGAGAGGAGAGGAATTCCGACAAAGGAATTCGATGGGTTCATAGTAGTCATACCAGGAGGCCACTAGATGAGTTGCACCAAGTGGATTCCCAAGATCACAATAACCATGGGAAACTACTCAATGACGGATGATTTCTTTGTGGTGGACATACTAGACACCAATGTAGTGTTGGGCGTTCAATGTCTTTACTCTATTGGGAGATACACTACTGATCAGAGGACCATGGATATGGAGTTCACAAGCTCGGATGGAAAGAAAGTGGTCCTACGAGCCATGCACCAGTACCCACCGAAGATTGTGTCATCGCACAACATGGAGGCAGTTATGAGGCATGGTGATATAGAGTGGGTTGTAGAGTGTTTTATTTTTTACAGAGAGCCACCTGACCGTCTGCAGCAGCTTCCAGAAGACTTACAAGTATTACTCTGCAAACATCATAAAGTATTTAGTGACATTCCTCCTAGCATTCCACCTGATAGAGGTTTTGAGCATATCATAGAGCTAGAAGAGGGGTTCCAAGCAATTATCACAAACCCCTATTGACACCACAAAGTTTACAAGGACGAGATTGAAAAAACCATTAAAGCATTGTTGAAAATGGGTCACATCCACCCTAGTTCCAGCCCATTTTCCTCTTCTGTTGTCTTATTCAAGAAGAAGGACGGTACTCTGCGGATGCGTATTGAAGACAAGGCCCTAAACAAGAAGACAATCAAGAATCAATACCCCATACCCAAGATCGATGAATTAATGGATGAGCTCAGGGGAGGCAATTTTTTCTCAAAGATTGATCTGCGATCAGGGTATCGTTAGATCAAGGTACGAGAGCATGACGTACCTAAAACAACCTTTATATGCCACTATGGGGATTATGAGTTTTTGGTCATGCCATTCGGGCTAACTAACGCCCCTGCCACTTTCTAGTCGTGCATGAATCATGTGTTCAATAAGCAGCTGAGGAAGTTCTTATTGGTCTTCTTTGACGACATCCTCATATACATCAAAACATGGGAAGACCATATGTGACACCTGGATGAAGTACTTGGTATTATCGAGAGCCAGTAGTTATATGCGAAGGAATCCAAGTGCGAATTTGGTATGACATAGATGCTCTACTTGGGGCACGTGATTCGAGAGAATGGGGTGCAAGTGCACCAAGAAAATATCAGGGCGATCATTGAGTGGCCAAATCCTAGGAATATGACAGAACTGAAGAGATTCCTTGGTCTTTGCACTTAGTACAGGAAATTTGTTAAGGGGTTCTCACAGTTGACAACGCCACTGACTGATATCACCAAAAAGGGGGCTTTCGTTTGGGTAGAGGAGGCCCAGGAGAAATTCAAGAAAATGAAGTGGGTGATGAGTTCATGCCCTGTTTTAGCACTCCTTGATTTCACTCAGCCCTTTGTCTTGGAGTGTGATGCTTCGAGAATTTGGATAGGATCGATATTGATGCAAAACGGTCACCCCATATTGTTTGAGAGCTGCAAACTCCGAGAGTATGAGCAACATTACTCCATATATGACAAAGAGATGTTGGCCATAATGCATACTTTGACCAAATTTCGGCAATACCTGGTGGGGAACAAGTTCAAGGTAAAGACCGATCATAATATCTTGAGGTTTCTCATGGAGCAAAAGGAGTTGAGCGAGCGGCAACAAAAATGGATCAGGAAAATCCAAGCCTACGATTTTGAAATTGAGTATGTGAAAGGAAAAAATAATGTGGTTGTTGATGCCCTATCCAGGATACCCACTCTCTCTCTCTCTCATGGAGATTTCAGTGGAATGGAAAGCACTTCTATTGATATAATACTACAAAAATAGGTTTTCTTGTGAGATACTTGATGGTCAGGTCTCTGATGATAGGTACAGGGTTATTGACGACATCATATATTATAAGGATCAGATCTATTTAGTACCGAAATCTCAGTTGAAGGACAAAATTCTACATGCAGCGCATACTTCTCCTTTGGCAAGTCATCCAGGATACATGAAGACTTAGAGACAAATTCAGGAGAGGTTCGCTTGGAAGGGTCTCAAGACTAATGTATTGAGGTTTGTGTGGGAATGCACATTTGTTAGCAAAACAAGGTGGAACATACCCACCCAACAAGATTGCTCCAACCGCTTCCCATTCCTGAACAAAAATGGGAAAGCATTTCGATGGATTTTATCACAAGGTTGCCTCTGGTTCAAGGGAAATATTGTGTCTATGTGGTGGTTGAACGACTTACTAGATTCACCCATTTCTTCGCCATATCGTCCAAATACTCTGCAGCGCAAGTAGCGAAATTGTTCTTCAGGGAGGTATTTCCGCTGCATGGACTACCCAAGACAATTGTCAATGATCAAGACAACATATTCATGGGGGGCTTCTGGTAGGAGTTGTTCAGACTAGTAGGGACATAATTAACGCCTAGTACCAGTTATCATCCTCAGACTAATGGGAAAACCGAAATTGTGAACAAGTGGCTCGAGGGGTATTTGAGAAATTATGTATCGGGGCAACAAAAGGCGTGGATCAAATGGCTGCACTTGGGTGAGCATTGCTATAACACCACTTATCACATGTCAATCAGGATGACACCTTTCAAAAATTTCTATGGTTATGATGCCACCACCTTTGTGGATCGAGCATTTGGGGATAGTTGGGCACCTAAAGCCAAAGATTGGATTCAAGAGAGTCAGGACATCTTGCGAACTCTCAAAGATAACCTGCAAATGGCATAGAATCAGCAGAAGATGTATTTCGACAAGCATAGAGTGGAGCACAGTTTCGAGGTGGGAGACTTGGTATACCTCTACTTGCAGCCATACATGAAATCATCCTTGAAAATGAAAGGGGCAGAGAAATTTAAGCCACAATTCTATGGTCCCTACAGGATTTCGAGGCGAGTCAAGGAGGTAGCTTATGAGTTAGAGCTTCCATAGGGGTGTAAGATACACAATGTCTTTCATGTTTCCTGCCTCAAGAAGGCAGTGGGACAAAATGTTGTCATTTCTATAGAGATGCACCATTGGATGAGGAGGGGCAGTTGATTCTAATTCTAGAGGACTCAGGTGTTGGAGACCAGAGAACGGAAATTAAGGAACAAGAGCATTAAAGAATACCTGATCAAATGGAAAAATCTACCTATCGAGGACGCTACTTGGGAAGGGGAACAACTATTGCAACATCCTGGATTACAGTTTCTTGATGACAAACAATCTTAGGCGGGGAGGACCTTGATGTCCCCGTTGGCCTAGGAGGCATAAGGAATGGTTCTGCTAGCCTAAATTGGTTCTCGTAGGCTAAGTCAAAAAAGCTACCTAGGGAACTCAACTTTTTCCTAGGAAATGACTTTATAAAGTGAAAAGGGGAAAAAGGGGGGCATGGGTCTTAGGAAAAATAAAGTCACTTAAAAATTAAAAAGTGTGCAAGCATAAAGTGAATTTAAAAGAAAATTAAAAGTAAAGTGAGCGACAAATGACTCAATGAAGAAATAAAAGAGGGGAAAAGAGAAGGCACCCCTCATTCTTGCATTTGCTCATTTGAGAAAAGGTTTTGGAGAGCTCTTGAGAAGAGAGTCTAGGGTTTTTGGAAACCCTTGTTCATCTATTGGTTTCAGTGTTGCAACGATACACCCTAGTTGGTTTGGCGAAGATATCACTTCAGATTTCTTCATTGAGCTTAACCGTGTTTATGTTTCCTATATTTTGGCAGAGGGTATTGTGTGAAGAAGTTATCTCTTGATCATAGAAGCTAAGTTTATTATTGGAGGGAGAAATCCCTTGTTGGCCGAGTTTATCCATCAAGCTGGGCGAGTTTCCCTTTGAAACTTGACCATATTTCATGTGGGGAGTCGACCTTTATTTGGTGGGCGCTTTCATTAGACACAAAGGTTGAGACAATCACTTGCTGGGCACATTTCACTCATTGTGGGACAAGTTATCATTATTGGGCGTATATCTTCTATTGTGGGCCGAGTCATCACTTGCCGGGTGTATTTCTTCTATTGTGGGACGAGCTATCAGTTGTTGGGTGCATTTATTCTCTTGTTGGAACAAATATCTTCCTTTGTTGGGCGTCATTCATCTATGTTATTCGACTTACCTCAGATCTGGTTGGGTTATTACTCTATGGGGGTGCGTGCTTCATTTGCTGAGATTTATTCCTATGTTGGGTGCTTGTGTGTGTAGACAATAACAAGAATGGGGCACTCCATATCAGCTTGATGTCTCTAGTGATATCCCTGCTATAAAATAGGTCAACATATTAATGTATTTTATGTGTGTGTGCAAATTATGTTCAATAATTGTGGGAACCTCTTGTTGTTATTATCATTATGTTAATTTATGTGTCAATCCATATACATATATATATATATATATATATATATATATATATATTGTGTGTGTGAGATAATTTCCATTCAAGATCATATGAACAACAACAAATTAAATATATATGACAACAGTATTTGACAATCACAACACTTATTCGGTTTATATTTGACAAGTGGGCGTGAACGCATTGACAATCAAAGCATTGAGCAACATTTTGAGAGTGTCGATCGCGTAAAGAACACGTGTTGGGACATAACTCGTTATAAATATGGAACAAGTGGCAGCATGTGAATGAACAGTGACAAACTACGAAAGCTTGAAGGAGAACCTCTCCTTAAACAACCTAATTATAATAACATTTATTTTAAATGATTGAATAGTATAATTGTTATTCTCTTCACCCAAATTCAATTTATATAATATAACTTTATTAATAATTTCTTATTAATAAATTAAATTATTTTCTCAAAATTATGAATAACTTAATTTCATCTTTTTCTTCACTTATTATAAGTTATCGCAAGTCCCTTTAATTTCATTCAACCATTATCCAATATAAACACTTTCAAAAAAATATGTTATTTATAATAAAAAACAAATATTATATTAAATACAATTAAATATGGTGGCACTAAAAGCATAATTCGACCATTATCCAATATGGGCACTCCGAAAAATTATATTATTTATCTTAAATGAATATTATATTAAAATTTGAAATTAAAGTTTATAATAAATAATAGGATTATATTGAATAAGACTAGATAAAAGATGAGACGCGTCACCCATGTAACGTACATTACAAACAAAGTAAAGAGTCGGTGATTTAAAAACCCCACGGATAATTTAAAAAAAATCTTTATTTTAATTTAAACATTATATTTTTTTTATTGATTTTTAATTATATATTTTTAAAAATTAATTAAGTTAATAAATAAATAAATTTATTTTCTTTCCAATTTTTAATTATATATTTTTTAAAAACAAAGTGAGTTAATCCTGGTAGATGCTAGAGGGGTCATTATTGATCCTAGGGAAGAAATTGAAATTAGTTATGTATGGAGTCTCTATTCCACCACCAATAATCAAGCAGAAGAATAGGCTCTTCTCAAAGAGCTATAATTAGTTAGAGAGGTCCAAATCCATATCCAACACATTATTGTCCTTCCGCCATGTCATGAGAGAGAACAACATTGTCTTTGATTCACAAGCCAACATAGTGTCATCAATCCAAAAGGGTCAATTCAGATCAACAAGAGGTTATCCCATCAACCCATACCATAATTAATGAAGGATCACTTAAGTTCAATGCATGACAATCATATGTCACACCCATGCAGAAAATAAGAAGCCAACTCAGTGGGGGCCTCCTCCATCTCATATCTCACACAAGCTTGGACGTACACTCTTAAAGCCTAAGCCCAATCTGCACATGAGAAAGGTAGGATAATTCTGTCGAAGTACAATTCAGTTATGTCAAGGACATTATCTAAACCGAGGGACTCAAGATTTGATTTAGCTCTAGGACATCCACCTTGCTCGAGCGTCATCATGAGAAGGCATAACAGATCTAGATCATGTGAAGTCTCAAATTGCAAGTGTGGGAGTAAATTAATCCCACAAGTGAGCAACATTGTAAGAATCCAAAATCATTGTGTCGAGGGAGTATTCAGTCGAGGGTGGTGAATGTGAAAGGTGGTAAGGCTATTTGAAGCTCTCGTCCTAATCCTAACAAAGCCAATAAATTTCCTCTAGAAGGAAGGTTAGAGTTGTAGCTAAAAACGACAGCCGAAATCATATACCCCTATAGCTTGCAACGAGGTAAAAGGAAGAAAGAGATTGGTGTAATTTCATAAATCCCTAGGCAAATGGATACAATTTAGTTATATTTAGGCACATGTTCTTCATTGTGTTGTTGGGTTTGAAGAGTGTGGCCCTGATATCCCCATGAGTAGCAGACTTTGCAATCACCCTTGCCCTCATCTAATGCCTTGCTGTCGGATACAGGGTCGTGTTCAGGAGGTCCAGTTAGATTCCTTGGAGCAGAAAATTCAATAACACCAGATTGCCTACCAGAATTTATCAGCCCGAGTCTCATACATTCTGGACATCCTTATACAACACAGAACAACGATGCTCCAACAACATAACAAGGTTGATGCTATGAGGCATAGGTAGAAAATTTGCAACTCCAGGTGGCACCAGCTCCCCCAGATTTTATTAACTCACTTTCTAGTAGTGGGTCCTCACCTGCAATTGACCAACCTCAATTTGATTTGAATAAGTTAGCATAGGATACAAAAATGGAAGAACCATAACATCTCCACAATCCTAAATTAGGTATCTAAATGTTTTTCAAATTTATATGTATTTCAGGCTTCTTCTATCAAATTTTTGAAAGTTTTAGAATGTAATGACTATAAGCAGATTGAAAAATGGGCATTAAGGCTAGGATAAAAAATGTTTAGGAGGAAAGACTTGTCTATGGGATTTTTTTGCTATTCTATGTATTTTTTTTAATTTTTTTTTTTAGTGTTTTGGCCTCCTTTTTTTTATTAATATATTATTTTTAAGTTTTTGTCAAGTGAGTTAATAAATGAATAAATTCAATAAATTCTACTTCAATTTATTTATTTTCCTTTTCTATGTGGTAAAGTTTCATTTTATGGTGTGTTATTATTTTTTAAATTTAGTAATTAAAATTAAATTTTGATAATTTAGATTATTTTAAAATAGTTAAAAAATCTCAATAAAATAGTTTAATGTCAAAATTCTTAATAAAATTGTTTAATGTAAAAATTCTTATTAATCAAATACAAAGTTTTATAGTCAAAATTCCTATGATTAAATTATAATTTTTTTATAATAAAAAATCCTATTAACTAAATTACAATTTTGTACAAATTTTAACAAAACTTAATTAAAAAAAAACAAAATTAACTTTATCCACTTATTAATTTTTTTTTATTTTTTTTTTAATTTATAATATAATTTTTCACATAATCTTTATAAATAATTAATAAATCTTAAATTAAGATAAATATATTAGTATTATTCAACCTACGAGATGTACTAACTCTAACTCTAATGATTAAGTACGTTGAACTTCAGAGAACTGTGATTAATTACTTTGAACTTCACATAGAAAAAGTCTCGAGATAAAAATATTATATCAAATATAATTAAATATGATGGCTCTAAAGCATGATTCGGACCATTATCCCATACAAGTACTGCTAAAAATATATATATTATTTATCACAAATTAATATTATATTAAATAAATTAATATATATATTATTTATCATAAACTAATATTATATTAAATAAATTAAATAAAGCATTAAAACATTTATACGATTTAATATTATATTGAATAAAATTAAAAGAAAGATGAGACGCGTCACCCCATAACGTCCGTTACAAACGAAGTAAAGAGTCGGTGACTTAGAAAAAAGAGATTGCCAATTTTTAAAAAATCATTATTTTAATTTAAATATTTAGTCTTTTATCATTTTTATTATATATTTTTATATTTTCAAAAGTGAATTAATTTAACAAGTAAATAAATTTAATTTTTTCAATTTTTATGTTTTTAAAGATGAAATTTTAATTGTATTTTTATGTTTTTTAAAATGATGTGAGTTAATAGATGAATAAATTCAATTTTTTTCACTAATTTTTTTTTCCTTTTAAATGGTAAAATTTAGTTTGTTATTATTATTTTTAAAATTTTAATGATTTTGGTTAAATTTTGGTGATTTGGATTATTTTGAAGTAGCAAAAAAAAAATCTGATAAAATGATTTAATGTAAAAATTTCTATTAATTAAATGCAAAGTTTTGTGGTCAAAATTTGTAGATCAAATTAACTTTATATCAAAATTAATGGTCAAGTTTAATTTTTACTTATTATTATCATTTTTAAAATTTTAATGATTCAGATTAAAATATAATTTGGATTATTTTGAAATAGCCTTAAAAATAATCTAGATAATATACTTTAATGTCAAAATTTATGTTAACCAAATGCAAAATTTTAGTGGTAAAGGTTCGTTTTGGCCTATTATTATTATTTTTTAAACTAGCATAGTGGCCGAAAGGCGGCTTACACGGCTGTTAAACTTTCAATTGGCAACCATGGTTAAACTTCTAATTGGCAACCATTGTTAAGCTTCTAATGTTGTTAAACTTACATGGCTGTTAAACGCCTATTATTATTATTTTTTAAACTAGCATAGTGGCCGAAAGGCGGCTTACACGGCTGTTAAACTTCCAATTGGCAACCAGGGTTAAACTTCTAATGTTGTTAAATTTACATGGCTGTTAAACGCGATCATCTTAATATTTTTTAATCAGGTAGAAGTGACAATAAGTTAGTGAACACAGTAATTTTTAAACATGAGTAAGTAAATGTAAAAAAGTAAACATATAAAAGGATATCTTTATAACAGCTCAAAAATTAAAAACTAAAAACTTATTAAATGTGTCCATTGTCAATAGATGTATGCCTTTCAATGTAATTATAGTGATTTAGATTAAATTTTGATAATTTAGATTATTTTGAAATAGTTAAAAAAAATAAAGATAAAACAATTTAATGTCAAAATTT
>JZKD02S1170192.1:218142-237731 GCA_000966675.3 Picea glauca
TCGTTGGATTCCAAAGAATAACATGACCTTCAACTACTCCTTTGGCATCTAGGGCCATGGACTGGCCATTCTTCTAGATGTTGTGAGAATGGTATCTAATGTGGCATGAGAACTCTTTGTTTCCTGTAGCATGAAAATATCAGGAGATTCAATAGATACCTTATTTTGTAAGATCCTTTGCTTGCTTTTATCGTTGATTCCTCTTTTATTCTAGGAGACAATCTTCATTGAAAACTTTGGGAGGGTGAGGGTTGGAAAGAGTCTGTGATTAATGCATTCTAACTTGATTTGACCAGGATGTCTCCAATTTCCTGCAACAATTGCAAGTTCGATTTGGGTCCTCTACATTTGTCATCACAAGCCAAATCTGCTACAATAACCTCGGAATCCATATACCTGTTTACAATGAAAGACTTCAAATATCTCTGGTAAAAAGGGTTGCATGCACCGACGTTACAACCAGGTTGCAGGCATTTATATTATTTTCCTAAAATAGAAAATTGATCAAAACGAGCAGCTGGGAAGGGAGAAACCACCCACTGTTTTGGGGTTCGAAACCGGTTGAAATGCATAAGCGTAAGATAATAACAACAAATAAAAGGAATCCAGTGAAGTATAGAGGAAGATTCGTTATCGAAAACTGCAAACGCAATACCGTTGGCGGCCTCTTGTTTTGAAAAGAGGCAGCCAAGCCACTACACCCACCGGGCCACCACCACAAACTATTCAACGTCATCGGCCACGTTACGCTTCTTGTTTTGTGCGTTATCTATCCTGAACTTCGCGTTTGACTAGACAGAGCGTAACAATATATATATATATATATATATATGCTTGACTAACAGAATGTAACTGCAAATTTATAGATGTACATTTATATATATATTAAGATAAATTCTTCAAATAATTTAAAATATTACTGTTTTTTTTTGTGAAGTATGATCTCTTAAAGTAATCTAAAATATCTAAAATATTAGTGTAGTGGGGATTGGTAAAGTTGGAATGTTGCTAATAGTTTACCTTTCTATACTAATTGCTAGTAGTTTACCTCTCTATAGCGAGAGTGTACTTTCCTCTTACTAATTGTGCTATCTCATGAGGCTTAAAATGGATAGTTTTCTCTTTTCTTCATTTGAATATGTGATTTCTTGAAATAAAATATATGAACTTATAAACTATTATGTTTAAATATTAGTTATTTTTAAAATATTAAATTTGTATAAGTATTAATAATAATAATAAGTATATAAAGATGTCCTTGGATGGGGTGACACTTGACGTACACGCGTCATCCGCTGGGGCAGATACAAGGGTAATTAAAGCCCCTCGCTGCCACCCTCCTCCCCTGTCCAGTCGTGATGTCTAGTTTATATGTCTGCCAAGGTTTAATGTGTTGGGTCTTAATGGAGACTCAGGCTCGGCTCCTCAACATTAGTATGAAACATCTAATGGCCATTACTCTTGCACTAATGGCTACGAGAGCCATCAACTCCTTCGTCCTCCTAGTCTTATCGTCATGTGGAGGGACCTATATTGAGCATTCGGTCACTGATCACGATCTTATTCTGCTTGCTTTGCTCCACGCCCTAGCATTCCACCCTCTGTCTCCTTCTTGCACCACTGTTGATTTCATTCGCCCCGTGCTATGCTTATCCATGCCTTGTGAGAGAGGTAAGTCCCAGTGAGGGCCAGCCTATTACTGTCGGTTTGACAGGAAAAAATGCCCGGTACCAACCTCTTTCGCTCTCATCCTAGGCGGCAGCTCGAACCACTTACCATCCTCTGATCAAAATTGGTATGAGGCGGCTCAGTCGGAGCCCCGTCCGTCAAGCACAAAGGGTCTCCATGGAGGTTGTCCGGTGGAAGAGGAAATTTCCCTCAACTGGGAGGAAATTCTGGCTTTCCTGCCATCAACTGCCTTGGAACAACGGTCGACCACTTGCACCACCACCCCTTTCTAGGAGCCAACTGAGACATGTTGCATTGTGGAAGAGGAAATCCCTCTTCAGGAGGAACACTTAGGACAAAATTCTATTGCCACTATGGAAGAGGACCCTGCCATGGATTCTGCCACTGCTAATGGTTTCGCCCCTGCTACCATGGACAAAGAACCTGGAACAAACGAGGATGACGATGAAGTTGAAGAACAGGCTGACCTAGTTCCTAGCTCTTCCAGGCTTATGGAAGACCACCTGGTCTTGATCTTCAAGATGTGCAAGGATTTGGAAGACCAACAACATCACCAACACACCCTCATCAAGTGTTTGGATGTCCTATATGACTCCCTATTAAATGAACCTGAGAAAATTCAATGCTAGACTTGCTGCCAGCCTTTTGTCTTCTGACTTCACCAGGATGAACGCCTGGGTTCGCCTCATGTCTAGTGCTCTTACAGGTTTTTTCTCTAGTCTAAATGTTAATTTTTTTTCACACCATAGACTCTGGTTCTGGATCAATACTTGGTTGGGGCAATTAGTCCATCGCCTGTTCTGGTTTCCATGCTTGTGGCAAAACATGTGGAAAGTCCCCATGTTTGTTTGTGGACAATTGTCTTTTTTTTAAGGTTTATGAACAATGAACAATTGCCTTGTCCATGCGTTCTGGTTTCCACCATGGTGGTAGAACAGATGGTGTGCTATAGTGTATACTCAAACATGTGTGATTTTTTCTAAAGTAAGGTAATACAATACTTTTTATTTACAAAAAAATAAAATAAGTATATACGGATTGAATCTATTTGAGGCTAGGGTTTCTCTGCAACTGTGATTTTTTATTTATTCTGGTGATTCATGCACGTGTTTGAGGCATGGTCTCGGGTTAGGGGGAGGAGCCCCCCTGGCATCCCCTCCGCACGCCAAACATTGCAGCGTTTCAGGGCTTGATTGCATCCTTCTCTAAGTCTGTGAAGTCTGTTCCCTCTCGTTTTGTTAAAAAGTTGGATGAAATTACGAATTTCACAGGACTATGGCCATCTCCGCGGGACATGGCTCAATGGCTAGATCTAAACTTGAGGAAAAAGATTCACGGCCAAATGTCCTCAACTTTTTGTGGTAAGGGATTTTATGTCTTTTTGTTTGAAAATAAGGTAGATCGAGATCTAACATTCAAGAGTGGGCCTTATTTTATGGGTTCAAGGGGTATGCATTTAAGTCTAAAGAATGATATTCCCCTATGTGGTCCACATTTGGGTCCATCTTTTCTTCGTTCCTTTTCACTATTGGAATGATGAAACCTTGCGGAGCATAGGAAATATGTTGGGACGATTCATTGATCAAACTGAACCATGGGAAGGAATTTGAGTGCATGCAAGACTTTATGTAGAGGTGGATCTAGTAAAAGGATTTTCGTAAGCTATTCAACTAACCCTCGACAATTGGTCCTACATTCAAAAGGTGGATTATGAGCAATTTTCGTTCAAATGCAAATCTTGTCATGAATATGGACACTTTGCTAAGAATTTCCCGTAGAACAAATCAGATCAACCAGAGGAGAGGGTCCAACAACAATGGAAACAACCAAAAAGGAGGAAAGTCGTTGGGAAGGAAATGGTATAGCAGCAAGATCAAATCCAATGGGGGAATCCATCTCCTCCATCTCCTCATAACCATTGATCATCAGTTGGAGGGGATTGTGGGGTTGAATCAAGCAGGAATAAGTATGTGGCTTTAGAAAGTATGGAGGAAAATATTGGGAATCAAGAGAGAAGAGAAATGAAAACGACGAAGGAAGAAAGTCAACAATGAATGCACCAGAAGATGCCCTCCCAAAAAATGGAGACCCAACTCCAAGTAAAATCCTATCTCAACCTATTTTACGGATTCCAAAAATTTTAGATGAAGGAAATCAAGAGGAATCGAGTGATGAATTTGAAACAAAGGTCTCATAAAGTACAACAACTAAGAAAGTGGGGAGGAGATATAATCACAATAGAAGAGAAAATGAAGAAGATCGTGATAAGGAGTTAGGTATCCAAACCACATTGGAAGGGATATTTAAAAAGGATGGGAAACAAGGGAAATCCCATGTTCAATCTGGAAAGGAATCATCTCAATCTTTGTCTCAACCCTCTAAACGGGGGGCATCCAAGTCTTCAAGTAAATAATGAAATTAGTCTCCTCGAATTGTAGAGGATTAGGTAGCAATGATAAGAAAGAAGCAATGGGAAAGTTGGTTGGAATAGAAAAACCTCAAATCCTTCTAGTCCAAGAGACAAAAATGAGGGAGCTTGAATCTCTTCAAGAACTACAACAGATTTGGAAGAAAATTAATGGAGTAGCAATAAGTGCAAGAGGGGCATCCGAGGGAATTTTCACTCTCTTGAATCCTGACATATTTCAGTTGGAAGGAAGTTTGAAAGCATCACATTGGATTATGGTCAATCTAGTACATCTCACTTCAGGTATTTCCTATCCTATTTTCAATGTGTATATGCCAAACAATTATTGGAAAAAAGTAGAATGTTGGGATTCTCTTTTGGGTCTAGGGGATTCCAGGTTTACTCAAAACTGTATTATAGCTGGTGATTTCAACACTACAATGCATTTGAGGGGAAAAAGAGGGGGTTCCATTGTTAGGGATCCATCAAGGGAAAATATGGAGGATCTGATTTCCGTTTTGGACTTTATTGACGTTCCTCCAATCAAGGGAAAGTTTACTTGGAATAATATGCGAGCTAGGCCAGGGTACATTATAGCCAGGTTGGAAAGTTTTCTCATTAGAACCTCCTTTTTATCCCTCCTTGATTCATTCTCTTCTTCAATAATTCATTGGGCCTGCTCGGATCGTCATCCTATTTCTCTCTATTTTGCAAAGGAAGAAAACTTGGGGCCTATCCCCCTCATATTTAATCCCCTTTGGATGGAGGAGTTGAATTTCTTCCCCCTTGTTTCTAGTACCTGGAGTCAATGTATTTTCGGTTCCCTGTTCATATATGGGAATAAAAAATCAAATTAACTAAAGTTGCAATAAAACTATGGGTTAAATATTCAGTCCACCCTTCGAATATAGAAGTATTGGAGCATCAGAGGAGGCTGGAAGAAATACAAGACATGATTGAGAGTAATGTTGTGCTACTAGAACTCTTAAATCAAAAGAAATATGCCTATCAAAACTATACAAAGTCCTTGAAAGATGAAGAGTCCATGTGGAGATTGAATTCTATATGTTTGTGACTTCAAGCTAGGGATAAAAAGACATATTTTTTTATAAACATACCAAAGCTGGGAAATGATGAAATAGGGTGGAGGAGATCAAAACACAATCTGGAGAAGTGGTATCATATTTTGAGGAGGTTAAAAAGTTGTCCACCTTACATTATATCAAGCTATACTCAGAAGAAGGAGAGATGGATGAGGAGTTATGTGAGCAATGTTTATCTCACATATCTTCGAAAATAAAAGAGGAAGACAATTTGGAATTAAACAAGCCAGTCACAGAAGAGGAAATTCTTGCAGCCATCAATCAATTTAATACTAACAAAGCTTCGAGTCCAGATGATTTTACTATTCATTTCTTTAAAAGGTGTTGGTCCATTATCAAGTTTGACTTCATTTGGATGATCCAATACGTGCATAAATCATCTCGGTTGGGGGGGACCACAAACTCCTCTTTTTTTGCCTTACTCCCAAAAGAAAAAAGTGCTTCATCATTTGATTGATTCTTCCCTATATCTCTATGTAATGTCTCATACAAAGTTATGGAAAAGATCATTGCAAGCGTACTGAAACCTTTTCTAATTTCTCTGATCCTTCCCAATCAAGCGGTTTTGTTACAAATAGACAAATATGGGACACTATCATTCTGGTCCAAGAGGCCATTCATTCTAGCTATAATTGAGGGGAAAAGGGTATGGTTATTAAAATTGATATGGAAAATGATTTTGATAGAGTCAAGCACAATTTTCTCAAGGCCGTTTTGAAGTAATTTGGCTTCAACCATAATTTCATTTCTTGGATTGGCACTTGTATTAGTAATCCTTGGATTGTTACTTTGGTTAATGGTAGGGCAACTCTCTTCGTGAAAGCTTCTCGGGGGATAAGGAAAGTTTGTCCTCTCTCCCCCCTTCTTTATGTTTTATTGGATGAAGCACTTAATCAAAGGTTAGAATGGGAGCGACACTCAGGAGAAATACTTGGGCTACACATTGCCAGAGGTTTTAAAAGAATCAACCACTATCAATTTGTCGATGATATCTTGTTGATGGGAGGTGCCTCAAAAATCATTGCCAAGAGATTTAAGCTGGTTTTGGATCAGTTCACTTAGATTTCTAGTGGTCTAATTAATAAAAGAAAGAGTAAGATATATGCTTGGAATATTAATGAGCATACTCTAACAGGTATTTTCCACCTTATTCTATTCCCATTCGCAGATGATTGGAAAACTTTTAAATATCTGGGTATATCGATATGTTTGAAATCACTTCTAGGAGAGTTTTGGGATGTTATTTTGTAGAAAATCAAAGAGAAACTTGAAATTTGGGAAGCTTACTGGTTGAATCCAATAGGTCAATTGGTGCTCACAAATCAATGTCGTTCTCATTTCCTATATATCATTTTTCATCCCTGTTGGCTCCTATGGGAATTAAAAAAGATTTGGCCCAAGCCATTCAAATTTTTTTATGGAAAGGAGGAAAATCCATCACTAAAAGATTTCATCTGGAAAATTGAAACTTGGTTAGGTCACCTAAGGATCACGGGGGCATTGGAGTTAGAGATATTGAATTGCTGAATATCGTTCTTGGCTCAAAATTATTATGGAGAATGGTGATGGGGAAAAATTAATGGTGGAAAAAGGCCCTATTGAAGAAATACTTTTTAGGGGAAATAAGAAGATGCCTTGATAATCCCCCAAGTAGGCAGGATGGTTTTCCTATCTAGAATATTCTTTGGGCTTCCCTCCCTCTTATGCAACATTCTCTCTATTTGGTCCCAGGAAATTTAAAGATCATTAACATATGAAAAGATGGGATTCTTGGATCCCACCCTCTATGTCAGGATCCCTCTTTTGACACCCTTAGGAAGTGGAATTTTGGTTGAGTGCATTAGTATCTCCTCACTAAATCTCAATATTCAATTCTATCATGTTTACGATCAAAATAACACAGAAGCAGTTGTAATGGTGAACGTAGCCATAGGATTAGCCCCTAGTATTTTTGGAGTTGATGGAGTAGAGAGGTTGTTACCCCCCCGTAATTGTTATGGTTTGGAAACTGGGTAGGGCCCCCTTAGAACACGTGGAGTGCCTCTTCCTTCCGCGTGGAGGAAACATGAATATGGCAAGGCATAGTCTTATTGTGTATTTAAAGAACATATATGTTATGAAGAAGCATAGTAGGATAATATTTCTGGCTTATGGGTGGAAGCGTTGCATAAAGGGGATGGTACGATATTGGTACATCTTCATTCCCAATTTGATGGATTATATTTAGGAGAGAGCATAGGCATTATGGTAGAACAAGGTGCAAAGGAGAAAGTACAGTATAGAATGGTAAACTTGGGATGTGTCATCAACAATCTCAAGAATTTGCATGGCCATCCTGTGGGAAACTATCTATCCAGGGATTTGAAGGTATGCGGTGAACATATTAACCATTGAGGGAATGGTTTTCTTTTTATTAATGATAGAGAGGAAGTCTCGAAGGGAGAATTTTTTATTGGCCTCCCGAAGGATATATTGGAGGATTGCATGGTGTGCTCGATTTTTGGATCATTCTTACTTGATAGAGAATTTTTTGTTGATTCCTTCGTGCAGTCCATGATATTGAAGGTAATTATCACTTTCTGCATTCTTAATGTCCCCTCTCTGGTGGATAATTGTTTGGCTTGCAATTCTTCTAGTGCACTCTTGCTAGTAGATAATGGTTTTTTTTGGGGATTTCTATTTTCATCCCTCAGCTCCATGACTGCTCAATTGTTGGATATTTTGGGCAATTGGAACACTATGGATACTCGAGATAATGAATGGCATCATGATGAGAAAATGGTGGAAAAAAAATTCGAGGAAAGACAATGTTTGGTTATTCGGGTCATTTCTCTTAGCTCAATTGTTTCATTTGCATTGGACACTCTGGTTCATCATAAGGTTATGGTGGGGTATCTTTAGGATGAAGTCGACTATTTGAGAAGCCAAATTGAATCACTTCAACTCCAACTGGCTTAGAGGAAAGTAGATAATGGGAATTCACACCTTGGAGGGAGTAATGGTGGCATGGATGCTTTAGAGATGGTGCATATTCCAAATTTAAATGTCCATGTGGAACCTTCTGAGGACATTGACAAGCTAGTTAATGGCAATGGGCAGGATCCAACTCCAAATCCCTGGGTATGTTTTGTTTTACAATTTGTATTAATGATATCTATTAACAAATTTATACAATTCAACATAATAGTAGTGTTAGACATTGGATAAGACATAGTAGAAGGACAAAATTATGGTGGTTGATAAAATATTTGACAGAGATGGAATTTTTTTATGATATCTAGCTTTCTTTTTGTACTAAGTGGTTTTGAACACACCCTTTTTAATGAATAAAAATCCACTAGCTTCTGCGAGAAAAAATAATAATAAGTATCAATAATATACCTAGATAGGGTGGAAGCGACGAGACAGGAGGAGACTATTGCCATCTGTTGGCAGCCCAACATATTTTTAACTTTTTAAAGCATCAAATAATAATCTATGTGGCTGCCTACCTGGGGTCGTACATTTTATGTTCTTCATAAGCAATTTTTGAAACTACAAATGTGAGTTTTCGGTTATTCCTAGTGTTTTTGTTTTCAGGCTTCATTCATGACTGAAAGCATGAAAATGAAGCATTAAAACTTATGATTGTATTACCACTTCATTTAAAAGTTTATGAAAGGTAGATGGCTCCACAGTTTTTGTTAATAAAGACTTTGTTTCTTGCTATCAAGCTCAACTTCTTTATTGACTCCTCAAATGTGAAGCATGCTTATGGATTGTTATTTGAATCAACAAGGGTCCTTTTAGTTTAAACCTTGATATATTTTTTGTGGATCTTGGTCATGTGTTTCCTTGTCAATACATTTTGGTTTTTAAATTTTTTCCCTATCCTAAACTTTAGAAACCAAACCTACCTTGTTGCACAATGATGAAGTTTTAATGCACCTGGTCATGGACTATACCATGTGAGAGGTGGCAGGTCGATGAAAGTAAGCCCATCACTTCGAGCTTAGCCTCGGGTTTTGCATGTACTCCTTGCATTCATTTCACAAAACGCCTATCATTTCATATTGAGGAACTTCTGTTCGTACGCCCTAGGTTATTGATGAGTTTTGGGTTTGAAATGTCGCTTTGGTCTTCTCCTTCGAAACCCTCCATACTCGCTGTGTTTTCTTGACTGCTTGTCAAATCCCCATGGCCCCGTTTGTTAGGATTGAACCCAATGGCTCTTAGACCCTGCTCCTGTGCGATGATGCAAGGGAAGATCGCATGGGTCAAGGCTGGCTTATTTTTATTGAGAAATTCCAGGGATTCAACTTGCGAACCGCTCAGGAATTTGCCCTTTCATTTGACGAATGATGAGCCAAGGTGGGAGACGTTCAGGTCGAAGTCATAGAGGATTTTTTAGGTCAAGCAACAGGTCTTCCTTTGACCGGGCATAAGTGGTTCAAAAACGCTAAAGTCGAGGAGGTTCCATGGATCCTTTTCTTCACGTCTCTAAAAATCAAATGTTGCGACAGAGGTATGCTTGTGTCCATGTTGAAAACCCGATGGCATGGCTTTCTAGCAGTCTTGAAACAATTCGTGACATGTGAAGGCTGTTTTGGTTTTTTTTTTCTATATCATATACGTTTGCTTATGAGTTTCGTTGGGTTTCAATTAAACATGCCATATTACCTGTGGAGAAGCTTGTATAAAATGGAAAAGAGGTATAAAAGACAACAATTGGATTCAAGCTTGTTTCACCACGGCTTAATAAAGATATTGTTAGTACACCAATTGAAGTTACAACATGATGACTGGAATTCCTTCCTGGCCCAAAATGGCTTCGTTAACTCTGATGCTGTAGAGGTTGACAAACTCGTGATAGAGGAAATCGTAGTCCCTTCATCTACACAAGCCTGTCTTACATCCACCCTCGGTAAGCCTATATCTGACCCAAAATATGTTGAGCAGAGCCATCCTAATGCCTCTACTAAGAAAGAAAACAGACCTATGGGCAAGCCATCTAAAGGTGATATCGATTTAGGTTTTAAAAATAAAAGGGAAGGTAGGTTGATTTCGACGAAATTGAGAAATAAATCAAACCCTCATGTGAGCTCGATCAAAATGATCGAGATCCATGAAAGCTCAGACTCGAAGATCGACAGATTCTTGGCTGAAGAAGACCCTCCTTCTTTCCAAGCAGAGCCCCACCAGGCTTACAATTTCGTGGATAACCTCCCACCTTGCTTGAAGCACAGTCAGGGGTTTCTAGGTATTAAGTTTGATAACAAATCTAAAGGCAACAGTGAAGATAGTCTGGCACACAACTGTGGGTATTCTCAAATGACCATCATAGGTTTACAATGTGAAACTTGTTTGTTTTGGATTGACAAGTATTACATAGACATACCCATTTTAAAATCACATACCAAAACCCTTACCGATCTGGTCGACCCCCTAACAAATGAAAATTGTAGGCTCAAGTCCATTGCTTAGAGACAAGGAAAACATCTGAAAACAGCAGGGAACATCATACTAAAAAATGTCGAAAGTGTCACAACAATGATCAATTCTGAGATGATGTGAATTGAGTTGATTTTCCAGTTAAAGGTAAAGATTCATTTTTGTCTTAAAATAGTGTTACATTCTTGTTCATAGAATAAATTAGATTTTATTGCTAAAATAAGACTAGCTACAGAATCAACAGATTATGTAGCCAGTCTATTCTCATTCGAAATTTGGAAAATAATGGTTAAATGTATATCTGAATTTCTTTATTTCATCTTTTTCTTTCAGGATATTTGGGAGTTTATGGTGACTAAATGATCTGGAGTTTTTTTGAGCTTATTAGCCATATCCATGGCTTATTTTTGTGTAAACAAGAACAAACTGTTTTTCGTTTTTAGAGATTTAGTGTGATTTGGGGTGGTTATATCCCCCCTATTTTTGTAATCAGTAGATGATTGTAGAGATTTAATCTTATCTTATAAGATTAAATGCATAGACTTGAATGGAACATAAATACATATATTACAACTTTAGCTTCTTGTGTATGATGTCTTAGTTTAAGTTCTGTTTATCTTGACATGATAACAAGTGTTGATAGCTTTTGTCTTCATGCTTTATTATGAGTTGGGATAATCCATTTATAAATGCTTTCCATATTTGATGCTTCAGATATCGAAAAGAGTGGTCATTCGTTCAACCCAAATGATAAGATTTTTTCTTTAATTTTGTTGAATGATTAAAAACATGTTGTTATAGTTAGATTTATCTTATTTGTAATTACTTGCAATCACAGATACCACAATGATTACTTTCATCTCTTCGTTCTGTCATTAAAATTCAACAGTCAATATACTATTTTGCATTTATTCCGAACAATTTCAAGGTTCATTGCAGATTTATCTCTTGGACAGACTGGCTGGACATTCCATAATTATACAGATGTTGGATGCACATCGATTAACTCATTGATGGGTTAGTTCATTTCTTTATGTTGTTTATTTGTCTACGAAAATCTAATATATGGTCTGGCTTTGACCATCCATATACTCCTGTTTCATTGTATCTTTTTCAGTTTAAAATTAGATTAATAAAGAAAAAAACAAAAAATAGTTTATGTGCTTTCTTTATCTGCTTTTGTTAAAGCAACCATATTTTCGTAGATATTCGTGAGTTCATATTAAAACTCGCAACTTGTACATCATGCACATAATTTAGATAAATAGATCTGTTGTGTAAATATTATCATTCAATAGTTATATAGATACATATATACACATATACATTAAGTAGTTATTTGTTAGATTGCTCTTTTCCTTTTATTTGTTTCTTTTAGGACTTTTAGATTGGCCAACAGAGCCATTAAACTCGTCAGAGTGAGTCATACCAAACAACTTGGGTTATTTAGATAGCCCCGGACCAGACTTGTTCTTCCAATTGACAGACGGTCATTTTCGCCCGTCAACACCATCCTCGCAGGAAGACACATCATCATCGGTATGCCCTTTCGCTTGTCGCATTAGTACATGCATTAACCTTGTAATGAAGTTGAGCTCATGGAAATGAATGCTACATATTTGGGATAATCTCCACACCTTGTATTCCCAGTAATTAACAATTATGAGGGACGAGAATGGAGGTAACAACCATTATGTCAAGGTGAGGAGGGAACATTTTATTATGCAACATCCAAGTAAATACTAGTACTTCAGATCTAAATGCATCATGAATGACAGTGGAGGGGTCTTTGCATTTGATTATTTCAAGGTTCACAACAAGAGAAGTAGAGTAGCTCTCCATGGTGGTCTGGCGTTCATTGACATAGGGTCTACCTTTGAGTTGGATATTCAAGTTCATCAGTTTTCCATGCCTCCATCTCGTGGATATGCAAGGGGATATAGGTGGCGCAATTGTCACCCATCCGACTCGACTTCCTTGAGAAATAGAAGATCAAAGCCTCCCAAACCACGTGTCATGCTCTCAACTTAGGAGGAAGTGAGAGAATTTTAACAAGTAACCCCTCTCTAGATTCATTGAAATTTGGAGTCCATCGAGGAAACTAACAAACATGAGAGAACCACTGATGCAACATGCAGTCCCCAGAGCACGAGCGCTCTTCCAGGACCTTCCTCTCTCCTCGGCCCGAAGAACACAACGGTTCTTCTAATTCCCTATCGGGAATATTCCTACCCACAGATTCTCTCCTTCGCGCGATCCCCTTCTTCAACCTCTCGGGGGATCGGAATTCGCGCCTCCACGAGTCCAAAGATCATACACTGGATTCTCGGATCCCCGAGACCCGAGGGTAGTCAACTCGCTGACTCTTCCTTTTGAGGGATTTCGCTACTCGCAATACCAACCTTGTGGTTCTCCAACTTCCGATGTCCGAGGTGTCGATACTCCGCGGCGCACGTGTGACTTGACTCGTCCACACCTGTCACTTCTCTCGGGACTTTCGTGCTATCTCTCTCTCGTCCCCTCGCGACTTCACTACTCACGAGCTTAAATTCCTTTTCCGTCAACTCCCGAGGTCCGAGGTGCTGAAACTCACGACCTCGCTGCCTCGTGACCTCGCGTCCTTTGGACCCAATTTCTCGACCCTTCCACTCACGAGGTCCCGAGTTCCCGATGTGGGCGATCTTGTGACACATGTCCGCTCCCCAATGAACGGTCCAGATCAACTCGCTATGTCGACACCCTTGATGTCCCGATGACTAAATTTCATCTACTTACCCAGATCCAACGGCTGTCGGGATTTCTTTGGGAGATCCGACGGATGTCGGTCTCCTCTTGTTGTAGGCTCCTCCTGAGCTCCTTTTGGATGTGAACTCCTCCATGGTCCAGATCTCTTTACCTGTCGATCTGACGGCTGGTGTTGCTTCGCCTGATCATGCATGTGCTTTCTTCCTGCACTTGGAAGAATCCTCGAGTTCTCTCAAAGGTCTCAGCCTTCGTCTACCTTCTTCTCTGTGAACTCCCGAACCTTGAGCTTCGCCGCGCATATGACAATGTTGCCCCTCCTGAACTTCTCTTCCTTCGACTCCCCGAAGGATTCCTTTGAATCCTACGCCTCTACAGAGTCTTTACGCCCCAAAGTGCTATCTCTTTTGAGCTTTCACTAACACTCAAACCCCTAAGGGATTTTGTTCTTCCTTCTCCCACAGATGGAGAATGAAATAGATGCCCTCTTGGCTACCCTTCTTCTCAAGCGACCCCTCTCGCCGAGTCCTTATGGGTGTTCAACAACCCGTGAAATCCCCTTATTGGACTCTTCCTTCTAGTAGTAGAACTCAAAGAGTTCTCTTCTCCTTTCTCTGTGCCTGTCTGCACACTTCCTCAACACCCTCCTGGCGGAGTCTCTTCTCCACAGAACGTTCAATAGTTCTGGGTTCCTCCTGTGCACTCTTTTCTCCTGCTCGATGCCCTCCTGGCAGAGCTTCTCAGAACTCCTCAGAGCTTCTGACCTTCTCCAAACTCACAACCGAGTTCTTTCTTCCAGCACCTCGTGCTCACGCTCAATGCCCACCTGGCAGAGCTCCTACGGAATCCTCAGTGATTCCATCTGCAACTGTGTCTCAGCTACACAGCCTTGCCTCCTGAGGTGTTCATCAACCTCACATATCTTCTTCCTGAGTTGTTGACTTCAATCCTGTGCCTCATCACGTCTCTGTCTGACTCCTCAGAGTTCACAAATGCATCCTCAGTGCACCGGCTCTCAGAACCCTAAACGTTCTGTCATACTCTCCTGGCATGAAGCCTCAAACACCTTCAACCTGAAATCAAACGAACTCCTACAGAATGAATAACAAACATACATTCACAGAATATATGTGGAACACACACATACATGCATATAAGACAGAATAATGCAAGAAAAACTGCTCTGTTATATTAACAATGGCAAATGCCTGTATTTTACAATGGTGTTCCTCGAGCTCTCTCTCTGGCTCTTCTCTACCATTACTTTCCCTAGATCTACTACTCAAAATGAGATCTCAAATCTCTTTTACCTGAGGGCTCATTCGTCCAGGTTCACCTACTTTAATTAATTAATTACATTCAATTACAATGAATGGGCTGTCTAGTCCCGGGTCGAATCTAGATCTCAGCCACTACACATATTAAATGCCTATCTTATCTACAGCCTGTGCAAGGCATGGATTTCCTGGCTAACCAACCTAAGCATATTTAATTACATTCATTACAAATTTGAATGAGGCTACGCCTCCCTTTCAGTATATGAATGTGTGCGCACTGACGTGGCTGGCTGGCTGGCTACATGGAGAGATGCTCCTGCATCATACTCCACAACTGCAAAAATCATGAGCTCCTGCTCATGAGATCCCCTCTAAGCGATTGGAAATCCTCCTGGATCCCAAATAAATCTTTGGAGCATTCCATCTGCTCCATTCTGTTGTTGTTGCTGCTCCCACTGCGCTGTTGCTGCCTTTTCTCTGCCCAACTTCTCTTCACTGGTAGTCTGCGCTGACCCCAACATCAACCTGTTGATCTCCTCGATCACTTCATCTAGCTGCTCCCTCGGCTGGTCCAGTTCCTGCAGTCTCCTCAGCAACAAAAATTTTTGGCCATCGGGAAGATCGCTATGATCTCCCATGCCTCCTTCTTTATCTGTTTCCAACTTCACCTGTTGGATGTGCACGCCCTGCACTTTTACCCTTTCCTCCAAGGCTTCTATCTGATCCCACAGATCAGAAAAATATGTGTTGTCTGTGTCTTTTTCACCTGCTACTGCAAGCTCTTGTGTTGCAGTGTTTTCAGCTTCTCGGCTGAAAATATCGAGCCACTCCTTGGAATGCTCGTTTTCCTCTTCTGCTCCTGTTTCTTTTGCTGTCAGCTTCAGTGCTACAATGCTCTCAGCTTCCTGGATGGATATGTTGAGACATTCCACCGAATTCTCATTTTCTTCATCTGCTTGGGCAACTCCCAAAGTCTGCTCCAACTCTTCTCCTTCGACAATCATCTCCAACTGTGACTGTTCTTCTGCTATTGCATCATCTACAACATAACTTTCTGCCTCCTCTCGGGCAAATGGTAGGAATATTTGTATTCCCCCAATCATCAGAATATCATCCTGGTCTTTCACCTCTGTCAGCTGCACCTACTGATCCAAATTCACCTTTGAATTTATGAGACTGTCAAACAGTCTCATTTGCTCTGTCAGCTCCTCAGGCTGATCCAAATTCACCTGCTTATCCCTGACCATCTGGAAATATGGGATGCTTCCGCTGCTGCTTCTCTGGCAGACCATGAGATCAATCGATCCCATCTTCATCAACACTCCTTGCTAAATTGAACTCTTCTCTGAGTCCATGAGACCTTCAGACAGTCTCAATTGTTCATTTCTGCCCTCCTGGCAGTCTTCGATGCTTCCACTGCCCTCCTGGCAGTCTTCAAGATCCCGCAATGATATTTGATCATTGCCTAGCTGGTAATGTGAAATTCCCTCACTGTCCTCATGACAGTCTTTGAGATCCTCATCTTCTCTCAATCTTTTTCCCTCTTTGCATTCTGGAATTGCTTCTTCTCTGCCCTCCTGGTAGTCTTTGAGATCATCAGCCGATCTCATTTCTTTTCCCTTGCCCATCTGGCCATTAGAAATTTCTTCTTCTCTTCCCTCCTAGAAGTGCTTGAGATCATCAGACGATCCCAATTCAAATTCTTCATCATCATCATCATCGAGACCCTTTCCAGTCTCTGGCCAACAGTGATCAATCACCCTTTCTTCTGTGGTCTTGAGGTTTTCAGCATACCTCAACCATTTCTTTAACAACCTGCCCTGTCCTTTGATCATCAATTGCTTGACTGGCCATTTCATCTTCGACGTCTTCATGGGCCATTCATAAACCCATCTCTACTCGGTTTTCTTATTCTGTCACATCTTCAATTCGAGCTCTTCCATCTCTCGCTTTATGTCAGCGAGATCTTTATCCATTTCTGCTGCGCTCATCAACTTCGTACTTTTCTTTCTTTTAGTAGACCTATGGCCTTTAGTAGCCATGCTACTGTTTCTATATGTCTCCCTAACAGATCTGCTACTGTCACTCCTGCACTCCTGAGTGCTCAGTTTCATCATCCTACAGTCCTGCTGACTGTCTCTTTGATCGTTTCCTACCTGCAAACAGTCATTACAGAGTCCTCAGTAACTCTGTCTTATTCATGCTCTCCTCTTTTTCTCCTCTTGCCTGAAATATACAAGCAAGAACTAGCTCTGATACCACTCTGACGCAACCCGCACTCCCCGGAGCACGAGCGCTCTTCCAAGACCTTCCTCTCTCCTCAGCCCGAAGAACACAATGGTTCTTCTAATTCCCTATCGGGAATCTTCCTACCCACAGATTCTCTCCTTCGCGGGATCCCCTTCTTCAACCTTTAGGGGGATTGAAATTCGCGCCTCCACGAGTCCAAAGATCATACACTGGATTCTCGGATCCCCGAGACCCAAGGGTAGTCAACTCGCTGACTCTTCCTTTTGAGGGATTTCGCTACTCGCTCCCTCACTACTCGCAATACCAACCTTGTGGTTCTCCAACTTCTGATGTCCGAGGTGCCGATACTCCACGACGCATGTGTGACTTGACTCATCCACACCCATCACTTCTCTCGGGACTTTTGCACTATCCCTCTCTCATCTCCTTGCAACTTCGCTACTCGCGAGATTAACTGCCTTTCCCGTCAACTCCCGAGGTTCGAGGTGCCGAAACTCGTGACCTCGCTGCCTTGTGACCTCGTGTCCTTTGGACCCAATTTCTCGACCCTTCCACTCACGAGGCCCCGAGTTCCCGATGTGGGCGATCTCGCGACACGTGTCCGCTCCCCAATGAATGGTCCAGATCAACTCGCTATTTTGAGACCCTTGATGTCTCGATGACTAAATTTCGTCTGCTTCCCCAGATCCAACGACTGTCGGGATTTCTTTGGGAGATCCGACGAATGTCGGTCTCCTCTTGTTGTAGGCTCCTCCTGAGCTCCTTCTGGACGTGAACTCCTCCACGGTCTAGATCTCTTTACCTGCCGATCTGACGGCTGGTGCTACTCCGCTTGATCATGCACGTGCTTTCTTCCTGCACTTGGAAGAATCCTCGAGTTCTCTCAAAGGTCTCAGCCTTCGTCTGCCTTCTTCTCAGTGAACTCTCGAACCTTGAGCTTCATCGTGCATATGACAATGTTGCCCCTCCTGAACTTCTCTTCCTTCGAATCCCCGAAGGATTCCTTTGACTCCTGCGCCTCTGCAGAGTCTTTACGCCCCAAAGTGCTATCTCTTCTAAGCTTTCACTAACACTCAGACCCCTAAGGGATTTTTTTCTTCCTTCTCCCATAGATGGAGAATGAAATAGATGCCCTCCTAGCTACCCTTCTGCTAAAGAGACCCCTCTCGTTGAGTCCTTATGGGTGTTCAGCAACCCGTGAAAGCCCCTTAGTGGACTCTTCCTTCTAGTAGTAGAACTCAAAGAGTTCTCTTCTCCTTTCTTTGTGCCTGTCTGCACACTTCCTCGACGCCCTCCTGGCGGAGTCTCTTCTCCATAGAATGTTTAGCAGTTCTGGGTTCCTCCTATGCACTCTTTGCTCCTGCTCGATGCCCTCCTAACAGAGCTTCTCATAACTCCTCAGAGCTTCTGACCTTCTCCTAACTCACAACCAAGTTCTTTCTTCCAGCACCTCGTGCTCACGCTCAATGCCCACCTGACAGAGCTCCTACGGAATCCTCAGTGATTCCATTTGCAACTGTGTCTCAGCTACACAGCCTTGCCTCCTGAGGTGTTCAACAACCTCACAGGTCTTCTTCCTGAGTTGTTGAATTCAATCCTGTGCCTCAACACATCTCTGTCTGACTCCTCAGAGTTCATAAATGCATCCTCAGTGCACCGGCTCTCAGAACCCTCAGCGTTCTGTCATACCCTCCTGGCATGAAGCCTCAAAGAACTTCAACCTGAAATCAAACGAACTCCTGCAGAATTCATAACAAACATACATTCACAACATATATGTGGAACACACACAGACATGCATATAAGACAGAATAATGCAGGAAAAATTGTTCTGTTATATTAGCAATGGCAAATGCCTGTATTTTACAATGGTGTTCCTCGATCTCTCTCTTTGGCTCTTCTCTACCATTACTTTCCCTAGCTCTACTACTCAAAATGATATCTCAAATCTCTTTTACCCGAGGGCTCATTCCTCCAGGTTCACCTACTTTAATTAATTAATTACATTCAATTACAATGAATGGGCTGTCTAGTCCCGGGTCGGATCTATATCTCAGCCACTACACATATTAAATGCCTATCTTATCTACAGCCTGCGCAAGGAATGGCTTTCCTAGCTCACCAGCCTAAGCATATTTAATTACATTCATTACAAATTTGAATGAGGCTGTGCCTCCCTTTCAGCATATGAATGTGTGCGCGTTGACGTGGCTGGCTGGCTGGCTGCATGGAGAGATGCTCCTGCATCAACCACCCTCCATGATTGGGAGGTGGATGTCAAAATAGGGCACTAGGTTCTAGGCAAAGGAGCTTCTCAACCCTATAAAGGGGGGGCATCCAAGTCTTTAGGTAAATAATGGAATTAGTCTCCTAGAATTGTAGATGATTAGGTAGAAATTATAAAAAAGAAGCAATGGGAAAGTTAGTGAGAATAGAAAAGCCTCAAATCCTTCTAGTCCAAGAGACAAAATTGAGGGAGAATAAATCTCTTCAATAAATGCAACAAATTTGGAAGAAAAGTAATGGAGTAGAAATAAGTGCGAGAGGGGCATCTGGGGGAATTTCCACTCTCTAGAACCCTGACATATTTCAGCTAGAATGAATTTTTAAAGCAACAAATTGGATTATGGTCAATATAATACATCTCTCTTCAGGTATGTCCTATCATATTTTCAATGTGTATATGCCAAA